>ML994630.1:600000-942431 GCA_010093925.1 Zopfia rhizophila CBS 207.26
TCTAAAAGCTTTAGAAAAAGCTAGCCTCTAATTTAATATTAATAAATATAAGTTCTATTAAAAATAAGTTACTTATCTTAAGTACATAATTTTAATAAAAGGAATTAGTATAGATTTAAATAAAATAAAAAATATCCTTAACTAGAAATCTTTTAGAAATGTAAAAAATATAAGAGTATTTTTAAAATTTACTAATTTTTATTAATAATTTATTAATAATTTATTAATAATTTATTAATAATTTATTAATAATTTATTAATAATTTTTTTATATTACATTTTTACTTACAGCTCTAACAAAAAAAATGTTTAATTTAAATTTAATAACGTTTAATAGAAAGTGTTTATATTTTTAAAGTATATATTTATAACTACTTTAATTTTTTAATACTTTAATTTAAAGTTACTAATTATTATAAAAGCTAACTTTTTAGACTATATAACTACTAAAGTACTTTTTTAGAAAAATAAATTAAATAAACTAAAATCTATTACTTACTTTTTAAAGAAATTAAGCTTTACTAAAATTAACTATAAAATTTATAATAAGAAGCTATTAGCTATTATATGCTGTTTTAAATAATAAAGATCTAAGTTAAAAGGTGCTATCTTTTTAATTTAAATATTAAATAAATATAAAACAGCTAAGCTACTAATAGGTTTACTAAGTTAAATACTTATTTTAATTTAACTTTATAATTACGTACTAGTTTGGTAAGTAAAATAAGAAACTAAATACTTTTACTTATTATATATAAAATACTTTAGCTTAAAAAGAAATTTATAAAGCTTAATAATAAATACTTTTCTACTCTAAACTATTTAATAAAATATTAAACTTAAACTTAACTAAAATAGATAGGTTTATTTAATAAATTATTAATAATAAATACTTTAATAATAAGTTTATTTAGGAAATTTTATTACTAAAATAGAATAAAATTCAACACTCTAAAAAGCTTTCCTAAGTAAGTATAAAAAATTAAAAAAGTTAATTATACTATTACAACTAATTAATAATACTAAATAATAATAAACTTAAATTAAAATTTTCTAGATTGTATATAATTCCCCTGTTGGCAGCTACTTTAGTTATGAAAAGATTTTTAAAATCCTACAACACAAATATTACTAACTTTAAATGTTTAATATAATATATTAATATATTTTTTATTACTATACTTATTAAAATTTTAAGGCTTTTTATAAGAAGTATTTCAGCCTTTTAAAGCTTCTACCTATTTTTAAGAAAAAGTAGAAGAATATTTCTGTAAACTTTATTACTAATTCCCTAAAATCTAAAGACTATATTAATATTATGATTATCATAAACTATTTTATAAAATATTAATATCTAATTCTTTATATTAATATAATTATTATAAATATAATTTACTTTTTTTATTAGCATATATAAATAGACTATAGTCTTCTAGAAATAATTATATTAGACTAAAAAACATAATTTACTTTTACTTTTTATAATAAACTTTATAAATAGTTATGAATTAAACTTTGACTATTTTTTATATACTACCTAGACACTAATAGCTAAATAGAAAGAGCTAATAATATAATAAAATAAGTTCTATATATATACATAAACTGCTAATAAAATAACTAAGTAAACTAGCTTTCTTTAGTATAGTTTAAAGCTAATAATACTATATTTAAATTTATAAAAATTTTATTATTTCTAGCTAACATAAGCTAATACTCTTAAATAGGTTTTAAATTTTTTATAAGAACTTAAAAACGGCTTTACTAAGCATTATAAGCCTTAGAAATTAACTATATAGTAGAGAAAATAGCTAATATTTAATAGCTAATTTAAAAAGAGATAATTTAAGCCTAAGTTTTCTAAAAAGAATATATAAATTAGAAATAATTATTTATATCTAATTACTAGATAAAAGGCATAGTCTAGCTTAATACATAGAATATTAAAACTAAATAATTATCTAAAAAGCTTAATTTAAAGGCCTTAGGGAAATACTATATTTTTTAAGTAGTTTTTTTATATACATACTAACTTAAACTTTCTAAATCCTTAAGTATATACTTAGTTTTTTAGGTATTTTTACTTTAGCTAGTTGCGCCTAAATTTGAATATTTTTTAGGTTAATAAAACCTACTACTAAAATCTATTAAAATTAATAGTAATACTAGATATTATATTAAGTAAATTAAGAAGCTATACTTTAATTATAAACGGAAACACTATAAATACCTTATTAAATAAACTAGGTATAATAACCTAATATAGTAATTTATAAATAATCTTTAAAATATAACTACTATAAATAAAATTCTATTTCTAGAATTTAAATTAATTTTTAAGACTTAACATAAACACTTATTACAAGAGCTTGGATTTAAAAGAGGAATATTATTATAGTAACTACTTTTAATACTTTATAAAAGCTTTCTAAGAAAGTTTTTTTATAAGTTTTTTTATTATATTACATATTTATATATTAGTTTTGTGCTAGTGTATAAGCTTTTATCTAAATACTTTATTTATAACTTATTTTATTTCTTTTTTTTACGTAATGTTTTGAATTATTACTTGCTACTATACATAGTAATTAATTAATATTTTTTTTAAGTTCTTAATCTCTTATATGTAGTACTTTTATAATAAAATATAAATAAAATACACATATAACTTTATATTATATGTATAGTTTTTTAATAAAAAATAACTACTATATTTTTAAGTATATTTATAACTATTATATTAACTAAATAGTTTTTTATAAAGTAGTTTTTATACTAAAAAGGTATAAACTTATATAATTATTATAAAAATCTAAAATACTTTAATATAGTAGTTTTTGTAAATATTAATAGCATAAAAAAAGATTTGTAAAAAAAGTCTATATTTTTAATATTTAATTTAACTTAGTTTTTAACTAAAGTATATACATTTATATAACTTGCTAAAAATAGAAAAATAGTATTAAGTTTTTTATTATCTTACTATATTAATATAAAAAGCTATTTTTTTATAAATAAATAAATTTATAATATTATAGTCCTTTAGTACTTACTTTTAGTATTATAATTTAGTACTAACTTAACTAAAATAAATAAAAAAAATTTAGTAGTTACTTAAACTAATTTTATAAAATTTAAATAAAATGTTTATAAATAATTATTAGTATCTACTAAATTATACTAATAATAATACTTAAAATAAAAGTTACTAGCTATATATTATAAAAGGTTGTAAGTAGTAATATTTAAATTTATAATAAAGTTAAATTAGTTTACTATATATAAAGCTTAAGTAGTTATAAAAGAAATTATTAAAAAAAAGAATTTATATAAAGCAAATAAATAATATAAAAGCTAATAACTAATATAAGTTAATTAGCTAACTCTATATATAATATAACAAATATAATAGTATATTATTAAAATACTAAAGTTAATATAAATATTAGAGGAATTTATTATACTTAGTAATAAGTAATATAAAAAAAATAATTATAAAAAAATAGCATTAAAAAAAGTAGTATTAAAAGAAAAGTAATATTAAAAAAGAAGTAGTATTAAAAAAAAAGTAGTATTAAAAAAAAGTAATATTAAAAAAAAAAGTAGCATTAAAAGAAAAGTAGTATTAAAAGAGAGATAGTATTAAAAAAATAGTATTAAAAAAATAGTATTAAAAAAAAGTAATATTAAAAAAAAGAGTATTGAAAAAAAAGTATTATAAAAAAAGTTATATTAAAAAAAAGTTATATTAAAAAAGAAACAGCATTAAAAAAAAGCAGCATAATAAAAGTTATATTAAAAAAGTAATTATTAAATTTAAATTAACTTTTATATTAAATTAAATTTAGCTTTTATATTAAATTAAATTTAGCTTTTATATTAAATTAATTTAGCTTTTATATTAAATTAAATTTAGCTTTATATTAAATTAAATTTAGCTTTATATTAAATTAAATTTAGCTTTTATATTAAATTAAATTTAGCTTTTATATTTAAATTAAATTTAGCTTTTTATATTAAATTAAATTTTAGCTTTTATATTAAAATTAAATTTAGCTTTTATATTAAATTAAATTTAGCTTTTATATTAAATTAAATTTAGCTTTTATATTAAATTAAATTTAGCTTTTATATTAAATTAAATTTAGTTATTAAAAGAATTTTTTTTTAAATCTCTCTTTTCTTTACAAGAAGTGTAATTTAAATTAAATTTAATATATATTAAAAAGGAAACTCTTTTAGACTTTTTTAAACTTTCTTTTTCTTATAAAAATTATAATTTGAATTTAATATAAAGTGTTAGAAGTAGCTTAGTATAAAGCTTTAAAAATAGCTTAATATAAAGTTTTAAAAATAGCTTAATATAAAGCTTTAAAATAATCTAATATAAAACTTTAAAAGCAGCTTAATATAAGCTTAAATATAAGTTAGTAAATAAGTTAATAAAGACTTTAATAAAGCTTAATATAGTATAAAATAAAAAACTTCTTTTATTTAAATAAAAAAAGTTTTACTATATTTAGTAATTAGTTAAGTAAAAAGCTTTAGTAGTAAAAAGTAATAATAAATTAATATTTCTTACTTACAGCTAGATTACGTAATAAAGAAATTTCTTAATTAATTAAAAAATAAAAAACTTTAGTACTATCTTAGAGTAGTTTTAATTAAAAAACTTTTCTTTTAATTAAATAAAAAAAGCTTTACTATACTTAGTAATAATACTCTTTATTTAAATAGTTATACATAATATAGTTAAAAACTTTAGTAAATAAGCTAGTTTAAAAGATAAAATTAAGTTAAAAATTAAATATTAAGTAATTTATAATTTAGTAATATTAAAAGTTATTTTATAAATAATAAAAATAGTATTTAGCTAATAAAAAGACCTAAAAAAAAGCTTAAAAAAATAAACTTAATATAATTAAAATAGTAAAGTTTTAAAATTTTTATATATAAAGTTAATTTAAGTACTAATTTTTAAATTAGTTTTTAAACTAAATAAAAGTATGAAGTATAATAGATTATATGTTATATTAACTTAACATATTTATTATAAAAAAAACTTAAATAGAAAATTACTTAATTTTTTAAAATACTAGTAAAAACTATAGCAAAGTCTATAATATAAAGTAGTAATATAAAATATTTTTAGCTAAAAAGTAGTACTAACTTTATAAGCTAGTTACTTAAAATATATTAAGTATATAACTAAAAAATCTTTTTTTTTACTATTAAATTAAAATGAAATATTAAACTAATTTCTATTATTTATATAAGCTATAATAAAAGTATTAAAAAAAATAGTTTTAGAATTTTAAAACTAAGTTTTTTTAGTAAAATAATAAAAGTATAAAATAAAAGTTTACTATAATTACTTTAAATAATTTTATATATAATTAAAAGAATTAGCTTTTATAAGCTAATTAAATTAAAGTTTAACTTTAATAAATAAAAGCTAAGTATATAGTATAAAGAGCTTATTATTAAAATAAATAAAAATTAAAGAAATAAAGTTTAAATATAAAAAAATAAGTTTAAGTTTAAGTTTAAAAAAAAAATTATTTTAAAGTAACTAAATTCTAATATACTAGTTTTAAAGCTTTTACTAAAACTACTATACTAATAAAAAAAGTTAACTAGTTTAAAATTTAATTTAATATACTAGTAAAAGAAAATAAAATTTAGTATTTAAATATAATTAGAATATTTATAAAGTATTTAAGTTAGTATCTAGTTAACTATAGTTATTATAAGTAAAGTAAATAATTTCTAATATTATAAAAAACTATAAGTAGTAATATTTAAATTTATAGTAAAGTTAAATTAGTTTACTATATATAAAACTTAAGTAGTTATAAATAAATTTTTAAAAAAGAATTTCATATAAAGTAAATAAATAATATAAAAGCTAATAACTAATATAAACTAATTAGCTAACTAATTATATATATAACATAATATATATATTAGTATACTATTATACTATAAGTATTATATAAAAACTTTAAGTGTAAAACAAAAAATTAAGTAAGCTTATATAAAATTTTAAAATAAAATTTAAAAGTAGTAAAGCTTTATTTACTTATATATAATAATAATAATAAAAAGTATATAAATTAAATTCTAAAGTAGTTTATAAACATGTAAAATTTTAGTAAAAGTTAAAAATAAATAAAAGAAAATATAAAAAATATACTAATTAAACTATAAACTATAGTAGTTTATAAATAGTAATAAAAATAAACTATTTAATAACATAACTAAAGTTTAGTATATTAGTAAACTTTAATAAAAAAAAGTTTTTAAAATTTATATAAATTTTTATAAAATAAAAACTTAATATTTATTTAAGCTTATATAAAATATATTAGTTTTATAGTATTTTTTAAAAAAAAAATTTAGTTAAAAAAGTTTTTTATTACTACATGTATTTATAGTTGTAAATAGAAAATAATAAAATAAGTTATTTTTAATTACTTTTAGTATATACATATAAAAATAGCTTTATAAAACATAAAAAGTAATAAAATTAATTTTTAGTACTTTATAAAGTTATTAGTAAATATAATTAAATATTTATACTAATTTATATAAATAAGTATTTTATTATTATTATTATTTTTATTTACTATTTGATACTAGTCCCCCTAATGGGTTTATATAGGCTAATTTTTTTCTAGTTAGATAAACAAAAAACCTCTAGAGAAAATATAAGAGATAATACTTTAAATAGTATTTATACTATATTAACAGAAGGAAAAATACTGTTTAATTATACTATATTAAGCTTAGTTTTTTTATATAAAATAGAGTATTTAGAATACCTATCTTATCCTATTTGCCTTTTGAATTATTATAGCTACGTTTATATATTACTGTATATATTACTATATAAGATTATATATCTATCCTTAACTCTTTTTTCTAAGTCTTTATTTTATATATAATTGCCTTAATATCTGCTTGTATTCCGCTTAGGAGTGCGTAGTTACTAAAGGGATTTTCTTATCTATTTTTCTATTAATAGTAATAAGGTATTATTTAATATTACTTAAGCTCTAAAGCCTAAACCTAGGTTTATTAGCTTATATTTTAAAGGTATAGGAGAATATTTTAATAATAAAAATACCTAAAGCCCCTATAGCTAGATACCTAAGCTATTAAATAATATTAGAATAGGAAGTCTTTTTTATTTATAGTTTTAAAATATAAGTTACATATATATTATATATATTTACTGTATAGTATAAATATAATAAGTTAGTTTATTATAGCTAAGCTAGTTCTCGCATAGCGGTTTATTATAGCTAAACTAGTTTATTATAGTTAATTATTTTCATATAAAAGAAAAGAAGAACGCTAAAGAGATATTTTCCATTAATTCAAATAACTAAATATATATATTAAGATATAGTAGTTATGTTTTTAAATCTTTACTAGAGCTTATTCTTCTAGTGAAAAAATTTTTCATACTACTACTACACCACTATACTAATATTATATAGCTGTATACATATTTCTATATTTACTTTAATAGTTTATTAATATAATTCTAATAGAATATTAATAGTAGCTACTAGGTTTTTGGGCTCTACTATGTAGAGACGTAAAGACCACTTTTTATAAAGTCTAGTATTTTATTATTATATAGTTTTTTTTAATTACAAAACTACTTTATAAAATAAAAAAGTATTTATAATAAGTAGGTAAAATACTATAACTAAAGTTATAAGTTTTTTTTATTTTATAAAAAGTGCTAAAAATACTATAATTAGTAAAAAAATAAAACATATATAGTAAATAAAAATAAAAATTATAAAAAGTTTATATAGTATATACTATTACTTAAATTAGTATAAAAATAATAATAATAATAATAATAATAATAATAATAATAATAATAATAATAATAATAATAATAATAATAATAATAATAATAATAATAATAATAATATAATAATAATAATAATAATAATAATAATAATAATAATAATAATAATAATAATAATAATAATAATAATAATAATAATAATAATAATAATAATAGTAATAATAATAGTAATAGTAATAATAATAATAATAGTAATAGTAATAATAATAAAATACATTTAATAAAAAGTTATTTATATATAATATAATTTTTTTTACTAAAATATATTAATTATAAGTAACTATATAACTATTTTAGTTAATTAGTTTAAGTTTTAATTTATTATAATAATATTATTATAATAATTTTTTTTAATATAATAACTTAGTATAATACAAAGTCTTAGTTAATTTAAAAAATAGTATAAATATTAAACTTTTTTTAGTTTAATAATTTAAAATAACTTATTATTAAAACTTTAACTAAATTTATTATATAAAAACGTATTATATGAAGTTAAACTAAATTAATATTTTAATAATTTTTAACTTTTTTTATTAATATAAATATATTATAACAATTAATTATTAAAAAATTATTATAAGTATATAATAGGGTTTTACTTTATTATAATAACCTATTTTACTTTAAAGCTTATTAGTAGTAAACTTTTTATAAATGTGGTAATAGACTTAAATTAAACCTACCTAATTTAATTCAAACTATACCAAACTACGTGTATTAAGGTGTTTAAGTGATTAAATTTCCCTCGACTTGGGTCCGACGTTATTGGGCGTGGTTTATTGCCCACTCTGTTTGGATATGCTTTGATTGCTTAAGATATGGAAGTGATAACCGGCAAGGTGTCCACCAAACAGCTTTAAATATCCGAGTCTCGCTTTACGGTAAAACTATATTCAAGACGAGATGCGCATGCCAGATGACACTAACTTTCGACAACCATCGAGGTCGGTAAAGCTATGTTCTACTTCCTCTCGCTCTCATTCAGCCACCTATACACAACCCTGGCATCCTTTCCTTTGTATCTGCTATCATTCTTCGCCTCATCAAACGCCCCCAACGTTGGCTTATCCAATATCGTCTTCGCGCCAACCATCTCGGCCAACTCACTCCCCATCTTCAAGACCTTGGCGCACAACTCGATTCGAAATCCACCCTCATAGTCTCTTGAACTTGGCACATTCTGTTGCACACCAGGTACTGGATTACTTTTACTTGTTACCCAACATTGACCTCCGCTAACATTGATGACGTCGGTTAAAAGCTTCGGATCCAAACCCATCTTCACGCCAATATTCAGCGCCTCCGATGCAGCAAGCGATGTAATGGCGGAGAGATAGTTATTGATAACTTTGAATGCGGTCCCTGCGCCAACATTCCCGCAGAGGAACACGCTTTCGGCCCTCCCCATATGAGCCAGCGTACTTTTCACCGTTGGGAAAATATCCTTATTATTCGTGCCGACCATAAATGTTAACGTTCCATCTTGCGCACCCATCGGCCCTCCTGATACCGGCGCATCGACAAACGTGAGTGTCGAACTGGGGGTTGATTGCACACTGCTGACTTCCACTGACTCTGCGACTTCGAGGATTGTTGCTGTTTCAATAGTTCCGCATTCCATAACGATTTTCTTTTGCGGCGAGCATTGAGCGGCTGCTTCGGCGCCTGCGATGATGCCGGTTGTTGAGTTGAGATACACGGCTTTGACAACGGGGGAGTCGGGGAGCATTGTTATTACCATGTTCTACAGCAGTCAGCTGAGGCTTCGAAAGAAGTACGAGAGTGCTGGGTGACTCACAGCTCTCTGTACAGCGTCGAACCCATTCTTTACGACTTCTACTGGCCCTTTCCCTTCCGCGTCTTTCTGGAACCTCGATATCGCATCCTGGACGACGTCGCATATAAGGAGGGTGTAATCGGGGCTTAGGCCTTTCCGCAAATTGAGAGCCATTGGATAGCCCATAACTCCCAAGCCTATATTGACGTTACTATACCTACTTTTCATGCATATAATGCATTCTATTCTGCAGTGCAAACCTACCGATGAAGGCCATCGTCTTGTCGGCGGATGCCATTTTCTCCACAGACCCTGGTATAAAAACTTTTGAAGCTTTGAATTTTGCTCTACACTATCCTCAGAAATCTCTTAGTGGCCTGTGTTTTTGACTCGTGCAATCGAGATGTATTCTGCTCTTCTGGAACTCCCAAAGCCCGCTCGCAGGAAGCAATTTCTCAAGTCGTGCAGCTCTCCAAGCCTTCCCCAACAAAGCAAGCTACTCCAATTTGTGATCTCCGTGCTAACCTTTTTCCCAAGAGTCCCTTGTGGACGAAGTTCAATGATTTGGCCCACCTGAAGTTCGCCTCAGCAGACATCGCTATCACCCCTGCCCACTCCCACATCCCCGCAATTGGAGAACTGGCATGGATCAACATCTCCCCACATCTCCGACATTGGAGACTTCGGCTATTACCAAGCACTTCTCGGCTCCCGTTTCCAGCGGTCTTGGGTGAATCTTTAATTGACGCTCCGTTACCAAACCAGGACCCCGGAAATATTCCCCGCATCTCGTATCCCCGGACTTTGGTATCTGGGCATGAAAGAATGATTTTAGTCTTATCGACGTCGATCCCATTATGAATATGTAGCTTTTCTTGTGTCTATCTCACTCGTCTCATCTTTCTAATTCTAAATAATTTGGAGAGAGGATCTGAAGCAACAATGGCAGCAACAGAGGTTAGTAAGGAAGAGAAGGAGGTGATGTCAGTAAGCGACGAAAAGAACGAACAAATTACTCGCGAATATCTAAACCAAGATGAATCTCCCGACAGCATCGAGCTAAAGAAAAAAGAGGCGGCACTGGTCCGGAAACTGGATTGTTTTGTGGCACCCGTCATGATGCTTTTAATGTTGATAAGTTATTTGGATCGCGGGAATATTGGGTTCGCGGCGACGCAGGGTATGACGAAAGATATAAATTTGAGAGTGAGTCAGTTGAATGTAAGTTCATGCCTCTTCTGGAAGAATGCGAGCGAGAGATAATGGTGACTGCAGACGTCGGTGTCGGTTTTCTATATCTTTTATATTCTTGCTGAGGTATGTTTTCGAGAGAAAGAGAGGGAATATTTCTAAGGACATGGTAGTTCCCAACATCCATATACGTAAAACGGCTCCAATTCAATCGCGTCATTCCCGCCATAACCTTTGGCTGGGGCATCGTTTGTCTCTGTACTGGCTTCGTCAGTAACTTCGGCGGGCTTGTCACCACGCGAATTTTTCTCGGGTTCTTCGAGGGATGCTTGTTTCCTAGTATGACACTTTTTTTGTGTAATTGGTATACACGAGAAGAGCTGGGAGTTCGAGTTGCCTATCTATTCAGTAAGTTCTAGCACCATCGATACCATTTGAAGTTATAAGTTTCTAACGAGAATAGTTGCATCCGCACTCTCAGGCGCATTCGGCGGCCTCCTAGCCTGGGCAATTCTACACATGAACGGTGCAGCCGGCTGGCCAGGATGGCGATGGTACTCCTCCCTTCCCCTTTCCCTCTCATACTTCTATCTTATCTCCCAACCAGGCTCTACGTAATCGAAGGCATCATAACTGTCATCTGGGCCGCGATATGCATCTTCGTAGTCCCCAAAGACTACGAAACCGCCTACTTCCTCAACGCCTCCGAAAAAGCCCTCATGCGTCAACGCGCCGACCGCACAGCTGCATACTCCGGCGGCTCAGGCCACTACACGAAAGCTGATATCAAAATGGCTGCCAAAGATGTGAAAAGTTGGATTCACGGCATCATCCAAATCGCTGTAGTGACAATCCTCTACGGCTTCGGAACGTTCTTGCCGATTATTATTAAAGATGGATTTTAGTATAGTACGGTGCAAGCGCAGTATTTGGTCATTCCAGTGAATATTTGGGGAGCTATTGTATATGCAGTCGGCGCATACCTTTCCGACCGTTTCCGCACACGCTTTCTTCCCCTCGTCCTCATGGCTCCCATCGGCATCGCAGGATACGCCATCCTACTCGCCCCCGTCTCCGCCGGCGTCCGCTACTTCGCTACGTACCTTATCTCGACAGCGTGTTTCCTCTGCACGGGCGGTAACATCACATGGCTGTCTGGAAACTGCGCGCCGGACGGGAAGCGTGCGGCAAGTCTAGGGATTTTGTTGACGTTGACTAACATTGGCGGTGTTGTTAGTGGTCAAATATGCCAAACGACAGCAGCTCCAAAATTTACGTTAGGGCACGCTTGGTCATTGGGATGTCTGGCCTTTGCGTGGTGTGGGTGGTGGATTGTGAGAGCTATTTACCGACGAAGAGAGGAGGGCAAGGATAGGAAGCTGGGGGAGAGGTATTCGAGTGGCGAAAATGAAGTATACACCGACCGGTCGCCAGATTTCAGATATCAGATCTGATCTAGAAGTTGGTCATCACACCCGTTATGTTGAAATTGTCTAGATGAATAAATCTCTATTACAGAATTTCGGAATGAGATACGTTTACTACATCACCGCTTCGCGAGTTCCTCCTCTAGTATGGGCAGCCCGACGTCCATTGTTGAGATGCTGAGGAGAGTTGCCAATTCGAGAACTTCCATGATTTCTTCCGCCGTTCCGCCGTATTTGAGCACGTTCTTCATGTGCAGTTTTAGACCGGGTTGGTAGAGATGTGTTGCCGCGGCATCGAAGGCACAATAGATTAGTTCTTTGACCTGATCTTGTCAGCGAATTATAATGAGGACGGAACTAGAGTCGAACGTAGCAAGACAAAAAGGTTAAGCAGGGCTATAGGAAAGCCATCCTGAAATGAGGGATGCAAAGAGTTAGACACATACTTTCGGTTCCAGTACTCCCTGTCCTCCCTCATTCGTCCAAGGGACCGAACTAAATTCTACATACGCGCCGAAGAACTCAGGACTTAAGCGTAAGAAATCTTCCCAGAATGCATGCCAATACCCCCTCTTCTTCTCAAAATCCTCTTTCAACTCCCACTGTTCCTTACTCATACCCTCCATGCCTTTTGGCACATCCCTTCCTTCTTCCCTGAGTACTTCGACGAGTAGCGGAACCCCAATATTACAAGCATGAATCCCCAACGTACTCGTCAAACACAACACCTCCACAATCTCCTGCTTACTCGCTCCATTCGCTAATGCCCGTTTCGTATATCGCTGGATATTGGGTACACGCAGATGCGTACTTGCGGCCGCTACGGACAACGATACCAAACTCTGTATCTTAGCACTCAAATGCTGTTTCCGTCTCGGAACCCCGGTCATCGTCACACTCGCCTTAAACATCTCAGGCGAATACTTCAATAGTTTCGACCACTGCTCATCAAATGCCTCCGGCCCCAATTCCGCATCGAACCGCTCTTTGAGGGATTGTTGTTCCGGCGTAAGCGACATCTCGCTGGACGTAGAGAGTATGGTGTACGGCGGAGGTCGGTGTTGTGAGGATGCCATGGGTGTTCGCAGAATGGGTTGGAGGGGTGCTTTGAATTGTCTGCTTTGGGTTTAGGGCGGTGTTGCGGTTTGTGGTTGAGAGGTACAGTAGGTGAATTGTGCCTTGGGGCGTGAGGGGGCTGGCAGTTGGAGACGGAGGAGAGGGGTTGTGATTGGTGCGTGGGATGCCCCACATCTCCAACACTAGGGTGGGGAATGGGCGGGGGTAGTATGGGACGATTAAGGGAGTGCGATTCAGTATCATCAAGAGGTGTGATGGTTCTGATTCATAGCATGATATTTGACATGTGATGTAGATTTGATCGGATTGAAGATGTCGACAAACGCCGTAGGATCGCTGTGTATTGAAGAAGTACCCAATCCATCCCAGCCCGCCTTACGGATTGCTATCCGTGACTGCTTCTGCGCCGAAGAAACGTCCGCGATTCCGCTCACTGTTTTCCCACTCAACATCATGTGCAAAAATGATCTCCACGCCCTGCGCCTCCAACTTCCTAATCCTTCCAATAGTCTCCTCCGCAACCTTCTTATCCGCATGAATGCAGCAGACATGTCCTTCCGCGTCGCTCCACTCACCGATAGCCTTCTCACCTGTTAATATCCTTCGATCATGGCATGCATCCCCGCCTAGGTAAACCTGCCGCGTGTCGGTCGTGCGGGCTAATATGTTAATGTGGCCGGGTAAGTGCCCAGGTGCATTGATGATGAGAAGGCTGCCGTCGTTGAAGAGATCAAGAGTTTGCGGGAGATGGCTGGAAGGTTGCCATGCCTGATTCAAGTTTATATGTCCTGGTTTGCGATCTCCGATGGATGACGCCGGCGATTGGCTGTTAGGATCCGGTAGCTCGACTGTGCGGTCTTCGGGCAGAAGGTCATGTTCGAAGAACGAGTGGCTGCCACGAAGGGAAGAGGATGTGCCATTCAAGAGCGATAGTGCGCCGTGGCCAACGACGAAGGTTGATGAGGGAAAGTCGCGAGGTTCGCCAACGTGGTCCCAATGAACCTGTTTCATCGCAACTCTCAACATTAAACTGCAACGTGGAAGTAAGACGATAGAAAGAGAAGGAACGTACATGTGAATAGATAATGTAGTCGATGTCATCTGGTGTCAATCCCCCTTTTGCTAAACTCTTCACGATATCTGGATCTGTGCTCATCGGCTGCCGTGTTGCTACATGTCTCTGGATCGGTTCCGCATAGCGCTTAATATCTCTTCGCAGTCCGAGATCGAAGACTATCCTCGTCACCTTTCCATTGTCTATATTTCGATGTTGGATAATGAATGCCAACGAAGGAACAGTTTTCCGTGCGTCTTGCGAGACTGGATGAACGAACTGGTATTCAGGAAGCGTCAGATGCCCACTTGAGAGTGCGTGAACTGATACCGTTGGTTTTTCTAGTGGGGACGAGGGCGGTCCTATGTGTTTGATGAAGACGGAAGAAGACATAGTATTGATTTGTATGAAAAGGAAAGAAAGTGTGAGATATTAGGAAGGTAGACATGTAGAGTACATGGTCATGATATTACCTGAGGCTGTAAATGGCATTCATTATGTCCTTCTTGGCACGTGAGATGGCGTATGGACCACCTGCATGAATATTTGCACCCACGATTTCGGGGTAAGATCGAGGCTCGAAGCGTGAAGCGATCTCCCCCACCGAGCGATCGCTGGTGTGGGGTGCAGTGGTGGACTTAGTGATAACTTCTCCAAACCGGAATTGGATTTTGAATTTCTGGTGCCAATTAGCAAGACTGCAAATTTCGATTCACTTGAAGAAGAGAAAGTTTATCCTTATCCGAGACAAGCAATTTCGACGCGGATAATATCTTGTCTCGATTTCATCCACACGATAGGATGAGTGGATCCTTGGAGTTTGAAACCCTTGGCTTCATTGGCCTTGGAGCAATGGGAAAGCCGATGGTAATTCATTTGGCCAACAAATTGCCTCCGGAGTCGCGCATATATGTTTTCGATGTTGCGTCGCAAGTAGTGGACGAGCTGTGCGCGCAGTTCCCGAACAGAGTATTGAAAGGATCAAGCTCGAAAGATGTCGCGCAGCAGGTGGTAAGTTCAACATTCCCAGAGAACACAGCGGGTTCTGACAGGAGATTCCAGGAAACCCTCCTCACCATGGTCCCCGAAGGGGCGCACGTGCGATCAGTCTACCTCGATCCCCAGAATGGCGTCTGCAGCGCCGATATCTCCAACAAGCTTCTAATCGACTGCTCGACGATAGACACCGCGACAAGTTTGGCTGTCAAAAGACACATTACCCAGAATTTCCCATCGGCGTCCTTCTACGATGCACCGGTTAGTGGCGGAGTCGTTGGAGCTGTGAAAGGCACAATAGCATTTTTCCTTGGATGCTCCGAAACGGATCCGAACGTACAACGCTTGATACCCCTTCTTAGTCTGATGGGGAAACAAGTTATCCCTTGTGGTGCACCTTCGTTTGGCCTCGCGGCGAAGCTGTCAAATAATTATCTTTCTGGAATTATCGCAATTGCATGCTCCGAAGCTATGGATATGGGAATGCGCTCTGGACTGGACCCCAGAACATTGGCAAAGGTTTACGCAGCCGGCACCGCGCAGAATACCATTTGCGATCGCTTCAATCCGGTGCCAGGAGTGTATCCTGAGGCACCGTCAACAGGAGGATACAAGGAAGGCTTCAAAGTACAGCTGATGCAGAAAGACTTTTCACTAGCCGTAGACATGGCAAAGAGAGTTGGCTCGAAAAATGTGCTGGGAGAGGTTGGGTTGGAGACATATGAGGGCGCTAGCAGAGACCCACGCTGCAGAGATCTGGACTCTAGGGTCGTGTATCGATATCTTGGTGGCCAGGAGGACTGGCAGTCCAAGACAAATGGCTCATGATCGCGTCTACCATTCCGCGATGTTGACTACATTAAACCACATAAACTTTTTCCCACATCTCTCCTCCTATGCTCTTGTCAGTGACAGTGACGCAATTAACATTAGACAAATTGGAGACGTTGGGGAAGAGGGGCATTACTTTTCCCCAACACCAAAGCCGGCGACGGCCCACATGGAGGGGTAGCATGAATGCCTCCATAGCGAAGTTACTTTCATTCTTGAATTCCAAATCATTTTGGCCTTCTTCAGTTTTCTTCTTCGAGCCTGAATTCGCTGCAAGCAACTTTCTTTCCGGTCTGCGGTCGTCCCTGTCAACTGAAGAGTTAATCCACCAATCAAGACTCCCTGCCAACATGTCTACGGACCCGAAACTCGACGACCTCCACAAGCAGCTCTTCGAGGAGGGCCTGAAGATGCGTCGCAGCGTTGTCGGGAACGAATACGTAGACCGCGCACTGGCGAATGGATCGACCGAATTCTCCCGAGCCGGCCAGGAGCTAGTCACGGAGTGGTGCTGGGGCTATGCGTGGACAAGACCAGGTCTCTCGAAACAGCAGAGGAGTCTGCTCAATATCGGCATGCTCATGGCACTCAATCGAGCCCCAGAACTTGCCGTACATATACGTGGAGCAAGAAACAACGGCCTATCTGAACTCGAGATTCGCGAGGCCATTCTCCATGCGACAACGTATTGCGGAGTCCCAGCCGGCGTCGACGCCATGAAGACAGCGGAGAAGGTGCTCAACGAGATGGCAGAAAAGGGTGAGATGCCGCGGGAGCTGGGGGACAAGAGCGACAAGGCGTAGAGGAATGCTGGAGGATGAAACACCGCCTGCAGCCGCGTCGTTCCTTCCCAGATTGCAATGCTAGCGAAACAAGTAGGTGTCCTTGCGAACTGCGAAGCCAAGGGTCAATTGCCCCACAACCACAGCTCAGAACTCAACACCATCAAGATGGCACAATATCAACACGCAAATACACATCAATTTCTTCACCCTTTCCCCGCCTGAATCCGTGTCATGACGCGTTGGCTGAGATGCGCAGCTGCCAAGCCACGCCGTCGGTTAGTAGCCCTCCCACATGTGATTCTGTCCCATCTCCACAAGCTTATCCCCCTCTCTCCGCTTTTTTGTCAAACCGCACCCCAACCTACAGTTCTTACTACCTAGTTGCTACTCCAAACATCGTGCCATTCCGTCCATGCTGCCCCGAACTACTGCTACCCCCTTCCCGACCAATGATGGCCTAAGCATTAACCCTCACTAAGCCCTACCCATCCCCAATGGAGCCAAATTCTACCACAGAACCAGCTCCTTCGGCGGGGAAGAAGGAGAAACGATTCCAATGTCAGCATTGCCAACGCCTGTTCGCACGCCTTGAACATCTCCAGCGTCATGAGCGGATCCGTAAGTCAGATGACGCTAATATGTAGCCATGGTTACTGACCCGCTAGAAGACAGCGGAATCAAGCCATTCAGCTGCGCCGAATGCAACTACTCCTTCACCCGCAGGTAGAGAACATGCAGATGTATCTAAGAGACTCTGCTGACCCAAACAGTGACCTCCTTGTTCGACATGAGCGGTTGACCCATCGCAAGGAGATTGGCCAGAGGAACCAACAAACTTCTACTGAGAACTATGGATCTACGGATCCGAGGCCAAGTAAACGTGTCCGTACCAGCTTCGACGCTGGACGGCCCGTACCAGAAATACCGAGCATGACGTCTACGCCCGCCCCTTCGATGACCGTTGAGACGCAGCACCGTTCGGCGCATCAAACTCCAGCCACGGTCGGACCTTTGAGTGTGTCACAGAGTGATGAATTTTCCCTTGCTGCCCTATCTATGGCAGCTGAATATCAAGCGCTGCAAGGGACTATGGCAAATGGCAACACTCCGCATCAGGAACTTCAAGGTCCCATCCCAATCCAGGATGCAAGCATTGCGAAAACCGTTGAACCGGCTCCAGTTCCCTCAGGCCCCGTACCCACTCATGGGCCTAGCCTTGGAGAATCATTAGACAGCCTTGCTGCATTTCTGGACAATGAGCCACCGTCTTCATACCATTTCGCTTCGCTAATCAATACTGAGCAACCGATGCCCTTCTTTTCTCCTGAATCATTCAGCTACGGCCATGATTTCCTTCCTCCGCCAGATACTCCTCGAGCGCCAGTGCTCGGCCACAACCAAACTCACCTTGACGAACCCAATTCCTTCTCACGATTTGGATCGCGATTGCCCTCACTTCAACCAGAAGATGTGCTTGGACATGAAGGTAGTTGGCGGCGCCCATTGGCAGAGGTCTCCTTTGATGACAGGCAGAAGATTGTTGACAAACTTGCCGAATTTTCAACTATTGTTCCAGGTGACTTTAAGCTTCCCTCACGGTTGGCCCTCTGTCGATATATCGCTGCATACATTAACGGTTTCCACGAGCATATGCCTTTTTTGCACATTCCCACCATGTCTGTCGATACGTGCTCTATCGAACTCATACTTGCCATTGCTGCTGTTGGAGCGCAATATACTTTCGAAGGCGAGAAAGGGGTGGAGCTCTTCAATGCAAGTCGGGCGATTGCGACATACAGAATTCGCAGGAGAGACGCTCGGATAGTTGAGGTTTATCGCAGAGCGGAGTCGGAGCGTTCATCATCCCATGAAGTCGATGTCGCATCAACTACGCGAAGCCCTCCTCGTACTTGCTCGACAGTTGGGCCGCTAGGCTTGCCTTCCGAAACTGAGGTTTCTATGGCTGGGGAGGATCTGATGCAGACCGCGCAAGCATTACTACTTCTCATGGCCCTCTGCACTTGGGCAAAGCACAAAGAAATACTTCGGGAAGCCCTTGCAATCCAGAGTATCTTGGCAACACTGATAAGAGATGACGGTCTCCAAAATGAACCCTTGCGAGAGGAACTGCCCTGGGAAGAGTGGGTCCGCAGGGAGACGACCAAGCGAACAAAGTTCATTGTTTACGGCTTTTCGAATCTTCATTGCATTGTCTATAACATCCCCCCTTTCATTCTTACTTCCGAGGTCAAGTTAACACTGCCATGTAATGCTGCAGAGTTCAAGGCATCAACTGCCGCCGCCTGGAAAGAGGTGAGGAAGAAGAGTGCACCCGAGATCCATTTTCACGACGCATTGCAGCGACTATTCTCGAGAAATGGTCGAGACGTCACTGAATGGAACTCCAGCTCTGGGAACTATGCACTGATTCATGCTCTCATCCAGCACATCTTCTTTGTGCGTCAGGTTGCACGGTGTCGCTTTGATGGCCCTGGAGAACTTAGCCAAGAGGATGTTGCCTCGCTAGAAAACGCATTGAGAAATTGGCAGATTGGATGGAAGAATAACCCTGAATCGTCTCTGGATCCAATGAGTCCAAATGGCCCCGTCGCTTTCAACTCCACTGCTCTGCTCCGTTTGGCCTATATAAGGCTGTACGTGGATACGGCTGCCCGAGCATTGGATACCCGGGATCCTGTACTCATCGCGAATGCATTCCGGGACGGGCCGGCAATCAACCGATCGCCCAAAATTACAAGGGCTGTTCTACACTCGGCACACGCACTTAGTATTCCAATCAAGATAGGGTATCGGCTCGTAGCGAGAACGCAATCATTCATCTGGTCTATTCAGCATTCGCTTTGCACACTTGAATGTGCTTACTTGCTAAGCAAGTGGCTTGAAGCGCTCTCTTCTCTAAACCCAGAACTGCCCGTGACGGAAGACGAACGGAGAATTACAGCCATCATCAAGAACATGCTTGATGAGACGGAGTTTGCGCTCCCTCCAGATGTTCCCGTAGATTCTTCTGCGTATATGAAGTATCTCAGCGCCGGAGTGTTACGAGTGTGGGCAACCATCTTCAAGGGGACACAAACATGGGCGATTGTCGATGTCATCGGCAGCGCTTTGAATCTGTATGCGGACATGCTTGAGGCCGGGTGAGGTGGATAAAGAATGTTATTGCTACAGCACTCTGAGTATATATTACCCCTAGTACAATCGGCCTATGATGTGTCAAGCGCCATATCCACCACCAACTTCCCGCCTTCCCCTTTATGGTACTCTTCCACTAGCTCATTCAGCTTCGACAACGGGAATGATCTAGCTATGGCTCGGATATTATGCTCGGCCGAGAAATTCAGCATTTCTCGCAGCATTTTATTACTCCCAACCAAGCTTCCGATAATTGAAATGTCTCGAAATACTATGTCGTGTGCGGATACATGGAAACCTTTCTCCGGAAATGATACAACAACGCACGTGCCGTGAGTCTTTAGGAGCGCCATCCCGTAGTCGAATGCTGACTGGTTCTCCGGCAGTATTATCACGGCGTCAAGACCCATCTCACCTCTGTCCTTCTTTCCGTCTTCAACACCAACTTGTTGTATAATATCCGCCGCATTTTCAGTTCTTGCGTCCACTATCCTTGCTCCTGTGTTCAGACTTTTTGCGAGCTTGAGCGGCCCATCCGCAGCGTCGATGCCGATTACTCTCAATCCCATCTTCACCGCATACTGCAACCCCAGATGTCCAAGGCCACCTCCGCATCCCATGATTCCCACTCGCTGTCCGGGTTGCAGCTGACAGCGCTTCAGTGCCGCGTATATTGTAATGCCAGCGCACATCAAAGGAGCCGCCTCAACTGCTGTCATTGAAGCAGGTATCGGAGCTAGCTGTTGTGCATCTACTACCGCGTATTCTGCAAAACCTCCATCACGACTCAGACCATTATTCTCCGCATGCGCACAATATACGGAGTACCCGGGTTCGTCCCGACTTACTGGGTCTTTCGAGCCTTGGCACTCGAAACAAGCTCCGCAAGCATGGAATGCGCGACCTGGGACTCCAACTTTATCTCCAATCTTGAATGTGCTGGCAGTTGAACTGGGCGATTCGAAATGTGATACGATGGTGCCTGCGAATTCGTGGCATCCGATGTGCGGGAACGAACGAGGGAAGCCGGGCATCTGGCCCTCAGCCAGGACGAAGTCGGTGTGGCAGTAGGATGCGGCATCCACCTTGATCAAGATCTCATGTTGGCTGGTTGGATTTGGTAAGGAGACGCAGCGGAGGGTGTATGGTTTCTTGAATGCGTCAAGGAATTGGCCTCTCATCGTCTTGGGCAGATTTGTCGCCATGGCTGTGGCTCGTTTGATATGGGATAGTATGCCAACAGTGAGCTTTTGCTTCACGGTGGAAGACGCGACACCCGTTCAAGAGCTAAGCATATGCATATGCCATTTTCAGCCCCTTCTCGTATGAGAGGGATAGATGTCTGATCTACGCTGACCCCGCAGCGGGGTGAGGTGGGGCTGGGTTTCCGGAAGTTCAAACCTTCTCCAACAACCCATGCTCTCTTCTCCAACGAATCATCATTCAACTTGAACAACCTCAATTCGCGAGTAAGTTCATCACTACCTCTTCCTTACACCATTTGTCTCCAACATGACTTCACTAGAAAGCGAAATCATCACTCTGCCTGCGCCAGTTCAAGGGCAGACCTATGTCGCTGTATCGGCTCTCGATGCGGGATACCTTACTCTCCCAGAGCACCTCTTCATCACAGATGCCGACCCAAAAAAACGCGCTACTGTTCCATCGCTATCGTTTCTGATTCTGCATCCTCCCAATGGAGTATCACCGAAGCCGACTAAGCTCGTGTTTGACCTCGGCCTCAAACGCGATTTCTCCGGGTATCGAGATGCGCAGCAACATCATATATCGCAACGGCAACCTACTATCGTATCACCCGACGCTGCAGAGAGTCTTCGAAAAGGAGGTCTATCTCCGGAGGAAATTCATACCGTGATTCTAAGTCATGTTCATTGGGATCACGTGGGTACACCCTCGGATTTTAGCAAAGCGGAATTCATCGTCGGAAGCGGGACACAGCATCTCCTGACTCATGGCGGCGGGCCATTGTACCCAGCCGAGATTTTCAACCCGGATGAGTTACCCAGAGACCGAATAAAAGAGCTACCACCAGCAAGGAAAGAAGATGAGGCGAAAGCGTATTCGCGTCAAACTACACACCAATGGAAACCACTTGCACAGTTCCCTGCAGTTATAGACTTCTTTGGGGATGGATCAGTTTATATAGTGGATGCGCCAGGCCATCTCTACGGTCATATAAATCTCCTTCTACGCATTGCGCCAACCAAATGGGTGTACTTAGGCGGCGATTGCTGTCACGATCCGAGGATTTTAAAAGGCGAAAAGGGCATTGCGATGTATGATGATGGGAGGGGAGGTCTGAGAAGCGTGCACGTTGATACAGATCAGGCCGCGAGCACTATTAAGAGGATAAGCAAGCTACTGAAGGAAGGCAAGGTAAAGCAAGAAGGGGGTGGTGAGGTGGATGTTGAAGTTGTATTGGCGCATGATATGGGGTGGGCGAAAAGAAATAGGGAGCGGTTTTGGCCTAGCGGATTTGAGGTTGCGTGACCCAAGGTTACTAAATATAGAACTTTATGTTCTACATTTCATAGAATTCCTCTCGGTGAAATCCCAATCAGATATCGGGTATATAATTCCACAGCTGGCTTCCCATTGGACCTGGCCTCGCATCTCCTATAAAGTCCAGAATCCCCATCAGCTGATTAAAGGTGTGTTTAGACTGCATATGCTTCTCATGTGTAAGTCGAACAGTATCCTTCTTGGTGTAAACAGGAGAAGATGCGAATAATGTTTGATATAGAACACCATTCGCTATTCGTGACACTCTACATAATCCAGCTTATTACTATCGCGACTTCATCACCATGCCTGAATATTTTCCTCCTGTGACATTGTATGCAGTTGAAGAATGGGCGACGTCGCGAACGGGTGGGCTCCCGCCTCCATTTCCCCGTACGTCTAAACACCTCGTTAGTTAGCTAATTCGAAGCGGGTTCATAGCATCCCATGTTCTCACCTCCCTAGCAGAGGTTCTCTTGCGCCTTCACCCAAGCTTCCAAAACCGTGTCGCAACCGTAGCAAGCGCAAATCTGAACTCCTATTAGCAACGTGTCTTCTTGTCGCGATTGTCGATTAACTCTTACCTGCTTCTTAGCGTTTTCTGAATCAGAGCTATCAACGCATCGATAAACGTTGGTTGCAGCTTGGTTATTCCCTCGTCCCATACCGATCGAAGCAAAGCAAGTAGTGGCGTCCCTAACGTAAGAACATTCACCAGGACCAGTTTGGCAAGGACCTGTGGTGGCCTGAGCGTTGACGAGAGCAAAAGTGGCGAGAGAGATCAGGGGGACGAAGGCGCGCATCGTTTGCTGGTAGAGACGACTCCGTACGTGTAGCGAAGTGACTTCTGGGCTTGAAAGTTGGAAGTTGCTCGAGCAGGAGGCGGCTTAAGGCAAGTATCTCTTTATATGTTCCTGGAAACAGATCAAAAGTACATCCTCATTTCTCTATGGAATGGCATGGGGGTGTCGACGGTGAGGTAATAAGTCGAACCTTATCAAACCCTCCCAATAACAGCACGATTACGTTGATTGCTATAACATGGCAACCCTGCCGCCGCTTCCGTAATGTCTGTTAGGGGGATAATCGCACGCGCCTCGCATTGGTGAATCTGGAAGTATTGCGCAACATTGTACCCATTTCAATACCCAGTTGCCACGATGAAAGACAAGGTCTAGGCCAACGGCTTATGGTTGGAACTGGGTTGTACCTACGATGGAAGAATGGATTTTACTCAAATAAGTGGTTGACAACCTTCGTTTAATCAACCACGTTTATTTTAATTAATCGGGTTAGATCGGCAGTAGGGAAAACCACACGTTCCCCCGATCTTAGCACCATCACGCGAAATTGATATTTCCCGGAAGGAAAGAGGATCGATGGATGGTAGGATGATTAAAAAGGACAGGTGGAAAGATCGCAACCTCGGATATTTCAAACCTTGGCTTACTTCACCCGGGTTTCCTTAATAGTTCCATGTCCATGGACATATGACGACATTGTTTGGAAAAACATAGAGGTTTATGGAATTCGGAAGGGTGCACCTGAGCATTTTGCAACAGATAGCATCTTGGGTTGGGCTCCGGCATGTCTTGCATCAGGCAATTCAGCCTCGTAAATTAGACGAATGGATTTGCAAGACCTGACGACATGTCGAAACCTTTCACATGTGAATGGTTAAAAGCCTAAACTTCACTATAGTGGCGCTATTAGTAATGACAGTTGACTTAATGCTCAATCGAAGCGACCCTCTGTGACTAAGTTAGACAAACCCCAAGCAATGCCCTCTTTCCGCTAAAAGGTCTCAGCACTTGCTTAGTTGGCAACACAAGGCAGACTAGAGCAAAATCACGCTGGAGAAGGCAATTTTTTATTTTTGAACTTGTGTCTCTCAGCAGGACTGTGCACACAAAGCGAACCCCTTCCTAGAGAACGTCGGCGCACGCAAAGATATGGACGTAATATTATAGTACCAAATTCCTCATCTAAGGTATCTAATTATGAAAAATTCAGGCGCGCTAGCGGAGGTTGAAGACGTTCATTCCGTTTAGTTTCATGGATGCGTCATGATACCTGCATCCCGTTTTCGGCACCGGGACTATAGGTTTGAAACTTTTTGCTACCGCATTATTCTATCACATTATGCGCGGTCATTACAAACATTCTAAGTAGTCCAATTCGCTGTTGATTGGCCTTTGCTCTTCCATAAGTAGTAACAGAACTGTCAATCAAAGAGAAGGATAGCTACGTCACTTGGAGTTTTATCCCCCACAGCTGAGATTATTGCAATTCTATCATATAGGTCATTACTTCTCTTGTTATTTAATCTTGGCAGAACTGGCCTCATACTGTTAATGAATAGGCTTCTATGTGTCTTCAGTCTCTACTAAAAGAAAGGCTGAGCACCAAATACAAATCTTCTGATCATAAGTATCTTTAAGGTAGTTAATCGATCCATCATAGATGGCTTCTGCTGGGGAAAATTAAGTGTACTTTAATCTTATGAACTGACCAGCTGCTTATGTATTCTAAAATGGACATGGTTTATGTCGTCCTAAATAGCGTTGGACGAACCAGCGATATCACAACGAATATTTTACCTCAGTTCGAGGCTTGACTTTATTTGTGCCTTCCCCCATCCTCTTCTTCTTAGCCATATACTTCCTGTTCCAGGTTAGGTGCTTACTGAAGTACACTTTAAATTAGACGTAGCCCACATCACATTACCAATCGAATTTCCAGTCGCCCTATCTAGGTATCCAAATTTAGCTAAGTAAACTTCCTGTAGACAGAATCAGAGGCTGCGTAGAGCTGGAGCAAGGGTACTAGAAGTAATTCAGTTTTAGTATCCTATTGAAGGTGGAAGGATGTATCGCCAGTCACCAGTGTATTAGGCTCACTTTTCCTTTTCCCTTTCACTTTCCTGCCTCTCACTCACCACTCTCTCCACCATATCATTAAGCTTTTCCTTCAAGAAATCAATCTCCTCTTACACCTACTGTAGTGTTCTAGATTGAGAGCTCATGTGCTCCGCAAGCTGACGCGAACACCGCTCTGGAACTTGACATGTTCGTTCATTTTGTGATGCTATGCGAAGACCTCACGTCTTCTATCTAGCACAGTCGATTGATTAGGTAAGAGGTATGTGTTGTTGTAGACTGGCATCTTACGTAGAATGTGGGTTAGCGTGAATATGTGGAGGAAAGAACGGGGTTGGAACGGTATGAGTATCTAGTATTGGTGGATGTCGATCGATATCTGAATTTTTTGTGAGGTTGTTGAAATGATAAGGGTTGCTCTCATTGCAACAGACTCAAAATGTATTTCTCTTTCCTTGTTATCAACAGTTTTTGTAACCAACCGGCGCATTGATGTAAGTGAAGATGATTGCATTCTTGACTGAGGATTCGCTCTCCCCATGGAGATTTATATGTACAAGATAAATGCTAGGTCGGGGGAGTATCCATTCGACTGGGTAACTTGATAGCGCGGTCTTACAGGTTTTGTACCATCTGCTGGTGTACGAAGCGTTTGTTGCCCTCCTGGGCGTGGATGTTGTTGAGCATACTTGCATGGATGCCCCTGTTGCGTTCTTCGTTTTGGATTTTCCAAGATCCGTTCGGGTCGTCAGTTTGGATCCATGGTTCTGTGACCGGTTGCTCGTCCTCTGTTTTGTAGTGTAGCGTTTGCGACATTTGGGCCGAGTCCGTCTGGATCCCGAAAGTTTTCATCGATGTCGCTTGGACGGTTTGAACGAGCCATCACGATTTCTTGCGTCACCTGACCTATAATGCGCAAGTACATTGGATCATATAATGTTGGGAGGTTTTAAGGATTGCGATTTACAGGCCAAACATTTGTATTAACTCCCAGATCCCGAGAAGCAACTGGTCTGTTCTGCACTTTTCTAGTTTCCATCTGTGTACTCCCGAGGTCGTGTTCAATGCAATGCTTGCAACTATTTCTATTATGGTCTTCTCGTTTTGACTCATTTGCGAGCGAAACCATCTCTTTCTTACATCTTTCATCTCTTGACGCAACTCTTCGATCTATGTGGCATTCCAATTACCCTGCTCGATGACTTCATCAAGCCTCGATCCGACTTCTCGGACAGCAGTTGCAAATGTTACTAAAGCCCGAAACATATTATGGTTTAGGTCAGACTGTATCTGCATTTCGTTGAAATACTGATGCACAGTAGATCAAGGTGCTATTTGTGTGACATTGCGTAACGTTGCCGGTGTGAAAATGGCCTTGGTAGTTCTCTGGAGCTGGAGGCAGCGACTGCAGCGATACAGTCAAGTCTCGGTATAACGATTCTCCTTATACCGATATTCTCGCTAAAGCGATAGGGCGGCCTTGGCAACATTCGATTCCCCGCAAATTTTCATCAACTCTCGATTCCCGATATATCGCAAACAAAACCCCTGATTATCGTTATATCGAATGCTTCGAATAGGCATCTCTGACGCTGATAGGAAGGCTCTCCACCAATTCTATTGCCGCAGCAAGCCCTACCCGCGCCATAAAGACTGCATCGATTAGTTTCAGCAGACATATGGTCAAAAAATCGCACAATCTACAGTTTCCGAGTCCCTCAGTGATAAATTCAAATACCTTGATAATGCCGAATCCCTAAGTTCTATTGCCTACCGTCAACGGCAACCCCTATAGCCTATTTTAGAGGCAATTCTCTTTCTTGGCAGCAGAAGATTGAACACCGCGGTGGCTTAGTGTCTGGTGATATACTTATTACGAAGGTACACGAGATCTGGCCCCTTATCCCAGAATATACAGGCCAAACAACCCCTAATTTCTCTATAGGATGGCTGGACAAATTTAAGAGAAGACATGGGATAAAGAAGTAAACTAACCACGGCAAGCTAGCATCAGTTCCTATTACTGCTAAAGGGGAGATGAAGCTTCTCTACTAGGTTACGTTACTCTTTATTGCAGAAAACCTCTTCAATATGGATGAAATAGAACTATACTAGTGCTGGGCAATTTCTAGAGGTCTTACAACTATAAACCTACTTAGAGGAAAGAAAGATAAGAGCCAGATTTCTCTTATACTTTACACTAATACAACGGGATTAGATAAGCTACACTCTTAGTTAATTAGTAAGAGTAGGCAACCTCGTGCTCTTTACTTAGTTAACCTATAAGCTCTTAGTGCTGTATAGAAGGCTTTAGCAAAAGCTTAAATAAATTCTAATATTATAGTAAATTAGTTACGTACTTTCTATTGCTATATTAGTTCCCGTTAAGTTCTTCTAATTATGGATAATTTCTTAGTATATATAATCGCCCTAGAGCTTGCTCCTCTACTAGTAAACATTTATATTAAGTTTCTTCTAAAGAATTCAACCTCTATGTTCCAGCTATTAGATTAAGGGATTATACAGAACTTTAAAGCTCAATACAGGAAATTCTGGCTCCAGTTTAGTATTACTTGCTATAATACTGATAAAGACCTGGTAAAAGAAGTTACCCTTGAAAATGCCCTTAGGTAGACGCTACAAGCTTGGAATTTCAAGGTCTTACCAGCTACCATTCAGAATTGCTGGAAAAAGTCCACAATTACTATGGACAATACAATTGTGGTTAGTCCTAAGGTAGAAGACCTCACACCACTATTTCAGCAAGCTGCACAGGCTAGCAATGTTGAGGATATACGAGATTATAAGGATTTCATTAATCCTGAAGGCGAGAATACTGAGGTTGAAGAGGATAATAATGTAAATCTTCAAGAGATCGTTGACTATCATACTGGGAACGCTGGGCTTGATAATGTACTAGAAGAAGATGATGAACCAGCACCAGTTCCTACTGTGCATGAGGCTCTAGCTGCTTTACATGTAGTGCAGCGGTATCAAGAGCACCAGGAAGGGATAAAACGGGAGGATATAACTAGCCTTCAGCGGCTAGAGCGGGAGCTTGACCTTCGAGCCTTCAATTCGCAGAAACAATCAACGCTAGAGGGCTGGCTGAAGAGACAGTAGATAGATTCAACACCAAAAGGTGTATTACTAAGCAGATCAATATAACGATAATTCGATGTGGCGATACAAATCGTCCTGGAGGGCTTATATCGTTATATCGAGACTTGACTGTATTTGGAAGAATTTTTGTATCCTCATTCATAATGTAATTCATATACAAAGTTTGATATGCAAATTATGCATATTATCAATAATATATCTTACTCAGCCAATCTCAGAACCGTTAAGTTATTTAAGTGTAAACTTTGAGTGGGCGCCAGATGGGCCCGAGAGTCAGGCCATAACCGACTCTATGAGGGAAAGTAAAGCGTTGGATTGTGTTTTGGTGTATCGTGCTTTGTGCGATCTGCGTGGCACCCTCGCTGCCCATTCCGCGTTCCCTTCAAACCAGTGTATAGCTTTATATATATAGTGCGAAATGACCATATTGTTTTCCGCCTTCCCGACTTTGCAGTTTTTGCGATGGCTTCCTTGCGCTGCTCGATTTGCGGGAGCTTCGTGCATTTTCATCCTCACCTTCCCTCTTGCGTCTCCTCTCTTCCAATACAGGTCGGAATTTCTCATCGAAATTTTCATGAGGCGTCATGCAACATGTAGGGCAGACTCGAGCGTGGCCAACAAGCTCCCACAAAGCAAGCAAACCGCTTGCTCGCTTGTTAGCAAGTCTGAGCGAGAGCTTGTTACGGTTTGCTCCATCGATTCCTGGTGTCTTCTCTCTTCTCTCGCGGACTTGATAAGCTCTAAAATGTTGCTAATGAATACTTCGCGATACCTTTGTTAAGGGAACAGGGTTGACCATTTTCGCGCCGCAGCGGTTGCATACTGTCTGTGAGCGAGCAGCTAGGGATTGAAGAGCAACTTGATCAATGGAATGAGCGAAAAACTACTCTACATAAATGACGGAGATGAGCTTTGTAATCATTATGAGGTTGAGAAACACCGAGTGTTAGAACGAGTGTTTGAGCAGACGACGACAGGGAGAAGGACCGGTGTGGAGATCGACTAGGTGCTCCTTCTGTTACACTATCCTTGCTCTCGGCGCTGGAGTTAGGCTAGGTGGTCCGGAATTTGCATTTGCTTCTTGGAAACCCACCATTTCCACGTCCTCTGCCACATTTTCTCCATTGCTTCCCACAGACCACCTCGTCCCATCCCAATCCGGCGGCGCGCTCCACTCCCCTTCAGTCTCAGCCTTCTAAGCCTTACGCCCCTGGATTTTCCAATTAGGCCTAACCATCGAATCCCTCCACCGCTCACATATCCTCACCTCTTCCTTCGTAGTATGCCCATGGAATTAGCACACCTCAACAGTGTATGTTGCTCGGGATAGCAGACGAAGTCGCCTCTTACCTTGGCCATGCCATAGAGAAAGCGCTCCATGTGCTGACCCTTCGGCTCGTAGTCTGCCATCCCTTCCTCCAAATTCAATGTGTCCCAGATGCATGGCTAAGTATTGTAGGGGCAAGTGATCCTTGAGCAGGGTCATGAAAGCTCGGCGGACGAGGTAGAGACTAGGTCTCTTTTTGCTGTTCTTGGGACTGTGGTCTGTCGCCTGCCATTGGCAGAGCATTACTTGTTCGAAGTCTTACTTGACTTCATCGTGCTGTGAATATTGTTAATAATGTTGTGAGTTTGGACCCTGGATGAGAGGGGTATGCAGAGATACGCATTGGGATGAAGACGTGGAATTGGCTGCTGGAATTGATGGGATATTGGAAAGGAGGGTTGAGAGGGGTGCTTAGCGGCCTCAAGTATAATTAAAAAAGGCATACCTGCGCAAATGTGAGAAGATCCAGTAGATCTTCATTGATCATATCCTCATCCAACTGGCGACCTTCTGGTAATATAGTCGAGACCCAGTTAGGAATCCTTGCCCCTCGTCCGAGGTACCTGAGGGTTCCCTTCTTGAGCCAGCGCTTGTACATCGCTGCAGTGCGAGCGGAAGGTGTATTTGGGGTTGATGATGACAAAGACGATGCTGAATTAAAAGATTGCAAGGGGTCATCATAATCCTGTTCAATAACTACAGAAAATAGTGGTACTAATAGTGAATCAGGCATGGGCTGTGAAGATGGTGCCGTTGATTCGGTAGTATCAGAACGGCTGGCCTGCACTCCAGTTGTAGACGAGAGAGTGGCAGGCTCTGAGGCGACAGATATTGAAGAAGCCTGGATGGAGCGCTGATTGTGCGCTGCAAGTTGGCTAAGTTCTTTCGCCGCCTGAATGCCTCCACGGCGCAAAGCGTTTGACGAGCCTGTAAGGTTGATAACATCACCCCCGTTTCCGGTACCTATAATTGTCGGCGTCAATCTCCCGATCCAAGTCCACATTAATGGCTAACAATGAAGAAATGACGGAATTCGAAAACAAAACCCAAGAAGCATTGCAGACTAGTAAGAAGGGCGAAGCCTGGAAGGTGGAGCCTTGTATCAGTATACCCACTCCCGACTTCTGATCAGAGTAGGCGGGCAATACTGGAAATTGGCCGATGCCAAAAACAGACAAAGCACGCCGAAGCGCCGACAAAGAATAATCCGAGCCACCTCACCTACCACCTGAGTGAAATTCGCTTCCCCTGTTCCTCTTCGAGTTATGTGGACTCATCGTGTCTTCGTCATGCTCTCTCTTGGCAATATTCTTCTGGACCCTGCCGGTAATGGGTTTAGTCGTGTCATGCTTCCTCACCGTCATCTTCGCCAGTTCAAGCTCCTCTTCCTCCTCCCTTTTAATTAAATCTGCTAGTAGGTTTTTGCTCAGCTCATCCCTCCACATCTTGCATTCCCGCTCCTCAAGATCACTCTTGTGGTTATGTAACATGCACCAATCCTTCAATAATCGGATATCCTTCCCTTTGGTGAATGGACATCGGGTCTGTGCAACGCCATAAAGGAACGACTCTGAGGGCCTCTTTTCTATGCCCAACTGGAGGCAGAAGTCTTCGTACGTGCCATGGGCGTCTGTGCTCCAGAGAAAGGAGTAAAAGTGGATAATCCACTGGCAAAGAGAGGAAGAACGTGGAAGATACTCAAAAGCTTTCATGATGCTTTCAAGGTTCGGCATAGTAGAAGCATGGCGGTAATTTTCTTCCTGCCATTTCAGGAGTATCGAGTAGCTCAGATCTTTGTCATTTGTGTGGTGAGCCACAATGGACAGATAGATCAGGTCCTCGTAGTAATCGGTGAGTTTTCCTCGTTTATTGTAACGCTGGATTGTGCCTTTCTTCATCCAGGTGTTATACATTGATTGGACTCGCTTTACGCGCGGCATTGATAGATCCAATTCCACTGCTACAATCTGGACAGTGGATTCGGTTCCATCTCCATGAGAATCTGAATCTGTGATAACCATACCATGGCTGTTGCTGGGTTTGGGAGTACTCTCTGGTACAGTGATGCCTGTGTGGGAAGATGTCGGTACAGGAGAATCCAGTGATATTGGGAGGGTGGCTGTATGAGGAACGGAGACCCATGAGGATCCCCGCAAGCCTTTAGAAGAGGAACCTTCCGCAGCAGCAGCTGCAGCCCCCTTGATCCGGAATTCGTTAGATATGCGCGATTCAAGGCTCCTAGAAGGTTTCTTGGTCACTATCCTTGCTGGCGCTGCAGCGTATGGAGAAATTAGATAACCCGCCTCTTCGTCGCGTTGCGTAACATCAACATTACTTGCTGTCCTTGCCGTAGATGGGGATGGAGTATTTGGTCGAGGCATGAGGTCGCAGTTATTCTCCCCAACCCGACAATTTTGGCATGCATACCCAAGGTCCATTCCAGGGATGGGGGTGAACAGGGCATGATAGATCCTACATTGATATCCGCGCCGGGAGCACTGTGTGCATTGTGATTTGGCATCAACATCTTCTCCATACCTGCCATTGATGCAACGAGCATGCGCGATGGCCGCTCTCCTCGGGGAATCTAGCGAATCCCAACCATCGACAATCTGATAATTGCACCCGAATTCATTGTCGGAAGGTGGATAGCTCATAAACTCTACTAGATCGCTAAGATGCTTTTCCGGCGTTGGTAGATACCGTTCGGTTGGCGCAGAAATCAATGGAGCACGTCGCTGGCTCATGTTGTTATTATGTCTATGCGCAAGAGGCATCTGTGATTCTTCCACTTCCTTGCCATGTGTTGCGCTGTTTCGACGGCTCGATCGTTCTGACAGATTCTTTGAAGCAACAGGAGCCTTCGAGTTGGTTTGTGTGGCGATGTCGCAGCTTCGGCCACGTCCTACCGGCATGCTCTCTTGCTGAGTGACCCTGGAATTGAGGGTATTTCCAAAGCAGGGTTCGTCTGTCTGTGTCGCTGTGCTCTCCATTACTGGCTTATGTGGCAGTGATGGTTCCGAATCGGGCCTCTCGTCCTCGGCCATCTCCACGTCAACGTCGTTAGTCACACTCTGCGCTCCCAGCACGGAGTCGGCGTCATCTCCAATTTCTGGTTTAGGCTTCCATTCGTCCTGTTCTGTGCGAATGGCAACACCGATTTCTGCGAGGTCCAGAACAGCGTTTTCTGCAGCAACATCGAATGTGCGCGTATAACGTCCAATATCAACATCGACCCTGACAGTTTGTGGTCTGTATATGGGTCAGCCTAGTTTCTTGCCGCTTATTGTAGTCGTCAGGGAATGGTACGGGCACCGCATCAGAACGGAAGCGACAAGGAGCCATAATGAGCAAGATACAAAGCCTGCCTTACACAATTGGCTTTTCAGAAGCATTTTTTGCCAACTTCCGAAGCTCTTTGCACCATTTCTTCTCGTAGTCGTATGCCATGAACATGGACATCCCGCCCCAGGTTGTTGGATCCATGATAATTACACGCAAAATGTCAACTAGTGTGGCGAGAGCAGACAGTAAAGGATAAAAAATACAACAGAGGAAAAAGAGTCGACCGGAAATGGGCCGAAGGAGTCGATAGAGAATCAGTCAATAGCTAGGAATGGAGCGCTATTAGCTATAACGGCCAGCATACATATCTTTGTTTTCGACACACCGAGAATGGGCCAGTGTGGCGCCACAAGCCAGGGCTAGGCGTTTGTCGTCGCCTGGGACGTCGTACAAATTCAAGGATGCTTCATTGGGTTGAGATATTTGGTTTTGCCTTTTTAGCCCCACCAGAAAACTCTGTAACTCGGAAGGACTTGACTCCCGCCTTGGCGTGCGGACGGCAGTGAAATAACCGGAGTGTGGGTAACTTGGTGGTGAGTAGTCTTGTGATGAGCTGTAGTTGCGTTGCAGGTCGGTGACTCGGTGTGCTGTGGAATCTGCTAGTAAACGAGGGAAGGAAAGGGATGCGGATGCCAGCAACTCAGGCCCTCGGCAGGGGCATGAAGCACCCTGCAACTATCGGAATCTCAAGAGGACTCGTGCACTGCACAGGTGCAACTCGCAATAGGCGTGAAAAGGGAGAGAATTGGATGGATAATGATGGTCATGAAGTGAATTGTGAGTGTAGTGAGCTTTGTTGACGCAGACGTTAGGTCTGAAGCTGGCGAGACTAGCGCCGTTTTACAGGGGTTTATCATCCAACGCACGTTCCCACTTAGCACGCAATTTTAGTCTATCTTAAAAAGTTAAATATAAAGGTTTTTAACTACATACAATTAATAAAATTATAAAATAGTTTAAAAAAGTAAATAATTAAAACTAAAAAGTTTATAAACTATTTAAATTAATTATAATATTATTATAAAAAACTACTTTTTATTTATAACTACTTTAATTTAATTATAATAAGTTTAATAATTTTATTATTATTTTTAATTAAATAACTTTTATACTTTTAAGTTAGTTTTTACTATATTTTTTTAAATTGTTTTTAAATTGTTTTTAAAATTTTTTTATTATAAAAAGTTTTTATAATAAAATAATTAAAAAACTAAAATTTTTATTAATAACAACTATATATATTAGTATATAACATATAAAATTAAATAATAAAATAATAAAAAGTATTTTAATTAGTTATTAAAAATAGTATAATATTTTTTAATTATATATATATATTTAAAACTTTAAAATATTAAATTTTATTTATTTTATATATTAAGTAAAAAAAAAAAGGTAATATAATTTTTACATTTATATTTATTCACAAGTACAAAGTTAAAATATATATTTAATTAAAAAATTAATATTTAAATTAAGTTTTTTAAAACTTAAAAAGTATATTTTATTTAATAATAATACTTATATATAATAAAATATTAGTATTTATATATAAGAAAGTTGTATATTTTAAAATTTACTAAAATATTTAAAATTTTTGCTTTAATATTTTAATAACTACTTAATAATAAATTTTATAAACTAAAATTTAAGCTTTTATATATATATATATATTATAAGTTTTATAAAAGTTATATGAAATTTAGCTTAATAGGTTTTAAAATATAGTAATTTAATTTTATTTTAACTTCTAAATTATTACATTTTAAAAACTATTAAACTAATTTTTATATAACTTTTATAAAAATTATAATATTGTAGTGAAGAAATCTGCTATATTAATTAAAAATAGAGTTTAATTAATCTAAGAAAGTCTTATATAAAAAAAAAGTAAATAAATTTCATTTAAAAATCTATTAAACTTATTCAATATTTAATAATATTTATTTAATTTTTTTTAATAAAATAGGTTAATTAACTATTCTATTCTATCTATTTGCATTAAGTAAAATTATTGGAGTAATATAATTACTTATTTACTTTACTACAATATATATATAAAAACTTAAATTTTAAATTTTAGAATTTATTATTAAGTAGTTATTAAGATATTAAAGTAGAAAATTTTAATTTTTTGTAAATTTTAAAATATGTAACTTACTTTTATATATAGCTTACTTATCAAATATATTATACTTTATAAAAGTAAAATTCTTGAATTTATAACTACTTTTAATTTTATTAAAAAAAAATTTTAATTAATATTTTAATAATTTAAGATTTAATAAAACTTTATAATATATATTAATGTAAATAAATTTTGTATTTAAATAAAATAATAAATTAAAAGTTAATAATATATAAATAATATAATATTATTATTACTAAATTTTTATACAATAGTTATATTACCAAAAAAGTTATATTTAAATTTAATAAAATTTTATAATATATACTAATATAATTAACTTTAACTTTAAAATAAAATATATAATAAAACATATATAATATATAAATAATATATTAATTATTTAATTTAATTATTAACTAATTATTATAAAAAAGTTATTTTTACTATTTTTTTACTAGTTTATATACTTAGTATAAAGTTAAGTATATAATACTTTTTAAACTTTAAAAAAATTTTTTTTTTTAAAGTTTTATACTTTTTACTTATAAAATTTATTTATAATTATAGTATTATTAAAAATTTAATTAAATTATGATATAAATTTTATAATATATATTAATATAATTAATATAATAATACTTTAAACTAATTTTTAAATAAATAGTAAATTTTTATAAATTTTTATAATAATAATAATATATTTAAACTATATTTTATTATATTTACCTTTTTTTTTACTTTTTATATATTTTTTAAATTTTTAATTAAATAAAAATAAATATATTATATATATTATAAAAACTTAAAATTCAGTTTTTATTAATTTATTAAAAATATATAATAATATATAAATATATATATATATTATAGTAGATATATTATTATTATAATAAACTTTATATTTAGGTAAAATTTATAATTATTATAAAAAAAATTATTCATATATTTATATATTTTAGTTAAAATTAAATATTTAAGTAACTTATATATATATATATATATTAATTTACTTACTTAAAAATAAACGAAACTAATACTAATAGAGTACATAATTAAAATATAAATTTTTAGTATTTTTACAATTATTATATTATATAAAATATTATATATTTATTTTATTACTTTACTTTTAGTAAATTTTATAATTACTTTTTTTAATAAAAAAAAGTAAGTTAAACTAGTATTTTCCTATTTATAGCTATATATTTTGTTTTCATGAATTTTATAATATTATTATATAGAAGATAGCCTATAATTATAAAAATTATTAATATATTTAAGAACTAATATACCTTACTAGTTATTAAGATGTTATAGGTTTTAGTATTTGTTTATTCCACCCAAGAACTTTGAGATCTTAAAGCGGGGAGGGGTATCTAGTAACGAGTTATATTATTCTATCTGTCTATTAAAAAGATAGGATAGAGTGGTCTATGTAGATAGGGGTTCGCTTAGCGGCCGAATCAGATCTAATAGCCATCTAATAGCAATCCGTAATAGGCCTTAGTGGCATCAACAATCCGCTTATTTATAGGTTATTATTCTAACAGTATTATTATTTATAAAAGCTCTATATATTACGAAATTGTTTTAAGTTAATTAGCTCTTAGTTTTTTTTTTTAATTTAAGAATTTCAATTCATTTAGCGTAAGCTTGAGGGGACTAATTTTAGTAAAAATAAAATTATATTAAAAATTTAGTATTTATATAATCTTATTTAATTTTCATGTCAGGTGGGACTGTGTAGTAGGTAATAAAACTTTATAGTAACTTAATATAGTATATATAAACACTCTCGCTTTATAGTTATTTTAGTATACTTATATAAGATAAATATTAATATATAACTACCTCTCTTATATATATAAAGAGAGTAATATATAAAAATAGAGTTTTATATAAATATTTATTTTAATATTATTACTCTCTATTACCCTACTACACCCTAAACTGAAATTTGATATTATATTAATTTTAGAAGATATAACTAGTATATTTGTGTTAGAGAGCTTAAATATTTTCTCTAAAATACTTATACATCCTTATATTTAGAAGAAAATACAAAAGGTATACTATATAGCTAGTTAAATTATTAATTAAAATAGTATATACATTCTCTATAATAATATATTATTTTTATAATTATAACTATTTTTAGTAATAACCTACAGTAATTTTCTTATTCTATGTCTTAAAATTAATTAATTTAATTAAAAAGTAAAAAGAAGGGCTTACCTGAAACTAGAAATTTTCTTAAGTAGTATAAATTAAATACTAAGTTTACTCTTATTATATCTCTCCTTAGTAAGCTAATATTAATAGATAGCTAGAATATAATTAAGTATAGAAAATCAATATAGTAGCCTGTAATCTATTAAATAAATAAAAAAGTTAATCTATATATATAATAGAGATAAATAGTATATAAGAGAGTAAGTAATCTGCTAATATTATAAAAGTTACTTAAATTAGTACTACTAAACATATTAATAGTAATAAATATAAATATTAAGTTATATTAGTTTAAATATTAATAAAAGTACCTAATTAAATAAAAAAACTATAAAATAAAGAAAAATACCTAAAAATTTATTAAAAACTTGAAGTAATGTTTTAAAATAATTAACTAGTTTTATTTAAAGAATTTAGTAACACTAAATTTTTAAAAAAAGCCTATATAGCTTTTTAATTAAAAAGAATATTTAAAAAAAAATTAGTAAGAATAGTAAATAAAAACATTATATATTATAATAGTTTAAAGATGTTTTTTTTTAAATTATATATTATCTTAATTAAAGTAAGTTTATAAGTAAATAGCTTGTACTTATAACTATTAACTAAAGTAAATTACTTTTAAAGTTATTATTTATAGACTTTAGCTTTTAGAATAGTATTTTTAGTAGCCTTTAATTACTTTTTAAAGTACTAATATTTAGTAAAAAACTTATTAAACTTCTACTAAAAAACTATAAAATTATACTTATAATTTTAAGAAATGTACTTAAAGTAATAACTAAATAAATGTTTTTATATAAACTATATAAAGTTAGTATAAAATAATTTTAAATTTTAAATTAATTTCACGAAATAATAATTATAAATAGTTAACAACTTAACTTAAAGTTATTATTAAGTATAAAGAAAAAAAAAGTTTTAGAAATACTTATAATATTATTAAAAAAATAGACTTTTTTTTATACTTAAAACTTAAAAAAAAACCTTTAAGCTAAAAGTTTTTAAAAAAAGTATTATAAGTAGTAATAAGTAAAAAGCTGTTACTAATAGTAATAACTAAAATATAGTAAATAACTTAAAAAATCATTACTAGTTACTAGTTAAAAAGTATACTAAAAAATAAAATATTAAGTAAAAAGCAAAATAGTTACTCTAGAAAATAAAATATAAAATAAAGTTACTAGCTAATATTATTAAAAAACTTAATATAGTTAATAATAATAAAAATACATAATATTTTACGTATATAGTTATAAAAGTAATAAAAATAATAAGTAATACTAAAAACTTATTAAGCTTATTAAAACTTATTACTTATAAATTATAAATAGAAAATTTTATTATATAAAAAGTGGTTTTTTTTTAATTTAAATACTTAGTTTTTTATGCTTAGTTTCTTTTTATTTTTAATATCTTTAAAAATAAGTTATATAATAAATTAATTAAACTATTATTTATTATATTTTTATATTATTAAAATAACTTATATTAGTATAATTATATAGTAGATGTAATTACTAAAATATTTAATATAATATAATTTATATACTATTTACTTTAAAAAAACTTATACTATATTTTTATAATATATATATCAGGAAAAAAATTTGTGGCTAAGAATTTTATATTCATGCTATTCTAGTATTTCTAGTATTTTTAAGTATTTAGTAGTATTTAGCTGCTAAATATGATTCCTCTTATAACTCTACTACAAAGTACAGCTAATTATAACTTTATTTAAGTATTTAACGGTATTTAGTTGCTAAACGTGACTTCTCTTATAACTCTTCTACTAGAAAGTACAGCTAATTACGACTTTAACTATAAGTATACAGTAAGATGCTATAAAATACTATTAAATACTGTAATATACTATACTCTCCTCCTAAATTCTATACTATTTTACTTGTATAATAGTCTAGTTTTTGCCTATCCACTTTCTAAAATTTATTACCAATATATACAGGCGCTGCAAGCCTGCAAAGTTACCATTTTCTGTCCATGCGCGCTAAGTTTCTTCGTACGCGAAGAGCTGAACTTAGTCTTCTGTTCAGCTCTAACAGAATTTTCTTCCCTCTGTCCTCCTTCCTTCATATACCTATACCAAGCTGATATTTGGGTCCACCAAGCCCTTTACTAACCTGTTCACTAACGTGTATCTAGACCTGCACTGAGCTGCCTCCAGAGCTCTGTACCGAGCTGCCTCCAGAACTCTGCACCGAGCTGCCTCCAGAGCTCTGCACCGAGCTGCCTCCAGAGCCATACACCGAGCTGCCTCCAGAGCCATACACCGAGCTGCCTCCAGAGCTCTGCACCGAGCTGCCTCCAGAGCCATACACCGAGCTGCCTGAGCCATACACCGAGCTGCCTCCAGAGCCATACACCGAGCTGCCTCCAGAGCCATACACCGAGCTGCCTCCAGAGTTCTGCACAGAGCTGCCTCCAGAGCCATACACCGAGCTGCCTCCAGAGCCATACACCAAGCTGCCTCCAGAGTTCTGCACAGAGCTCTGGATACAATGTAGGAGCCAATTTCAATTCAGCGTAGGAGCCAATTTCAATTCAGTGTAGGAGCCAATTTCAATTCAGTGTAGAAGCCAATTTCAATTCAGTGTAGGAGCCAATTCCAATTCAATGTAAAAAGAAGAAAGTAAATAGAGCTTATATAGTATTTTATTATTTTATATAGTAAATTAGTAGTAGCTAGTAATCTAAAACTGTAGTTTAAAATATACGTACTACATATAAAAAGTAAACTAGATATAAGATATGTAATATGCTTAGCGTTAAATTTATAAAATACACGCAATAAACAAATCATATAAATATTACAAATAATAATAAAAGCTTTAGAGAATATAATCACGCATTTTATAGCATTTTATAAGATGGTATTACGTTTAGTGGCTTAATGCTACTTTAAAGTTAAAACTATAAGCTATAGAATAGAATATATAAAATGCGTAAATAATAGCTAACTACTACTAAATACTATAAAAATACTACTAATTTTTTTCCTAACGTAGTTAAGTTTACATAACTTTACTTTATAAAATGTAAGTAAGTAAAAGCTTTTTATATTAACTTATAATATACTATTAATTTTAATAAGTTTTAGTAGTAAGTTTTATTAACTTAAAAAATATTTAAATTTAAGTATAGCTAGCTAAAGTAAAAATATATTTATAAAAATTTAAAAAATTTAAGTTAATATATATATAAAAAACTATTTAAAAAATATAGTACTTTTTTTAAAAAGTTTTTAAGTTTAGGTTTTTAAATAGTTATTTAGTTTTATATTTTATATATTAAGTTAAACTATGTCGTTTATTTAGTAGTTAAGTATAAGTAATTATTTTTAATTTATATACTTTTATTAAAAAGTTTAAGTTTAAAGGTTTTTTTAATTTAACTATTAACTATTATTTATTTATTTTATTATATAGTTAGCTTCTAAAGCTTATAATACTTAGTAAAATTATTTTTAAGTTATTCTATAAGTAAGCAGATATTACAGGTCGGTTTTTAGCTTTTATATACTTAAGATTATTATATACTAAGATTATACGTAGCCTTCGCTGCTATATTATAAAAAATAGTATATAAATTTTTTTAATATAGTAAGTATATATACAACTTATGTTAAATACTTTAGTAGTTTATAAAATTATATAGTAATATTACTTACATAATATTCTAATAATATAAAAATGTAATAAGTGATAGTCTAACTAATTTATTATATAATAGATTCTAAAGAGTTACTTTAGAATGAGAAGATAAGTATAAAAAAGAAAACTATCTAAAAGCTAAAGAGAATACCTTTTATATAATAAATTCTTTATTTATAATTTACTAATACTTAGGTCTACTATAGCTGCTTAGTTTTTATTAATTTTAATTATCTATATTATACTTATAACTCTACACGTGAGATGTTACGTATTTTTTTTACTATTAATTCTATTTATTTCTCTAATAATATCTATTAGAAGTTTTATTTTATATTATATTTTATTAAGCGTCTGTTTTACTTTATATCTGGTATTAAGTTTTTATATATATTTTTTTACTAGTAGCTAGTAATTCTCTTTTAGTTAGTTTACTACCTTCTAATTCTAATTACTATTTATAATAAACTCTTGCTTATTACTAACTGTAATACTTACTTTCTTTTTAAACTTTTAACTTAAAAGTTCCTTTTATTTTAGACTTTAAGTATAAGAAAAGCTTATTTTCTTAGTCGTATTATATATATTCCTTAAATCTTTTTTCCCCTTTACTTCTAATAATGCCTAAGGTTGAGTTGTTGACTGTTTATAATTATTATTTTATAAAACTAATTTAAGATCACAACTATTCCATGCCAACCCTGTGTGGTTTATATAAGAAAAAGAATCTTTATTATCTTATAGATCTTTTATTTAGCCGTTATTCAGAGTATATTAAGCACTCTTAAAAGTATAATCTAATAGTTTCTATTTAGAAATTTAATAAGTCTTTTACTAAGAAATAGTAACTTTAAGAGTAGCTAGAGTATACTTAAGATCTTAAGTTAAAGACCTAAACCTATTAGTAATAATTATAGAAGTAGTTTATTTTAGTTAATAATTATAAGTATAAGCTGTTTGCCTATAAGCTTACTTTAATTAAAAAGATATAGTCTTTAGAAAAGAAAGAAAAATAAAAGACCTTTAAACTATTATAACCTATAATATCTTTATTTACTTTTTTTACTAATTTTTCTCTAAATATCTTCTTTAACTAGGAGGCCGCGTAGGCTTTTCTTTAGAATCTAGTATTACTAAATTCTCTAAATAATACTAGTTAATTATCCTAGAATATTACTTTAGGTTCTTAATAAGTTCTTAGGTATTTTCTTTTAGTCTATAGTTTTTCTATTTAACTAGGTATTTCTACTAATATCTGAATTATTATAGCCCTTAAATCTCTTTAACTTTATACTCTAGCTAGTATAGCTTAATGTCTATATCTGTTACTATTAATACATCTAGTAGTACTAGTTTAAATAATAATATATAAACTACTAAATAAATTCTTATATTTTATAGTAGTCTTAGTTTATAGTTAACTAGTTTAATAACTTTACTAATTTCAAATAGTCTAATCCGAACGTGATCTAGTTTCTTACTTAGTTATTTAGTTTTTAAATTTTTATATAACAGGAAAACTTTATTTTCCTTTTTAAAAATTAGTTTTCTAACTCTTAACTTATTAGCACTCTCCACAGTTCGTAAGTTCTTTAAAATAATAATTCTACTAAAATTATTATATAAGTTTTATAACTATTATATTTTATCTTAAGTTTATTATAATTTACTTTCTAGATTACGTAGTTCCCTATAAGCTAATGGCTTATACCTATAATTAGCGTAGAATAGTAATATGTTAGTTATAAATAATCTTATATTATTATAAATAAATTATACTAAAAGTAATAACTTAACCTAATTCTCTTAAGAGTAATTAATATACATTCTTAAATATTATTCTAGAGTCTGATTTATATGTTCTGTTTGCCTATTTATTTAAAAATAAAAGCTTATTAAGAGCTTATTTTTTAACTCTAACTTAACTAACAAGGTTTTTTAAAAGTATAATATAAATAATTTATCTTAATTAATAATAAACTCTTTAGGTAATCTATATTTTAAGACTACTATCTCTAAGATTTTATATACTAGTTCTTTTACTAATAAATTCGTAATCATTAGATTAAAATATATATACTTAGTTAATTTATTTATAATAACTAGTATTGCGTTGTATTCCCTATCCATTTCTAGTTCCTTAGATAATAGTAATTCTATAATAAAGTCTATTAAAACTAACTACTATAGTTATTTTAGTGCTTTTAGTGGTTATAAAAGTCTATAAGGCTTATATTATACTAGTTTATTCTTCTTATATTCTAGACAAGCTTTAATTACTTCCTTTACTTTTTATTTCAATTTCTTAATATAGAAATTCCTGGAGATTCGCTTTATAGTCTTTTCTATTCCTTAATATCTATATATAATAGCTTTGTAATTCTTTGTAATTAATTCCTTATATAGTCTTTCTAGCACATAGATAAGTCTATTTATATATATAAGTTTTAATTCTAGGTCCTGAGAGTTTTATCACTTAAAATTCTAAATTCTTATTATCTAATAATTCTTAACTCTAGTAATTGTTATAATTCTTGGGTGATTATAACTTATAGATTTATCTAATCTTTTTAATAATATTACGCTTAATATTAGTTCTTAATGTTCTATATAGTTTAGTTATTAACTAAGTACATTTACCACTCCGTTTTCTATTCCTTTTTAATAGAGTATTCTGAAGTTGTAGATAGCTAGTATTTCTAACTAGTATATCTATCTTCTATTTAGCTTCTTTATAGTAGTAAAGCTTATTAAGTTCTTATAATTTAAAAAAACTTCTACTTAATACTTAGCTCTTTTAAGGTAAATTTGCTATTTTGTAAATACTATTATTACTACTAATAGTTTTTTATTATAAATATTATAATTCAACTCAGCTCCTGTAAGTTTCTTTAATAAGTAGTTTATAAAATAGAAATATTTATTACTATATTATTAACTACAGACTACTTCTATCGTATAGTTAGAAATATCTATTTCTAATATAATAAGTAATTTTAGGTTGAACACTTTTAATATTAGTGCTTAAGTAAACTTATCCTTAAGTTTTTTAAATACTTATTACTATTTTTATTTTTAACTAAACCTATTATCTTTCTTAGTTAACTCTGTAAGAGGTGTCGTGATTTTTAAATCCTCTTTTATAAACTTTCTATAGAAATTTACAAATCCTAGAAAGGATTATATTTTCTTAACTATTATTAGTATTAGTTAGTTATATATTTTTATTAATTTCTTTAGATTCACTAAAATACCTTCTCTTAAAATAATAAATCCTAAGAACTCTGTTTTTATGACGTGGAATTTACATTTTTCTGGCTAAATAAAAAGATTATATTCTTAAAGTTTTTTTAAGACCTTCTTAATATGTATCTTATACTCTTTAAGTGTTCTATTTATATACACTAGTATATTATCTAAATACGCTATTATAAATATATTTAAGTATTTATAAAGTATATAATTAATAACTGCCTAGAAAGTTACTAGCGTATTTATTAATTTAAATAGTATAATATAGTACTTAAAGAATCTATATCTTATTTTAAATACCGTTAACTATTTAAACCCTTTTTTAATTCGAATCCTGTAGTATCTTTTGTGGATATTAAATAGACTAAATTATTAAACTCTTTAGAGTCTATCTATTAACTCTTAAATTAATAGTAATAGATATTAATTTTTTATTATAGCTTAATTTAATTATTTAAAATCCATACACAATTATAGCTTTCTATTTTTCTTGGGTATAAATAATATTAGTAAAGCTATTAGGCTCTTACTTAGCTATATATATTTCTTTTTAAGATTTTTTTTAATATACTATTTCAATTCTTCCTGCTGTACTTGGGATAGAGGATATATTAATTCTAATTTAAACTCTTTCTTATTCTTAACTAGTATTTTATAGTTTTAAAGTTAATATTTTAAAAGTATATTTTCCTCGTCCTTGCTGAACAGGTATACGAATTTCTTATATTTCTATAATATTTAGGTTTCTATAGTGTCTAAGGCTTATTTCCGGATCCATACTATACTAATATTTTATAGTTATTATTTTTATAGTTATTATATAGTCTTATATGAGATTTTTTCTATTCTAGAGTATTTTCCTATTACTTTTAGTTTCTACATTTATGCTACTTTCCTTACTAGATTATGCTATTAAATAGTTTTTTATTACTAATTTATTATTAGATTATGTAATAAGAGTTAATTTTATCCTAGAATTATATCTAGCTTTTTTATATTTAGAATATTAATATAGTGGATATCTCTATAGCCTGCTACTTCTAGCTTTGTTATTATAGTCTTTAGGTTAATTAAACCCTTTCTAAAGGTCACTATACTATTATTTACTTACTTTATCCTTACTAAATACGCCTTTTTCTAGTATGATACGTTATCTTATTTTATTTATTAATTTAAAATAAATGTTTTATCTGCTTTATTATTTACTAGTGCTTTTAAATATTTTCTATTTACTCTTATACTAAAATAAAGACATGGTTTTTATTATACTTATTATAGTCTAAGAGCTCTAATAGCTATATTACTAGCTTAAACTTCTTACTAATAATTATTTAGTTTTTTAATATAGAACTGCGTACGCTGTACTTCTGGTTTTTATTATCTAAAGTAAAATACTCTCTATTAATATATATAGAGCAGTAGTTATAATAGTATACTAAATATAAAAGTTTATAATACTCTTTTTTTACTTTGTCTCCGTGTACTAGGTATTTTTATTTTAGGAAATACTTTTTATAAAAGAGTTTATAATATTATATATTATTCTAGTGCTAGCTTATTTTATATTTTTTTTTCATATAGTATCTATATTTCAGCGCATATTTCTTCTAATATTATTATTTATATAGTTAGTCTTATTAGCCATTTTTATCTTCTATGTTAACTATAGTGTTTGGGGTTTCTAGAATTCGTTCTTTAGGTCCTTATTTTTTTACTACTTATTTATATACTTTCTATCTTTTTAGTTTCCCCATCCGGATTAGATATATCACCTATATGCATGTTTTTTCTATATAATTAACTAACTTATAGATCTAATATTCCTAATTCTTTAGTTATTAAAAGATATTAGGGTTTTTAATTTATATAATAGGTAAAAGTGTTTTTACTCTATTATATTTATTATCCTTACTTTCTAGCTTAGTCTCTTGTGTTTAAGTTAGTTTCCTTTTTTATTTCCAGAATTTATATAGCTTCCCTTATTAGATTTTTATAAGAAACTAAAATACTACTTTTTTTATAAGACTATTATATTATAAGAATACTACTTACTCTAATTAGTTCTTAGAACTATAAAATCCTTCTCCTAGTATTATCTTCTAATACTTGATTTTATAATTCTTTTTTGTATATTAGTCTGATTTGTAGATTTAGTATATATTTCTATCTAGCTTTTACTAGATAGTTATTATTATAACCCTAAAAGCTTCATACGTTAAAAATTAGATTTCCTAAAATAGTTATTATTCTTTATTAATCTCTTATAATAGAAGGAATTAAGCTTTTAAGCTTGCTGCTTAGTGCTATTCTCTTACTATCTTTCTTAATATCTTTTTAAATTATTACTAACTATTTATAAGTTTGTGCTTTATCTTTTAATACTTTTTCTTATAATTTCTTCTATAGTGCCCACTAGATCCATAGATCTAGTATTAATTATTATTAAGTCTCTTATTAATAACTTTAACTAATAAGGTTCCTGCTTGCTATAGGTCTTATTCTGTGAACTTAAGTTTTATTCTTACTATTATAATCCTTAATTTCTTATTTAGGTATTTCTTTATAAAGTGTCTGATGCTACTATATTCTAGATATACTTTCTTATTAAATTACTTATAGTATTTTTAAGTTATAAGCTATTTTTTTTTAGCTCTTTCTGTTATAATAGCTTCTTAGTTTAGATTTTATTTATATTAATATCTATCTTATTATAAGCTCATCCTTGCTGTGTTAATATCTTCTTTTTTTTTATAATTATTATTTAACTCTTTTTACGTTCTAATTTATGCTTGTACTATTAATTATTAATATATATAGCAGATTTTATAAAGGTATAAAGACTATCTAGTCTATCTCTTTTAGCTAGTTTATTTTTAACTTAGTTCTTAAGTCTGGCGTAATAAGCTGTTATTAATAGTATATTATTTTAGTTAATTTACGACTATAGCTATCAGAACTCTATAGTATATACTAAAACTAATTTTATTTATCTAAGGTTTTGTATCTTTTGTTTTGTAGTACATTCTTTATTAATTTTACTAAAAACTATAGTTATCTAAGTTTTAAAGTTATTATAACTCCTGAAAACTGCTTTTGTCTTATTAGTTATTTTAATTCCTTTAGTTTTCTTATTTATGTAGTTTCTAGTAAGGGGCTGGAATTAGTTTATAATTCTACTTTTTATATATATACCAGCCACTAGGATCCTGTCCTAATTCTTAGAAAAAGTATTTTTATTAAAGTAAGTGTATATTTCTATTTTAGTTAAAAAGCCTTTAAGTTATTCACGTGTTTTATTAAACCTTCTTAGTAGTTATATTTTAGAGCTAGATATATAGATACGTGTATTTATTTAGTTTTTTAACTCTAAAACTATTTATTATAGCTCCAAGATCTGTGCCTGTTATTGCTATATAATTTAGGCTATAAATAATACTAGTATTAAAACTAAACTACTTAAGCCTATTATTATTATATATAAGTTATAAACTTATAGGTATTTATAATATTATAGGTTAGTCTTTAGCTCTTATATATTTAAAATTATTATATACTAAGATTATACGTAGCTTTTGCTGCCATATTATAAAAAACAGTATATAGATTTCTTTAACGTGGTAAGTATGTATACGATTTATATTAAATACTTTAGTAATTTATAAAATTATATAGTAATATTACTTACATAATATTCTAATAATATAAAGATATAATAAGTAATAGTCTAACTAATTTATTACATAACAGATTCTAAAGAGTCGCTCTAGAATGAGGAGATAAGTATAAAAAAGAAAACTATCTAAAAGCTAAAGAAAATGCCTTTTATATAGTAAATTCTCTATTTATAATTTACTAATACTTAGGTCTACTATAGCTGCTTAGTTTTTATTAGTTTTAATTACCTATATTATACTCGTAACTTTATACGTGAGATGTTACGTGTTTTCTTTACTATTAATTCTATCTATCTCTTTAATAACGTCTGTTAGAAGTTTTATCTTATGCTATATTTTATTAAGCGTTTATTCTACTTTATATCTAGTATTAAGTTTCTATACATGCTTTTTTACTAGTAGCTGGTAATTCTCTCTTAGTTAGTTTATCACCTCCTGATTCTAATTATTACCTGTAATAAACTCTTGCTTATTATTAACTGTAATAGCGGACTACCTAAGCAAGTAGACTACTTTTACCAAGAAATTACTTTTTCTTTAATAACTTTACGAAAACTAAATATTATTTAATAGAATTTTAGAATCAGCTTTTTCTGTACTATATACACCTAGAATTAAATTTGCATCATAATTGGATTACGTAATACTAAGTTATTGAGCTTAAAAATTAGTTTACTTTAAAAGAATTTTTAGCTATTTATATCTATAATATTACTTAATAATAAATTATAACAACTAAAATATAAGTTATCTTATATATAAGTTACTTTATATAAAGCTTTTATAGTTATAAAATAAGTATGTTTTTAAGAACTTTAAGTAAAAACGGGTTTTAGCCCCAACTTTCTAGAATCTTAGAAATTACTAATACTATAGCCTTAAAATTCTAATATATTGTAGCTTTAGCTTTAAGTAGCTTATATTTAACATTTTACACTTTATTATTAAGTAATATTATAGATATAAATAGCTAAAAATTCTTTTAAAGTAAACTAATTTTTAAGCTCAATAACTTAGTATTACGTAATCCAATTATGATGCAAATTTAATTCTAGGTGTATATAGTACAGAAAAAGCTGATTCTAAAATTCTATTAAATAATATTTAGTTTTCGTAAAGTTATTAAAGAAAAAGTAATTTCTTGGTAAAAGTAGTCTACTTACTTAAGTAGTCCGCTTACTTATAGAATACGTTATAATAAATTAAGTAAAATTATTACTTTAAAAAACTTATATACTATAGCAAGTGTTAATAAGTTAAGAGTTAAAAAACTAATTTTTAAAAAAAAGAATAAAGTTTTCCTATTATATAAAAATTTAAAAACTAAAAAGCTAAGTAAAAAACTAAATTATGTTTAAATTAAACTATTTAATTATAAACTATAACTACTATAAAATATAAGAATTTACTTGGTTTTTTATATATTATTATTTAAACTAGTACTGCTAAATGTACTAATAGTAATAAACATAAATATAAAGTTATATTAGTTAGAGTATAAAGTTAAAAAAAAATTAAAAACTATAATAATTTAAATGTTAGTAAAAAATACTTAGTTAAATAAAAAAAAACTATAAGCTAAAGAAAAATACCTAAAAACTTATTAAAAACTTAAAGTAATATTCTAAAATAATTAACTAGTTTTACTTGAAAAATTTAGTAATACTAAATTTTAAATAAAAGCCTATACAGCTTTCTAATTAAAAGAAATTAATAAAAGAATTTGCAAAAAATATTAAACAAAAATATTATAGATTATAATAGTTTAAAAAAAAATATTTTTATTTTTAGATTCTATATTTTTTTTAATTAAAGTAAGCTTATAGGTAAATAACTTGTATTTATAACTATTAACTAAAATAAGCTACTTTTAAAGTTATTGTTTATAAACTTTAGCTTTTAAACTAGTATTTTTAGTAGTTTTTAGCTAATTATAAAAGTACTAATACTTAGCTAAAAATTTATTAAACTTTTACTAAAAACTACTAAATTATATTTATAATTTTAAGAAATATACTTAAAATAACAATTAAAGAAAAAATCTATAAAAAAAATTTTTTTTATATAAACTATATAAAGTTAGTATAAAATAATTATAATCCTAAATTAATTTTGCAAAATAATAATTACAAATAGTTAATAACTTAACTTTAAGTATTATTAAATGTAAAAAGAAAAAAAAGTTCTAAAAATATATATAATACTACTAAAGAAACCTACTTTACTTATACTTAAAACTTAAAGCAAAAAAAACTTTTAAGCTAAAAATTAAAAAAAAAAAAAAGTAAGTAATATAAATAGTAATAAGTAAGAGTTTATTATAAGTAATAATTAAAATATAGTAAACTAACTAATAAAAAATTACTAGCTATTAGTAAAAAAGCATGTACAGAAACATAATACTAAAATAAAAGTAAAGTAAATACTCTAAAAACCTAAATATAAAATAAGACTTTTGGCTAATATTATTAAAGTAATTAATAAAACTAATAATAAAAAATACGTAATATTTTATATATAGGTTATAAGTTAAATAAGTATAATAAGTAGTAATAAAAGCTTAGTATACTTATTAGAACTTATTATTTAATAAATTATAAATAAAAATTTACTATATAAAAAGTATGCTTTTTAGCTTTTAAGTAGTTTTTCTTTTTCTTTTTATTTTCTTATTTTTAAGCAACTTTCTTAAATTAGTTATATAGTAGATTATTTAAACTATTACTTTGTTACGTTTTTATATTATTAAAATATTATATTAATAAGTAACTATATAACTTTATATAATTATTAAAGCTTTAATATAAGTTTATATATACTTACTATGTTAAAGAAACCTATATACTATATTATTATAGTGTTAGTAGTAAAACTAAGTAATATACTACTTTAAGTTCTAAGTATATAAAAGTTATAAAAAGGCTACAAAACTTTCTAACTTATAATACTTTTTTATATAAATTATTAAGTAGTTTAATTTTAATTTATTAACTTACTTATTTTTTATTTAACTTTAGTATTTAAAAAGTAGTTTGTTTTTTGTTATTTTATAAATTAGGCATTTTTTTAGTTAGTATTTTTTATAACTAGTATTTTATATTTTATTTATACTTACTTTTTATAAGTTTAATATTTTTATTTAAAAAAGCATTTTAAAACTATAAGCTTCTTATATAGTTTTATTATTAGCTACTTATTTTAATATTACTTTACTTAATAGTATTTATATTTAAGTTAATATTAGTTTCAAGTTAGTTTATTATAAATATTTATACTTAAATTTTAAGCTTTTTTTAAGTTTATAAAATTAACTTTATATTCTTGTTAAGTTTTTTTTTTGTTATATAAATATTTATTATATTTTAGGTTTTTTAACTTACACTAAGTACTTTATTTATTTATAATTAATTTATTTATAACCTTTTAATTTGTAAACCCAAAATTTTATATATATACTTTTTTTAACTATATTATTATTTTCTACTTATAGTACTAGTAATAGTATTATTTTTTATTTATTTTAGTTTTATTTAAATACTAGTACTTTTACAAGCTAGTTACAAAGTATATTTTTTTAACTTTTTTTTAAAGTATTTTTATTTAGATTTTATTTATTTATTTAAATAGTTTTAAACTTTTTAATTTTTTAAACTATTTATTTTCTATATTTTATAGTACTTATTAATATTTATATATTTTATTTTTTAAAATAGTTTGTTAATACTTTATAATATAACTTTATTTAAAGTAATATTTTAAGCTATAAATTTAACAGTATTCTTTTAATACTTATTATTAAATAATAATAAATATAAGCTTTTTATTTATATTAGTTTTAACTATTACTTATTATTTAAGCTTTTAATTTAATTAAATAAAGAGTCTACTTTCTTATTTTATAATTTTATAAAATTATTGTAATTTTTCTTTTATATTTATATTATGTTATTATGTAGCTACTTTTTTTTTTAAAAATACTAGTATAGTATTTTACATTCTTATTTTAAGTAAAAAATACTTTTATAAATTTAATATTTATTTTATTATATTCTTTCTATAACTTGTTTTTACATAACTAATTTTTTTTTTACTTAAACTATAACTAGTATAATTTCGTTAAATACTTTAGTTTAAATATAAACTACTTTAATATTAACTTTTTTTAATTTATAAGTTTTTTTAAAGTATTTTTGTTTTTTATACTTTAAGTATTATAGTATGATTCTATAAGAACTGTTACTCCTAAGCTTATTTAAATTAAGTACTATATAGAGCCTCTGTATAAGCTATATAGGCTTTTTTATTTCTGGAATCTTATATATATTCTGTCTATAGCCTTTATACGTAGCTCTGTAAGCTACGTTTTATAATTTACTTTATACTATATACTATTATTATAGTTACTAACTTTGTTTATACTTTACTATTCTCTAATATTATGTAGCTTTATTTTTATATGTCAGCTCCGTAACCCCTGCTAGTTCTATAAAATAAAAATAAATTCCTATAATCTATATAAGAATAATTATAAGAATAGCTAGACTATATTACAGTCCTTTATAGTATCTATAAAGGCTAATTATAGTAACTTATTATTACTATAATAAAGATAATAAACCTCTATAAGTAAGTTATAATACTTAAGAGAGTCTATAGCTACTAAAAAAAGAAGCTATAAAAAGTCTAAAAGTAGATTATAAACTTACGTGTATAGCTATAGTCTAAAAGCCTAATATCTACTATCTTTACTACTTTTACTATTTTTATTATCTTTACTATTTTTACTCCTATTTTTATCCCTATCTCTACTGCTGTTTTAATTGAAACTAAATTATTTATAATTATTCTATCTTCGTCCACCCTTATTTTATTTCTAATTTATATTCTTTTTAAATGTCTATTTAACTCTGATAGGTTTAGTAGTAACTAAAATAACCTTAAATACTTTACAGTATAGATTTATATAAAAATAACTATAAATTAAGACTGTTTTCTTACCGCTGAATTCTATATAGCCTACGTAAATAAATAACTTAAAAATATGCTATATAAGTAAGTTCTTCTATATATTACTAACAGTATCTGCTCTTTACTAGACTATTTTATAATACTAGAAATCCTAAAGCAAGTCTACGGAGACTTAAATTAAGTCTATAATATTTAACAAAATCTATTTAAACTCTACTAGAAGAACTAAGAATTTAGTATCTTTTTAGTAGAATTTTAATAGTTAGCTTTTAAATTTAGCCTGTCTAAAGACTCCCTGCTGATCCTTTTAGAGAATATTATCTTTAAGGAATTATAGACTATACTGCTTTATAATCTGCTACTAAACTACTAGTATTATTTACTAGCTTATTATTTATAAGACCTTAAGAACTACTGCTGTTACTATAACTTAGTTACTTTTATAAATAGCTATAAAACCTATAACCTCTAGCTTATAACCTAAAAGTATACTACTTTTTTATTAATAGTTGTCCTTACTATCTTTACTGTTAAACTTATAGATCTAAGCTATTACTACTAACTAAACTTTTTAAGCTAAGGCTATAAGAAACACTATAAGTGCTATTACTATAGCTTAAAAAGTTATTTTATTATCTACTACTCCTACTCTAATACCTACTAGTTTTAAAGTACCTTTATTTATATGCTATTTAGTTTATTATTTCTATTTTCTATTTACTTCTTTACTTGCTCTTATACTCTACTATATTCTCTATTATATAGCCTAGTAAAAGCCTTAAGCTGTAGCTAAGTTATGTTTTAGCTTTAAAACTATACTTCTATAAGATCTCCGCCATCACCGTTTATAAAATATTAATTAAAAAAGAGCTTAATTTATAGTCCTATGCTTTTATATTATTTACTAAACTAATTTTTATTACTATTAGATATTTAATATAGCCTATTAGTTATACTGCTATTATTTATAGCCTTATTAATAGCAAAGCTAAAAGAGACTTCGTTAATTAAAATTAGGCTATTTCTATAAGCTTCTAGCTAAAACAGCTAAAAAAACTATTCTATTTTTATATTATAAATAAAACTAAGTTCTATAGCGGATTTATTGCCTTATATATTATTATAAGACTCTATATTAATAACTACACTAAAATAATCCGCCTGTTTATAACTATCTTAGGGTTGTATTTTATTATGCTAGAAGTATACTAACTATAATACTATAACCCTTAAATTAACTAAACTATAAATACTTTTATATTTAATAGCTTATTCTGTTATAACTATTATAAAATCCTATTTACTCTAGCATGAACTTATAGGGTTATTTCTATTCTATAGAAATTAACCTCTAAATTCTACTATAACTAGGAGGATTATAGGAAGCTAAATGTTTATTCTATATCTCTAAAAGCCTATACTATATATACTTGTTATAGTAGCTACTATTTATTTACTATCTTTATAAAAGATATTAAGTAAGCTTTTACTGTAACTAAGAGTATAAATCTATAAGAAAAGCTCCCGCCTAATACCCGGAAATTTCTATTCTAGTTTTGTTAGTTTTTTTTATTAAAAGAAGCTAAAAACTTACTATTATATTATCTATATAATTATAATATTTAGCTAATAAAAGAAAAAACCTTATCCTTCGGCTGTCTGTACTTAATGTCTTATATAAAGCTATAAGTACTCTAGAAATAGCTTAATAAGAATCTTTAGAAAGGATTTATCTGCTCTAGTAGCTCCCTAATTACATTTCTAATTTTATTTATAAAAAAGATAAATAAAGAACTCTAATTCTATATTAATTATTATATACTAAATAAGATTATAATAAAAAACTATTACCCACTACCGCTGACTAAAGAACTATTAAATAATTTAAAGAGGATATAATACTTTTTTAAGATTAATATTCTATAGGCTTTTAATAACCTCTATATTAAAACTAGCTAAAAGTAACTTACGGTATTCTAAACTTATTTTAGCTTATATAAGATACTAGTAATACTATTTAGGTTAATAAGTACTCCTATAACCTTCTAGTAATATATAAATAATATTTTATAAGAATACCTAGACTATTTTTATATTATTTATATAGACGATATTTTAGTTTATAGCTGTACTTATGCTAAATATAAAGAATACTTTTATTTAATACTAAAAAGCTTATAAGAGACAGGCCTACACGTAAAAGCGGAAAAGTATAAGTTCTTTATAACTAAAACCTAATTTCTAGACCTAATTATAGGCCGTAATGGTATCTGTATAGATTTAAAGAAAATTAAGATAATAGCTAGCTAAGTAATACTAACCTATATTATAGATATATAAATATTTATTAGCTTTATAAACTTCTACTATTACTTTATATAAGAATTTTTTTATATTACTACTCTACTAGTCCGCCTAACGCGGAAGGACATACTATTTAACTAAAATAATAACTATAAGAAAGCCTTTTAGAGACTAAAAATAGTATTTACTATAGCACTTATTTTAGTATTATTTAATTAAGAAAAAGAAGTTATTATTAAAATAGACATCTCTAACTAAGTCTCTACAGGAATACTATTATAATATAGAGATAATAGTATTCTATAGCCTGTTATATTCTTCTTAAAAAAGCACTTAATAACAGAGTATAACTATAAAATCTATAATAAGAAACTATTAGTAATTATTTACTACTTTAAAGAATAGTAACTAGAACTTAAGGGATGTGCTTTACTAATTATAGTAATTACAAACTACTATAATTTAAAGTATTTTATAATAATAAAGTTACTAAACTACTACTAAGCCTGCTAATCTGAATTTCTATTTTGCTTTAACTTTAAGATTATATACCGTTCTAGAAAGTAAGGTATAAAGCTAGACTCTTTAATTAAAAAATTAGCTAATTTATTATAAAAAGAGAATAAAAGACTCCGCTACTAAAGCTAGACTGTTTTGAAATAAGAAAACTTAGAATTACTTCTAGCTACTACCTTACCTGCTATAACTAACTATAAGAAAAAATTAGTTTATTTCTCTAATTTATTAGAGACTTTTGTTTATAGAATTATTATAATAACCTATAACTAGCTCTATTAATATACTACTAAACTATTATTATTTGCTAAATTTATTTCTGCCCTTATTTTTACTACTACTATTACTAGATTTATTACTATTCTAAAATTTAAATAAACTAAAAACCTGCTACCGCTAAGGATCTAGACTTTATTCTAAAAAGGCTATTATACTAACTCTATAATTAACTCTATACTAACTAACTTATAAAATAAAAACTATAAGAATAAATACCTAACACTAGCTGAGTATACTAAGATAGATAGATATTTATAATATAAAGAAAGGCTCTATATATCTAATATAGATAAGCTAAAAGCTAAACTACTCTATTTCTATTATAAGAGCCTTATTACTAGCTATATAGGCTGTAATAAAATATATAAACTATTATCCTATAAATACTACTAGCTCTGTATATATAACTTTGTTGTTTACTAGCTTTATAACTACTATACTTACTACTATACTATCCTATTAAAAGAAGCTTATTAAGAAGTTTTAAAACTACTGCTTATTTTAGACCGTGTTTGGAAAAACGTGTTTATAGACTTTATTATCTATCTACTACTAAGCAGCTGTTATAACGCTGTAATGACTATAACTTACTATTTAATAAAAATAAAATACTTAATTTTTTACTAAACACGCTATAATGCTGAAGATGCTGTTTATTTATTTCTAATATATATATAAAAGCTCTATAGCTTACTAAGTACTATTTTCTTTAACTATAAACTTTAGTTTATCTCTAAATTCTAGAAGCACCTAAACTATTAGCTGAAGATCATAATCCTGCTGTTAATTATATACTATCTTAAAACTAATAGCTAGTTAGAATAGACTAATATAGTTTTTAAATAATACCTATAGTTATATATTAGCTACTTATAGAATAATTAGTTTAAACAATTATTATTAGCTAAGTTTACTCTAAACTCTATTCACTTAAAAAATACTACTATCTCCTTATTTTTTGTAAATTATGGCTTTTACTTAAGAATTAGATTTAAACTATTAGTTACTACTTACTCTATATAAGGCTAAGACTCTAAAAAGCTTATAGCTAAAATATAAGAGATTATAAACTACCTATATACTAAACTATTAACTATATAAGCTTATTATAAAAACTAGATAAACATACACCACTATCTTACCTACCTATTCTGTATAGGAGATTTTATATGGCTAGATACCCAAAATATTAAGACCTTACGCCCTATAAAGAAACTAGATTAGAAGAATTTAGGCCTATTTTAAGTTATAGAAGCCGTATTACTAAATACTTATTATCTTAAACTATTAAATAAATTCTACTATTATAATATATTTTATATTAGCTTATTTTATTTTATAGTAATTAATTTATTACCCTGCTAGTAAATACTACCCCTTCTGCTAATAGAAATTAACGGTAAGTAGAAGTAGTTTATTAAAGAAATTATTAACTTTTATTAAAACTACTATAGCCATAATAGCACCCTATAACTAAAGTATATAGTTAAATAAACTAGATATAATAAGTTAACTAAGATCTCTACCTGCTAAATAGAGAATACTATAAACGTAATTTAAGTATTCTATTAGTAGTACTTTAAAAAGTCTAGTTTTTAAAACAACCGTAGAGACTACAGCTGTAAAAAGAAAAGTATTATTATAATATAGTCTTATAAAAACTATTACTTTTAAGTTTATTTAGATTAAATACTGTATAAGGTCTTTACACAAGCCATGTAGGCTCTCTTACTTTTAGAACCTTATATATATTCTATTTATAGTCTCTATATATAGCTTTGTAAGCTACGTCTTATAATCTACTTTATATTATATATTATTATTATAGTTATTAACCTTGTCTATACTCTACCGCCCCCTGATATTAAGTAAGCTATTTATATATAGTACTTTACTTATTTTTATAATTTTTAGTATAATAGTTAAATTCTTTTTTTAAAAAAAATACTTTATTTACTATTTAATTTATTAAATTATATATTTTAGTATCTTTATTATTACTTTATATTAATTAAATAATTAGTTAAGTTTTTACTTTTTCTTTTATTTACATTAATATTAATAATTATTAATAACTACTACTTTTTTTAATAATTTTAAGTAATATATCTAGTTATTTGTTTTTATAATTTTATTTTTAATCTAGTTTTTTGATTTTATATAGTATATTATAATTAATAGTTAATTTTTTTAACTAAATTTTAAGTAAAGCTGTTTAAATCCTACTATATATTTAGCTATAAATTATTTTTATTTAAAAAATTATAATTCCTAAATTATGTTTATATTCTTGTTAATTTCTTTAAATATAATAATTATTATTTTTAAAAATTTGTATAACTTTTAAAAAGTTACTTAATATTTAAACTATAGTTTTTTTAACTTTTTTTTACTTAAGTTTAGCTTTTTATTATTAAAATAGTTTTTTTACTTATATTTATTTTTATAACTAGAATTTAGTCTTAGTTTATTATAAATAATAATTAGTTAAACTAGTAGTATAAATTTATTACTACTATAAATATTTGTAATTTTTTTCTATTACTATTAAACTTAATTAGTAAGTAAATTTTTACTATTATACTTTTAGTTATTTTTATTTATTATAGTATTATTATTACTTATTATAATTTTTAAATAACTTTTATTTATTTTTTAATAATTTACTAAGTTTTTTAAGCTTTTAATATACTATTATTTAACTTACTATTAAAATAGAGTATTTTTTTTTTTTTTTTAGTATTAAATTATTATAAACTTTTAATTAGTTATTTTATTAAAATTAGTTTAACATTAGGTTTTTAATACTTAGTAAGTAGTTATAATATTATAAAGTAAATACTTACTAATTTTAGTTTTAATATATATACTTATTTTAATTAGTAAATAAATAATTTCTTAGTTATTTTACTTACTAAAACACAATAAAGCTTATTAAATTTAATAAATAAAAAATAAGTATAAAAAGTAATTAATAAAATAATAGTTAAACTATCTTACTTAATAGTTTTTTAACTTAAAAATAACTTCTTAATTTTAAAGTAACTATAAAAAATTAAAAGTAACTATAAGCTATTTAACATTTTATACTTATAATAGATTTTTTATATATATAATAAATACTTATATATAGTATATTAAATACTACAAAAAAAATTTTAAAAATAGTTTAACTATTTTTTTATTTTAACTATTTATTAAGATTTTGTTTTATAACTTATTACATATATTTATACTGCTTTTTATAATTTCTAAACTTAATATAAAATATTTTCTTTTTTAACTTAGTTTTTTACTAGTTTATTTTAGTTTTTTTATACTTTTTATATATTTTCTTATACTTTTCTTTATTTTCTTTTTATAAAAGTACTTTTTTAGTTAAAGTTACTACTTTATTATAGTCTATAATAATTAGTAAATAAATTACTTTAAAAAACTTATAATTTATAATAAGTATAAATAAGTTTAAAACTAAAAAAATTACTTTTTTTAAAAAATAAAATAAAGGTTTTTTATTATATAAAAATGTAAAAGCTAAATAATTAAGTAAAATACTAAATTACATTTAAATTAAATAATTTAAAGTTATTAAAGAAAAAAACTAGCTAATTATAAGTTTTACTATAAAATATAAAAATTTACTTAGTTTTTTATATATTATTACTTAAATTAGTACTACTAAATATACTATTAATAATAAATCTTAATATAAAGCTATACTAGTTAAAATATAAAATTTAAAAAATTTAAAAATTATAATAGTTTAAATATTAGTAAAAAATACTTAGTTAAATAAAAAAAATTATAAATAAAAGAAAAATATTTAAAAACTTACTAGAAATTTAAAGTAATATTTTAAGAAAATTAACTAATTTTACTTAAAATATTTAGTAATACTAAATTCTAGAGAAAAGTCTATATCACTTTTTAATTAAAAAAATATTTTAAAAAAATTAGTAAAAATAATAAACAATATTACAAATTATAATAGTTTAAAAGTTTTTTATTTTTATTTTATTTTTTTTATTTTTGTATTTTTTACTTAAAGTAAGTTTATAAGTAAATAGTTTATATTTATAATAATTAATTAAAACAAACTACTTATAAAGTTATTATTTATAAGCTTTAGCTTTTAAAATAGTATTTTTAGTAGCTTTTAACTAATTATAAAAGTACTAATATTTAGTAAGTAATTAGTTAAATTTTTGTAAAAAAAAAAAAACTATTAGGTTATATTTATAATTCTAAGAAATGTATTTAAAATACTAATAAAAAAATTTATAAAGTAATAAAAATTCTTTTTTTTAATATAAACTATATAAAGTTAGTATAAAATAGTTGTAATTCTAAATTAATTTTACTAAATAATAGTTTTAAATAGTTAATAACTTAACTTTAGGCATTATTAGAAGTAAAAAAAAATAGGTTTGAAAATACTTACAATATTATAAAAAAAACAGGCTTTTTTTATACTTAGAGTTTAAAGTAAAAAGAACTTTTAAGCTAAAAGTTTAAAGAAAAAGTAAGGATTATAAATAGTAATAACTAAAGTGTAGTAAATAACTTAAGAGATAATTACTAGCTACTAGCTAAGAGATATGCTAGAGAAATAAATGCTAGGTAAAAAATAAAATAAATACTCTAAAACAACAGATACAAAATAGAGTTACTAGCTAATATTATTAAGATAATTAATAAAGTTAATAGCAAAAGAGACACGCAACAATTTACGTGTAAAATTACGAGTCTAATATAAGTAATAAGCATAAAAAGAGCTTATTACACTTATTAAACCTTATTAGAGAGCAAATTGTAAGCGAAGAATTTACTATATAAAGAAGCGTCTCTCTTAGGTTTATATAGTTAATTCTTTATACTTATCTTTACTTTAGCTCTAACGTCTTTGGAATAAGTTATGCAATAGATTAGTTAGACTATTACTTGTTACATCTTTATATTGTTGGTACAACCCACATAGCGCGCGTAACCACTGAAGCATCCAACAGGGTGTAACGGCATACTCACCTCTTTAAAGAAACCTACACTCTATTTGTTATAGTGCATAGTTAAGTCTACGTAACCTTACCACGTAAGACGTAGGTAAGAAGGAGCCCCCTGTCTAACCCCGTAACAATAGTAAATGTTTTCTTATTTCTTATTGCCTAACTATTTCTATTATTCTAGATCGAGCTATAACATTTTCCTAGTAGTATTATTACGTCGTTAATTTAAACCCTATACGCAAGCTAATGCCGTAGAAGCATTTTTTAAACGTTCCACGTTGTGTGGGTATAGGCTTAGCCATGTATACTACTATCTAGTCCCAACTACGTTGAGGTGTATGTGTTCGACTATGTGTTCGACTCTGAGGTGGCTGGGCGTTATCGGTCGATCGTTGAGAAGCGTGACTCTCTTGAAGTCGTACAATCGTCTCGTGTCAGTGATCAGTAGGCCTGAGGTCGTGGCAAAGATCTGAGACCAAGGGACAGCTGGCTGCCTCTACATACTGAGTTATGAGTATGAGTGAAGAGTGATGTAGAATTCCGGGCTCGTAACTGTAATCGAGTATAGATGATCGATGTAGGAACCACCGTGTGGGTTGAATTGAGGGTTGTCCAGGTGTTTAAATACATCAAAGAGTGGATTAGGCAGCTAAGTGCCAAGCAGGCTGCAGCAGGCAGCGACGCTTGGTAACAATATCTCAATGTCTGCGCCTGCCCTAACACTCTGTGTATGCATCATATTAGAGTCAAAGAAAGCTGCTGCTGCCACTTATTCTCCTAAACAAAATTAGGGCTGAACTAAGAGGACGTTGACACACGCTATCTACAAAACAGTCTTGCTAAAACGATCAACTCGTCTAGTGATGAAGCTGGAGGAAACAAAACCAATTTCACATCGTGATCGTCCTTAGCCCGAAAGTTCCTTCAAAGGTGAACTCCAACCATGCGACTCATTGCCACACTGTATCTATGTCTCCTTATGACCAACTTGCTAATCCTCTCCGCAGTCTCACCCGAATTGCCACAGTGCTACATAGCGCTCAAAAAAATTAGCACGCCAAGATGACGACTCTGGCTTTGACCTTACGTTCCCCTTCACCTCTCTGGTTATATGCACGAAGCCTTTAGCATACATACCGAAAGCAGCTCTACAAACCAATCTGTTAGCTGCATGGCGGTACTTCCAGGATTCATATAATCCCTATGGCCGGGGTGTGTCTTTTGATACGCTACCTTTCCTGTGCTGTACGCGATTTCATAGATGATGTAAACTTTTGGGGCTGATTGCGCCTCGGAAGCTTGGCAATTTAGTAAGCGGTCTACCTTGCAAGTGCATCAAGGGTGGGCTCGTTAATCATGTAGCGCGTTCCGCTAGAAGCAAGGAAAGCACTTGTTGTAAGCTCAACCTGATAACCCTCCTTCCTTTTCATTGCTATCTCGGATTTCCAAATCAAGTATAGACCCCAGTATTACCAATTTCGGAAGATTAACTTACAGAATGCGAATCCTACTTTCAACATACTCTAAGTTCTAAGTTATACATATCCTGAGTGTAATGCGGCAGACTTACTTTCGACGACTATTCGAGAGTAAAGGAATGACACTTGTGTACGTCCGCATACAATCTTAATCGGGATGCTCACGAAGTAGCCCCTAGCATCATTCCTAGCCCAGTTCAAAAATTCTCAACCCAATTTTTCCTTCGCGTGAGATCCGTCCCAACACACACGACTAACCTCGCACTTAACTTTCCCATCATTATAAGATCCTTCCATCTTACCAACATTACCACGCTACTTACTCCCTGCCTAGGATCCCTCTCAAACCTTCTCCTCACTATAAATACTACTCGCCCCACTCGCACCCTCCTCCACAAGAACCTCCTTCTTAACCACAATCCCCCCCACTTCCACTCCTAGTGTGCATACCCAATTCCCCCTTCTTGGTCTCCACTTTCTCAATCTCCACCCTCGTCCCCGCCTCCGAGTACGAGATATGGTTCCAACTCCTACCCCGCTTATCCGTAGTCTCCATGATTTCCGTCCTCGAACCATGACGTGGGGACGGGAACATCGGGTTTTCTTTAATAAAGGAGAAGAATTTGGGGAGAACGGGGAGGAAGAGGACGAACATGCCAGAGGCTATTTCAGCGTAGCAAGCTAGGCCCATGAGAGAGGAGTCGTAGACGATGTCGGTGCTGTGCATTTCGAGTTTGTTGTAGTAGAGACATAAGCTTGAAAATGCGCACGGTCTGCTCATGGTCAATTACTACCTTCATCATATGATAATTAAATCGGAGAGGAAGAGGTAGAAGGCTTACATCAAGCCAGCGCAAAACACAACAGTCAATCTTATCCTCTCTTTTTTGGTTAATTGTATCTCCAAAATCACTTTTTGCGTAAGAAAAAGAATCGACAGGTCCGAGACGAGATTAAACACCGCCGTCGCCATGGCAGTCGCCTGGAAGTTCAAACAACTCCCCTCTCGTATCCAAGGCTTCCAGGCCTTCTGAATTGGATGGCATGTAAAGATTTGTGTGAATATGCATGAAACGTAGAAGAAGATGTTTGTGTAGATGAGGGTTTGCACGACCCAGAAGGTTTTTGAGCGAGAGCCGCGGGGGACAAAAATTCGGAAAACTTGGATTAGCATGGCGAGTTTTATGAGGAGGACCGAGATGTTATAGAATATGGCGGCGATGCGAAAGTACTGAGTGTGGTGTTAGGACATGTAAGAGAGAGGAAGCGTGGCGGGTTGGTGTACCAAAAGAAGTTTGCTGAAGTCGCGCATGGTCAAATCCCAGGTGTGGATTATGGGCGCGAAGTCGTAGACGATGAAGGCGGGGACGAGATGTCCGATGGTGGCGGCCTATGCTTGTCAATTGTGTTAAATTGTAGTGGTATCGTGGTCGGGAATATTACCCAGGCAAACGGTAATAAATCTTAACAATGTTAGAGAAGCCTTCAAATATGACGGACGTGGTACGATCTTACAATCTTCAAGATGTAGCTTCCGTACGATATACCATTTCACTAGTATCCGAATCCAGGTAAAGATTGTGACTGAAAAGAAACTCGTGATGACGACCGAGTACGCTAGCGTTGCTTTGTTTGGAGGATGCACAAGATTTGGGGTCACGCCCTCTGGTGGATGACCAACAGGTTGGTTGAGTATTGCTTCCATCCCTGCTTGAGGTCCTACATTCCTGATGATGACATTCATTGGGGGACAAGTGGCGACGGTTCGAGTTTCGGAAGTTCGATGTAGTTACGTTATGGCTGGGTTTGATATTTGCACGAGTGGTCGCTGCTCTAGTGGGTCGTTCGTGTATTCATGGGAGCCAAAAGATTCCAAGTCGCCCGTGAGCGAACATGAGGGATTATAATAAAATCAGAATGGGGGCATTGGGTGGTTCATATGAGAGGTAATTGCAAGGAGTTCGAAAATTATTTGGCGAGGTTGAACCCAAACCTCCGGAGTGGCATGGGTAGCATCCTGGGAGGATTTTTTGTAATGGGAGTTGCCGTACTAAGAGGAGAGGTATATCGTGAAGGTGGGTGGCTGTTGTTTTCCCTTCCATACGCTCCTATTGGCTCCATGTTGGGATCGATGGGGCAGAAACCTCATCATTCGTTGGGGGCATTTCGAAACGCGGGAGTAATTAAGCAGGCGACGCATGAAGTCCGACGTCTCAGAAAATATCCATGGCCGACCACCCAATCATTTTCCCATCCATATGCAAACAAATTCCTTCGGACTCGTTGATTTTGGGTCGGGGCTCGCAGAGTCGGAGTTGTGGGATCAAAACTCGGACTTGCGACGCGGGCCGAAGCGCACAGCGGTCGTGGCTTACCAGAACTGTAAGATGTCGTTCTAGGAGCCTGGGATGTATAAAGTCTGATAAACCTTTCGCTTCTTTTATCATAGTCGTTTATAGCTCTGCCGGCCTGGGGAGAATTGTACAGTACTAGACGATCCAGGTGATGACTAATCCACTTACGCACATGGCGCTACAGTTTTTGTATCTTTAGATTATTGTGTCCGTCGGAAGTGACGAAGCATGTAGAGTTCGCCCCTAAGTGCGTAGTCCGATAAAGGGATACGTGACACTGGCAACATGCCATACAGGTTCCCAATTACCAAACGCGAGGTTGTCAGCATGAAATCGTATTTTTTGATCAAGATCTGGTCGTTCGAGTGCGACAGCCTTCTTCATACTATTTTCGAAGCCAACCTTAGAGCCCATCCTGCAAAATAAATCCTCTAGCTCAAGAGATTCGAGTTGCAATTCGCGGGCGAATAGACGCATAACGTCGGGCCATGCACCATCGCGAAGCACAATACGCGAGAGTGAGATGTTTTTCAGCGTCCGCTTCGAAGGTTCCAAAAATCGGTCGAGGCTGGAGTTAGTTATTCTAAATAGCTTTAATCGCAGACTGATAAGATGCGGGAACACACAGTGCTCTGCCATTTCAGCAAAGATATCTGGTTCTAGGGAACTGAAGCAGGACACGTCCAAATCTTTTACATTCATCGCCTTCGATAGTAATCGGACCACAAAGGGAGCTTTGCCAGGCGGTGGCTCGAAGCCTTCTTCTGGATGCCGCCAATCTCTTAAATCTAGCTTCAACGTTTGGAGACGCGAGAAAGAGGTGGATATGATAGGGAGGACCGGAGAGATTGATTCGAGACGCCCGACACTTATAGCACCATATCGTTTCCCATCTTCCACAGAGATTCGCTGGATGATGAGGCCAGACCTCGCGATCGCTGCTATGGTGGAGACGAATGGTCGACTCATTTCATTCTGGCTGCTCTCGCAGTATTTGCGGCCGAACTTCCCATAGGATCGATCCATACCATCATAGGAGAAAGCGATGGAATGTAGAGTCTTGATCCTCTCAAAGACGGCAATGAGAGTCTTTTGGTCAAATCGTGTCTCGGCGAAATATCGGGATGATTCCTCCTCCTTTCCATTGAGCAAAGCATGCTTGATCTCATACAGCTTTCGTAATCCACTGTCATGCGAGTTATCTAGGATGTTTTTCTTGATTTCCCACAATTGAATGGCAAATCTAGGAGTAGCGTCAATGACCAGTTCCTGCAAGCAGGATCCGAAGTCGGAATGACATGATATATCGAGCAAGGCTTGAAGGGATGGGACCGTCCATTCTATCGTTCGCCGACGAAAGAAGCGCTCCTTGAAATGGTGTAGTGATTGCTCCTTCAGCAAGGCTGAGACGAGTCGGAAGGACCGGAAATCAATCGCCGAGAGGCTTCGTGCGATGAATTCAATAAGCTCTGCTGGGAGAGTGGTTAAGGGCATTTCTGTACCAGAGATTGAGTGAGATTGGTCTGTATTTTCACAGAGGATGTCTTGAATGGGAGGTGGATAGATGAATGCTCAGACGGAGTGGGAGAGGGGCGGCGAAGAAAAAAGTGGAGCATTGCTGACTAATGACTTGATTTTTGGGCGCTAGTCCGATTTGAAACGGTGCTTCCCTTTAATGGCTACCGATGAAAAGCAAACACCTGTACCTTATCCAGTATTGGTAATATACAGGTATCTATCACCTCCTACATATTTCTCCATATTGTCAGTCGCTATCGCTGCCATCGCTTTCATCATCCCCACCGTCCTCTTCCTCGCTACTTTCGCTGCCGCTGTCACTGCTCGAGTCAGAACCGCTGTCAGATCTAGACTCACTGCTTCCCTCTTCTGAGCTGTCATCCTCCTCACTCTGGGTAGAATCTGATGAGTCAGGACCTTCCTCGTCTTCTGAATGGGACTCGGATTCGTCCTCGTCGGTACCGCTGGCATCAGAGTCTGAGGAGCCCGATTCATCACCGCTAGAACTATCGCTGCTGCTGCTACTGCTCGCGTCATCGGATGCTGCTGTTCTCAGCTTTCGATTCCTCGCTTTTGGCCTGATAGTCGTGGGCACCGTATCTTGAAACACTGTTCTGTGACAACCACCATTGACTTGCGGGGGAGTAGGATATAGAGGTGAGCTGAGTGCGAGTGCGTTTAGCAGTTCTTCTGCCCGACGACGCTTCATTTGTCTTATGTAGGCGTTTGGATCTGCTGACTGGGCTAAGCCTTCGATGTCGACCTCGGCGCGTCGTCGTTTCTTCTCTTTTGCTAGGCGGTCCTGTAGAGCTGCATCCTTCGCAGCTTTGCGGGCTTCTGGGTCGTCCATGGGTTCGCTCGCACCCTCGTCCAGTTCCTTGAGAGCCGCAGTCCACCTTTCACGTAGGCGATCAATAACACCGGCCCCTTGCAGACCCTTAATGTAGGCAATAAGAGCTTCTGAGTACTCCTGTGGGATGCGGAACACGTTGAGAGCGTTTTCAAGGACGTCCGTTTGCTTGGCTTTGTTAAACTTCCAAGAGTCTTTGGAGTTGTGGAACTCTGAGAGGTAAGACAGGTAAATTGATGTGTCCTTCTTACCGGTGATCTTCTTCGAGTCCCGACTTTTGGCGTCCTTAGGGAGGGATGCGGTATCGAGCTCAGTGGTAACCACAGTAGAGGACGAAGCAGCCACGGGCGAGTTCTCTTGTTGCCTAGCTGAACTCTCTTCTCCTTGAGAAGCACCCGAACCTGATACACACACTTCCTTCTGCTTCTTCTTTCCTTTCCTCTCCTTGATGTCAGCATCTTTGGCTTTCTTGCCCTCTTGGGTTTGCATTGAAGATTGCATAGCTGGGATATCATTTGCGGGATGTACCTTTGGGGGTGGAACAAATTGCGCAACTTCAGCTGGAGTGAATTCAGCGCCGGACCCCTTCTGCTCCGTTATCCACTTCTTGAAGAGTGCAGAGGCGCTGCTTCCGTCGGTAGTCTTCGTGTCTGGCGTAAATGTAACTGATTTGCGTCGATCTGGCGTTGGAGAAGAGGAGTCGACCGGGGCGTTTTTGATTGTCTTGCTCGCAGGAGTTTTTAGTCTTTTAGAGGCTTCCGGCGTTTCAACAGACGGTAGAGAAGTAAAGTTGTTCTCTATAGATACTTGCAGACTTGGTTGCTCTTCGCTTGTTGGTGAGGGAGATTGCCTCCTCGATTGCTTATGGTTTGTTTCACTTCGAGATGACCTTGTGGTGTGTAGCTCATGATTTGCGGTCATGCTCTCGGCATGAGCTTGATGCTGTTCCAAAGTAGCAGGCTGGCCCGGAGATAGATTGATTCGTTGGTCCTTCTTCTTTCTGTAATTTGGGTCACCCTTCGCACGCGGTCTATCTGCAACAGACGCCGCTTCGGGTCCAGAACTCTCGTTCCCATTCCCCTCTTTTGATAGATTTGATAATTCATTTCCGGTGATTCCGTTAACATGCTCTTGCCCCTTAGTCTTCCTGCTCGTCTTAAAGGCCTGGTCTCTCCCCTCAGCTGGGCTTTCCCGAAGTTTTCGCTTGCCAAGTCTCGACGATTTCCCATTCTCGGTAGGGATAGCAGCCTGGTAAGTATCGTCCCGGCTTCCTCTCCATGCAGCAGGACTCTCTGTAAGCTGCCGTTCGAGATCCCAGGGCACACTCTGGTCAGGCACGGGGTCTCCGGATTGGTCGGTTTTGAGCTTCAGGCCCAGTCTCTTCCATGCAGGAATGGTACTTCCAGCTCGATCCATTGCGAAAAAGGAAATGAAGGATCGTTCATTATTATTCCTCGACTTCAAGTCATCGCTCACGCCCGAATCAGCTCGCAGCACAGTGTTTGTCAGTATCGAAAGGTCGAATGAGACGTGGAGGTGAAGATTTTCGACGTGCTGTGGCTGATGCATGTGGCCCGTGCATGCCAACGATCCTCACGGCTAGGTCCGAGAAGAAGCTCCAGGCTCCCAAAAAACGCGTACCGCAACCGCATGCAGTCACCACCCTCTTCATCAACAAGCAACGGCCCGCAGAGCTTACGACTAATTACCTGGAGCTGCCGACAAAGCTGAAGAGCCCGACTACACATATACACCCGCCGCCATCATGTCTGGTAAGTCGAAAGTCGTCCGCGAAAGCTCGTTTGGATGTCGCATGCTAACAGCGATATTCATTATGCAGGAAGCGCTGGCTACGACAGACATATCACTATCTTCTCCGACCAAGGTCGGTTATACCAAGTCGGTACGTACAACGCCATGACGGTCCACATGACGATGCAGTGCCCAAGGATGATTTTGAGCCCTCAGCCTGGACTATCGCTAACTAGGACAACCATCGCAGAATATGCCTTCAAGGCTATCACAGCTGCAAATATAACATCAGTGGGAGTGCGAGGCAAGAACTGCGCAGTGGTCATCTCTCAGAAGAAGGTTCCCGTATGTTTTGCGGCCCTCCACAGCCCTTCAGCTGCTGATGCTATACTACGCTTAGGACAAACTCATTGATCCTTCGTCTGTCTCCTACATTTACAAGCTTTCTCCGTCTGTTGGGTGTGTAATGACAGGGTCCATTGCCGATGCCCGCGCCTCCGTCAATCGAGCACGAGGTGAAGCTGCTGAGTTCAGGTACAAGTATGGATACGAGATGCCATGCGATGTTCTGGCGAAAAGGATAGCCAACATCAGCCAAGTCTACACTCAACGGGTAAGCAAGGCTGTTATCAGCTGAATTGTGGAGAGTCTAAGGTGGGCTAACATGTCCAGGCTTACATGCGCCCACTTGGAGTTGCAACCACACTCATCTCAGTCGACTCAGAATTCGGACCCCAACTGTACAAGTGCGATCCCGCAGGATATTACGTGGGGTACAAGGCAACGGCTTCAGGACCAAAGACTCAGGAGGCCCTGAACTTCTTGGAGAAAAAGCTGAAGAACAAGGATTGCGCAGAGGGCAGTTGGGAGGACGTCGTCGAGCTCGGAATCACTACGCTGAGCACGGTACTGAGCGTTGATTTCAAGAAAGGTGAACTGGAAGTCGGCATCGTTGGGGGACCAAGGACAGACGGCAAAGAGGGCACAGACCCCCAGTTCAGGGCCCTCACGGAGGAGGAAATCGACGAACGGCTGCAGGCTATCGCTGACAAGGACTAAGATAGGCACGCCATGTGGTCGGGAAGGCGGGACGAGCGCTGAGGCAGGGGCGGAGTGGACATCGCGAACCACCAGGTGGTGGCAACAATTCACCTAATTCGGCAAGGGCTGCACCACAGCACACTGTTCTCAAGGATTAGATTCTGCATTCCTGCATAAGCGCACTGTGATCTGGCATATCTGCCATCGGGGGGTTGGTTCTTGGGTGTTCAGCCGCAACTCCACGGTTTGTATGTACCACTAGCCCTCTGAATGACAACCATTACCTCACACCAGCTGCGACGAACCTCGAACGCCCTCACATACGTGCCTCAGCGTCATCTGACTGGACCGGAAGCCCCAGCACAGCCGTACTGTGGCTGACACCGGTTGCAGTTGCGGTCGTCGAGACGTTGTGGAGAACTCAGGCTACCCTACGGGGCGCTCGAGATGGAGCTCACCTTCAGCACACACACGCGAAAGCCACACAGCTAATTATAAGTCCCTAGCCAATCCCGCAGTGAATGCGGCTGCAACGCAGAACTTGGCTCAGAGCCTTGCCGGATAAGGCTACGACGCTAAGCCCTCTTAGGCGATGATTCCTTCTTTCCTGAGCTGAAGCCCATTGGGCAGACCGAACAATCGTGCTCACACTCACGCTGTCCAGCTGCCATTGTACAGTCCAAAATAATCGCTGTTCTTGCTTTTCTACCGAGTAAACTGCGCACTCTGGAAAAATTCACTCATGTTACTCTTACCACTTCTCGTACCCCTATATGTCCCTTGCGATGCTGAATGATGCAGCGGTGCCAGCTGGAGTGCTTCTCACGGCCCAATTGGGGGCTTTCGGCAAGCACTGGCGGCGGGAAGCAACCCTGACTGTCGAGCCTCTATACCTCGCCAGCATCTTCATGGAGGCCTCGGGCATCCTTATATAACGGTTGCGAACGCCTCTGTTTTTGCCTTATCACCAGTCAAGCCTCATAATTTACTCTTCATCCATCATCTGCCTCCTCTCTTACAACTTTTCCAACATCTCCCAACTCACCCTCTGCCAACATGTCCGACGGTCGTAAGGCTACCCCTACCATTTCCCCCTCTTGGGCTATCAACACCATTCAAGACCAAGGCCTGCTTTTCCCCCATCGTAGAATCACTCCTTCTAGACACACTTGCTAAGATGCTGCCTCTCCCAGTCAACGACGCCCGCGCTATCCGCGTTGCGGAGATTATGACCGACTTCCGCAACCTGCAATACTATCTCAGCCAACTGCGCGTCACACCCACAGCAGAGGAGTACTATCTCGAGGGCTACTCACTACTGCGACAATGCACCTCCGAGGCGCAGGCCATTCTCGATGCGCCGTTCTCCGCGGCCACCACGTCACCAGGCGGAGACGCGGAGCGCGAGAAGGCGCAACTCAAATCGTAAGACTCGCTTTTCTTTTCTTGAAAGAAATTCTCCAATAGGGAAAACGCCGGGAGTGATGCTCCGGTGATGAGGGCGGGATGCGTTATGGGTGGTTGAGTCTGGCTGACTGACATGACAGCATCATCGTGGACGCTGCAGTGCGCCGCTTTCAGTGCCAGAGGGCGTATCTGAGAGCACATGCGGGACTGCGATGGATGAATTCGAGGAACTCGATACTCCGGGGCCAGAAGCAGAATGCGAGTCACCTGAATGCTTTGCGGGCGGCTGATAGCACTCTGCGAATGGTACGTAGGGAACCCCTTGGCTGCACTTCACTATCATCACTTCCTCACGCCTTCATCAAAATCATCGATATCTGGCTTTTACTGACGGCTACCGAAAACAGGAACTCCTCTCCATCACAGACGAGCATGTCGAAAACACTCTGCGTTGCCAGGACGCGGCGCAAGGCAAATGGCTTGCAGAAGACCCAACCCTTCCTCAGATCCAGCAGATTCTGATGTCTCGATAATCCGACTTAAGATCCTCGCTCAGATCGTTTTGCGACCCTTGCTTCAACTCTTCCAGTTCTGTCAAGACTCTCTTCGGCGATACCCAGACAACATTTCCAACAACGCGTCATCAATTTCAGCTTTCCAATACAATCTACTCGGTCCCGGCGATCCTTGCACATGCACTTCTCATATCCTTTCTAGTTGGGGCATTATGCGCGTTCGAGCTTTCGCACACACCATTACCATACCCGCGGTTTTCGCTTCGAGATCTTCATAGAACATCACCCCAGATTTGCTATATCCTTGCGGCGCAGCGGTATTTAGTTCCCCAAAAGCATACACGTCATACACTTGTTTAGGATTTTGACGTTTCTGTTTTGGGTTGTCGATATATTAGCGTTGGCGTTGGCGTTTTTAAGGGTAGGCTTTGCTTGGCTCGCGCTCCAGGCTGGGCGATTGGGCAGGATTACGCGATGGGTTTGGTGGCATGGCATAAAAGCTGGTTGAGGCTGTATCTATGGACATTCGCTTTCTCGATTTAGTATGAAGGGCATATTAATTAAAGACAATTTGCTTTCTTTTCGCATCAAATTCTAGATGTTTTCTCAGAAGTGATTATTTAGTTGTGTAGTCGATACCTGCATTTGGATAACCTCTCGCCATTCGCGCGGAACATTGCCTATTGAAGTAGAATCGTCGACGAAACTAGCACTGAACTATCCTTACAAGCCCTAGGATGGCTGCATTGGGCTTGCAAGACTAGGGCATAGTATCGGATTCGCAATAGTGCGTCCGCGGACTACACAAAAGCTGACCACGGACCCGGGGCAGCTGAATCTGGATCGCGGAGGTCGGACGGCCCACAAGATTGGTTTGCCACGCGGGTTCGGTGATGTCATTATTATTTCGGGGACGGATTATTTGCATAAGCTTTTCGATAGTTCTGCACTCTTGCACTTCCGTTATGTGTATTGAACGTTGAGTGCACTGTTTGGGAACTGTGTGGGAGGGGCCAGCTGGACGCGTTGCCAAAAACTCTCACCGGTTGGATCTGCATAATAAACGTTGTCTTTCTCCTCCACCTCAGGTTGATACTTTGTCAGCATAATCGACCTTCATGACGATTCTGACTCTATTGCTCACACCATGAAGTTCATTCTCTTATTGTACCCTTGCTCGACGCTCGCAGACCCCGAACTCGCTTAACTCAGATCCACGTGGCCCAACCCAGCAATCGTATAAACACTAACCCAAAATGCACAAGCGTCATCCCGGAGATCCCGATCCGCTTCAGCCCGTAAGACTGATCTCGGTCATCGCGTGTGTGTGCATGGATACGAAGATGGACATGGACATGGGTGTAAATAAGAGTTTTTGAAGGCTCAGTGGTGCTTTGGGATATCAGCGGTGCAGGTCGGATTTGGATTTGGATTGGGTGTCAGAAGGATAACTGAAAGCGTAGATGGGGTTTGGGGAGTGATTAAGTGGGCTTTCGGCTGCACTTTTGAGATTGAACGCTTTGATGAAACACTTGAAGCGGTTTTGATGATGCATCTATCTCCTTGGTTGGGTAGTTAAAGCCTCTTTTTGGACATTTGATTGCTATTTTTAAATTCCGAATCTTGGGCTAGTATCTCGTATACGGCTAGTACGTATGCGTGTCTTTGCTCGGTAGAAATTCTTCTTTTGTATGATGCAATATATTCGCAAGCAACCTAGCAGATAAGAGATATATCGGATTTCGTATTTTGGAGGCTGGGGTCTTTTGGTGGCAAAGTTGGCTCATTCTGAATGCCTCGAAACATTGTAATTTTAGCACCCCCCAGAAGTGACGGATTGTTCGTTATATCTTAGAGCATGCGCAATTTATGCTCGTACTTTCTCGAAGAAATAGAAATAATGCAACAGTTCTGTTTCGTCGTTTTAGATTCTACTTTATTGTTACTACAGAACTTTTCCCATGAAGTCGTCTTTCTAAGGTACCCCCTAGAGCATATCTTGAACTTCACCCGCACTCCGCACCATATTTGCAACCCAATTCCATAGCCTTCTGTCCCAGCACCTCCTTCTAGCACTATAAAGCGTGATGTACTCATAATTATTGGCAATGTAAAGTTAGAGAAAGGGGGCTGGGCTAGAGCTAGTCTGTATTGTCTAGGACTATAGGTAGAACGATTGTGCATGTCCGGATACGGAGGTCTTAGAATACTCTGTTTGCGGCCATTGACTCTATGCATTACTCACTCTGTAAATTTAATTCCAAGTGCTACGGCTCCCTCTAACCGTTCTACTCTTTAAGTTGATTTGTATTGTCCAGCTGTTTAGTATGTATAAGCCGACAAGCTGATCGATCAAAAGAGGATTGATTGTCTGAACTAAGACTTCCGAGCGGCCATTTATATGAGAGATTCCAGGCGAAGGCAATTGCCGAGTCAGCTGAGCGACTAGCCTAATTCTGCTTGCATGTCTGCATGGCTTACATACCCCCCTCAGATTTGGCGTAGCTCAAAGTTGAAATATATACATGAAGCCTTAGTTTCCTCCTGATTATGCCAGATTGATAAGGCCGTAGTAATTGAAGCTGAATAGGTTCTAGAGCAGTAATACCCTAGCTTTACCCGATCGGGAAGCAGGCGATGAGGTCAGAAAGCGTCCCTTCTTGTTATCTCTATATTAGATCTCTGCTTCAGCTCGTAGTTCTTCAAGCTAGGATCAAAAGATCAACTAGATACTTGGTATTGCACATGCCAATTAAATCTGACTGTGTATCTAACTGTGTATAGAGTCTTCCGTGTTCGCAAGATACAGCTGTTTCATCCAAGCTTCGTGCTTTTGGCGAGTGAGTAACTTGGTAAGGCCATCTGCTAGCTGTGCTGTAGTAGGAATCTATTCGACATAAATTGAATTGTCTTGAACTTGCTGACGTAGCCAATTTTAATAGACATCCACATACCGTAAAGATGTTTTGAACTTTAGTGCTTTGGCTTGAAGTATTTGAATCGTTTGCTTGTTGTCGCAATAGAGAAGCTTCTTGTGCTTGAGATCGAAGCTAATATCTTGAAAGAATCTTTACCACCAAATTAATTCAGTTCCAGCTAACAAAGTAGCAAGAAGTTTAGCTTCAGTTGTTAATTTTATAATATAGTGTTACAGCATGGCCCTCTAATCTATAGGTCCGCTAAAAAGGAAGAAGATGTAGCCTTGCGAGCTTTTACAAAAGTTTCCGTTGTCTACAAAAGAGGCGTTAAATGCGCTAAAGAGAATAAATACTTTATTAATAAAGTTAGCAGCAGCAAATTGTAGCTCTTTTGCCTCTAAATAGTGCTTAATTATTAAAGGTCTTATAGAAATAACGTAACCTAAAAAGTAATAGGCTGCTCTAAAGTACTTATTTAAAGCTTGTTTTAAAACTTAGTAAGTTTTAAATAGGCTTTCACTATATCTAGTCTAGTTAAATTAGCTAAATAGCTAACTAAACCTTCTATTTAAGTATAATAATAAGCTTAATAAAAGTTGATATTGTTTTCAAATAATAGTAATTTATTAGTAGGTAATAGAATTATTTTTTATTATAAACTTTAGTTTTTCTTTAGTTTAATTACCACCAACACGTGCTACCCATTAGACCTTAGTTGTTTAAGCTATTTTATTGTACACACCTTTGCCTCGTCCTCCGCTCTAAAGCACTCTATTACTAATTTACTGACTTTTCTACTGTTTATATTTAATGCTAGCAGAGCCTCAATGTAGTTGGCTTTGACTACGTGCCACTTGGGTCTAACAAGCCTCGCGCCTAGCATGTACGGTTTTAGCTATTTAGCCGTCTTCTACTAGAATATTCCTCCTTTATTCTTTTCTACTAAATACTTAATCACCCTCGTGCTGTTGTTCGCTCGCCATACCTAGAAGTCCTTGAATATAGCCTCAGTGAGCCTCTACGTTCCCCATGCCTTGTACAATGGTTTGCTTAGCTACCTTAGTGGTGGGCACCTTCTCTACCACTCCTTCTTCTAGACGGCTAACATCAATTACTAGCTAATAAACATCTTCCTTGTCTGTTCTTCCGCAACTTATCCTTCGCGAAAGGGTCGTCCCTAACATTGCCGCGCCGCCGCTCGCCGCGACGCCGCTCGCCGCGACCAATGCCCATGTCTGCGTTGACGGGGAAGATACCAATAGGATGTCGAGCTGTGCTCAAAGGAAGCTAATCATCTCTTAGAGCTCAGTTTTTTAGTTCTTAAGGTATTGCTGTTCTAATTTAATTGCTACAAGGTCAAATCCTTGCTATTCTATAGTCTCCTTAAAGTTTGTAATAAGTACTACGAGTTTACCTAGAACTGGGTTTCGTCCCTTGTGTTCTAGTAAGGCAGAGCCTCTTGCTATAAAAAATGGAGGCAGTCCATGCTGGTTCACTTATGGTGCAGTTTATGGTATAGCTTGTGGTATGGCTTGTAGTACAGTTGCGGTACAGCTTATACAACAATTGTTTACTATTCGTTCTATGCTAATTATAGTGTAGTAGTTCGTGATCTTAATAACTATTGGGCCTGTAGGATTTTCCCGCCCGTTTTCTTTCCACGGCCCCTTAGTGGAGCTGCTAGCAGAGCTAGAGGTGGTGTTGCTGATATATGTTCAGGGGTAGAAGCAGCCATCGGGGCTCCGGTAGTACGTTCGGTGGGTCGCTGGGGCCACCTTGCAGCGGGAACTAGCTAAGTGAAAGACCAGGGTTCCATTAAATGAATGTCCGAGATAAATATCCCCCTCTTTCAACAATATTTTCCCTTCAAATTTGTTCACCTTGGTGGGTCACAAGGGTGTAGAAGACCCTACCCTCACAAGGGTGTGGCCGGAGCGGGTCGGCCACCCTCCCTGCTAGCGTAACGAAGGGGCAAGAACTGTTACCAAATAGCACCGATTGGTGCTGTAGCCTACACTGGTCCATTACCGCCTACATTAGTTCCCTCTGCCTCCACTAGTCGCTTGTAGCCTCCTTGCTACCTGCTTGGCACTCATCTGCCTAATCACTCCTTTATGTATATCTATTACCTAGATAGCCCTCAATTCAGCATGATGTCGCTGCTACATTTGACTCCCTGCACTCGGTGATAAGAACCTTGCCACAAGTGTTATCACGTCTTCTAGGAACCTGTAGAATCTCCCAAAGCTAGCTTTAAGACCTGGACGGAACTAGTAGAAGCTGCTAGAAAATGCCTTGTCATAATATAAAGTTATACTGTCCTGTAGACCCCTCTATGGAATAGAGATTGTTGCCGTAAAAGCGGCCTCCTGCTGGTCAGACATACAATCCGCCGGCTTGGCATTTCTCTACTGTATATAGCCTGTGCTCGCCCTCTAGATTCTGAGACCGTTAATGCAATCTTGTTCAGTCTCTCAATCTCTACAAGCACTAATCCCGGTAACAGAGATTATAGAAAATAGAAATATGGATGGTATTTATTAATGCTAGCTTTTGAACAGGTCTATAATCGCCAGCTATATCTCTGCTTTATCTACACGAAGTTGAAGTAAGGTTAGACCTAATGAATGACCTACACAAATTGCATTTCTATAAACAGCGATACAGACTGGCCGATATTCAGGAGGAAGCTAAACTATACGTTGTTCTTTAAGAGTTGCCCACTGATCTGTTACAAAGAAGGTAGGTTGGTTATTTCCTTGGGAGAAAGAAGTATTAGACAGAGGGAAGGAAAGAGGGATTCGTCCTCTATTTGTCTCTTGACACTGGTGTCACCGAGTAGCACCTCGGCATGTCTCTGCAATCAGGCCCTCATCACATGAGGCCCTTATCACATCAGGCCTCCAACACATTAGGCCCTCACTGCGTCAGCAGGTTGTACTTTCTTACGTACAATCCACCTCGATTGTGTATATAGATCGAGTCTTCCACTCATTCAATTGATTATGGGTTGCTACATTGATTCCCTGCACTCGGTTACAACTGGACGTCTGGGAGTAGGCTACGGCGTTAACATAGTCCGAATGGCCCTCGAGCGCGCTGCGGCAAGCGTTCCAATCATCTTCCATCTTTGTTACCATGCTAAACCACCTCGGAGTACGGTCCGCAAAGTGTTTGCTATACGATACTCATATTTAGAGCAAAAGAAAAGCTGAAGACTGGATCTGTAGAGGTGCATCTTCGAGTATATGTCGGAACTGAAGTATAAATCGGTTTGCATCGCGATGAACGCTCGAGCTAGCACCCTCGACTGACTGTATCACAGGTAAGTATGGCAGTTACAATGAAACCTTGAAAGCAGTTTGGCGTCTGTGAGCGCCTGTAGGATATCGATCCTATGAATACATTGGTATGTTTCTCTGATAAGGCTCATGGCTTCTAGCGATCAAAACTCATTGCTTGTGCTCAGTCTTGCCATAATACTAAACCATTCCTGATTATGAAACTCTCGTCGACCATATTACAACTTCGAGATATCAGCGGCTTGTTAAATCGGCTTCCCTTTCAGCCACCCCGCTGAGGTTTCATCTCGCCCCGGAACCACATCTCTTAGCATCTGCCTTACCGAAAATAATTATTAATAAATTTATTATTTAAGTTCTTATCTCTTAATTACATTAAGCCTGGGGTACGGACCTAGATTGTTCCTCCATTTATTCTCCCCGGCGCATTTCTTCGCCAGCACTATTGATTCCTCAAAATGATGTCTCGTCAGCTCTTCAATCACGCTATCCTGCCTGTCTGTCTACTTTGTTCGACCAAAAAAGCGTGCAAGCTGTTCCTTAATCTCCTCAGTAGCTTCCGCAAAGTGGTCCTCGAATACGTTCGCATCTGCCATATTCATCGCCTGGTATTGAGGCTTTGTTACTTCCTTGACCGGACTCGGAGAGCGATGGCGTTGAACTAGCCTTACCTTTCAGCGTCGGCTGCCCCTCGAAGTGGTAACGCTGGTCTCTTGTGTGGAGGTAACGGTGGTGTATCCGACTTGTCGAGATTGTGGAGAGACACGGTGGTGTCGCGCAGTTTGCAGCGCTGGAGGCACATACGCTATCATTGCATCTAGGTTTTCGGGGTCTTCACGAACTCCTCTCATGCCGTAGTAAGTATCCCGGCCTGCAACATTTGGCAGAGAATCTCTGTTTTACGTAGCAATTTCATTTCCTTATTATGATTATTATTATTTCTTCACTTGTGGATGAAATCTCTACAGAAACCCTTCTGCCCGAATAACAATCCAGACATCGATTTAAGCATTGGCTGCGGCTGATGACGGTGTCGGAGCTGGGGTTGGAGGATATTTTCCGGCATCCTCAATCCTCCCAGTCACGAAGCCCAAAGGGATATTGGGGCCCCATATGTAAAGCGAATCGGGAGCCTCCGGTTCTCTGCTAAATGGTGTCTCCTGATTGACCTCGTCACCATCCGAGTAATGTTCCAGGATATTTCCAGCACCATCAAACCTGCCCAGGGTTAGTTCTGACTTTAGTAACTTCAGTGGGTATACGTACCAGTAATCAAAGATTTGGCTACCAAGGACGTGCCTTCCGATCCCCCAGCAATTGGTCCATCCTTTGGCGACAAGCCAGTCGTGGCCCAGGGACTGTGTGTCCATGTCATTGACTTCAAAGCTAGAATGATGCACAAAAGCAGGAAGGTGCTCAGGCAAGGCTCCAAGGAAGAAGCTCTGTTTTCAGAGTTAGCCCTTAGGGTGGCCAATAAGAGTGAAGCGATGGACTTACATGATGGTCCGAGTATTCCATGCCAAGGTCGATGTGCATGAAGCACGTCTTATCCTCACCGGTTTGCGGGTCAAAGACCGCATCGGTCGGGCTAAGATTCATCAAGGAAGTATACCATTCAAACGTTTCCTTGTACTTGCTGGCGGGCACACCGTACCCGTAATGGCCGGGTTTGTGTACTGGGCTGGGACCAGGGTTGAATCTTCGGAACTTGCCTTTGCGAGGTTTATCGTAGGCTTTGTTTTGAATGAGTTCACTATCGTCGCGGGAGGATCGCGATATCATGGTAGGCTCCCCTCGTGGCTTTAGCTGCTGGCCGAATATGAAAGATACCGGAAATCCGTTCGGGTCAGTAATGGTGACGATCTTGCCGCCGCCTGGACCCTGCCTATCGTGGATTTGTGACGCCTTAGGATGCGAAGCCGCCAAGCGCAAGTCCTCCTCCGTTGCAGCAGCCCATGATCCTCCTAGAAAGTGGCGTTTAGAGTCAGGCGACTGTTCGGCGAAGAAAACGTAAGGCTCGACACCGAAACCAGTGAAGAATGAGCGGGAATTGTCCCTGGCTACTTCGGTAAGGCCAAAGTCCTTTAGAAAGTCTCTCTCTCTGGAAAGGTCCGGGACCTGGTAGTGTACAGAAGAGAGCCGAATCACGTTGATTTTCTTAGGCATGTTGTACAAAGGTTTTCGCTAGATGATGATAATGTAAGACGGTGCGAGTTCAAAGATCTTGCAGTAGCGTGGTCCGTGGAAAGTTTCCTTTGCATTTTGCTTCTCTCATTTTATACACTATTTTCCCGGCAATGAAGCCATCGCAGTTCCTGGCGTAAAGCTGTACACCTAACGCCGGCATTGCCGGCATTGCCGTGATGACCGTGATGACCGTGATGCGCGGGCCGTAGCTTGGCACTTGGTACAACTAATAGGGTTTCATCGTTGAGCTGTAATCTCTAGAACAGCTATTTTTCATTCAGCTCTGAGAAGCTACTATCAATTCTTTTGGATTTAAAACGAATCTGGTGGATGAAATCCAGCAGCATCCGAGTTTGCACAATGTCTTTTTCCAGTCTTGTTCGCTTCGATTTCAACGGGCAGCCATCTTACGGTGATCTGCTGGAAACCAATGAGAACAGTTATGTCGTACGAAAGCTCGATGGAAACATCAAAAAAGGATTTGCAACAACGGTACAGACTGTCACCGTTCAAAAGGTGCGAAATGTGCAATCCGGATAGAACCACGCTGACTTCCCTACGAGTAGCTGCTTTGCCCATTGGAGCATGCCCCGATCATCCAGTGCGTGGGGTTGAATTATCGGAAGCATGCGACCGAAGCCAATGTAAGTGCTCAAATCCCTTCACCTCCATCGTGTACGATCTATATTGCCGCTCAGATCGGAGATGCCTGACTTGCGTGTCCAGCTTCCCATACCTACCTACCCAGTCATCTTCACCAAGCCAAGTGATGCCCTTGCCGGACCATTTGACGACGTCCATATCCATCCGGATGCGCAAAAACTGCTGGACTATGAAGGCGAATTGTGCGTTATTATTGCCCGTGATGCAAAAAACATCTCCGCGTCGTCTGCGCTCGACTATGTTCTGGGATACTCAGTTGGTAACGACGTTTCAGCAAGGAACTTTCAACTCTCCGAGGCGTCGGGTGGGCAATTTGGCTATGCCAAATCATTCGACGGCTTTGCCCCCATCGGACCGGCTATTTGGTCGCCAAGTGTCGTCCCAGATCCGCAGAAGCTGCGGTACAAGACATTCGTCAATGACGAAGTTGTGCAGGAGACGGGCACTGACGACATGATTTGGGATGTTAAGTCCATCATCGCGCATCTGTCGAGGGGCACAACTCTAAGGGCGGAAACTATAATTATGACCGGCACTCCCTCAGGTGTGGGTATCTTCAGCGGCAGACTCTTGAAAGATGGTGATATCGTTAAGGTGGAGGTAGAGGGCCTCGGAAGCATTGCAAACAAGATGGTTTTCGATAGGTAGTTGAGAGCAGACAGCAGATCTAGCAAAGCGCCCATGCCGCTAGTGAGGCTAATAATCCGTCCAGTCCATCGGGCCTTGGGCGGACTGTTCTGCCCTCTTAGTCAGCCTTCTAATAGATCCAGTCAACCCAATCTAATGTATTTTTGGGCATTCAAGTCAGTCTATCTGGAGTAGCCTGTATAAAGACAACAGTCCCCTATATAGAACTATTTCCCCTTTAACATATAATAAGTGGATTGCAACACTTTTAGTACGCAAAGCGTCAAGCCTCATTCGTTTTATATTTCTTACACTTTCGTAACAGGTTACTTCATTATTTTATTTATATATTATAATCTACTTAAGTAAAAGTATATCAGCTTTTCTGTATTTTATAGGAGTCTGATTCAGTATAGCCGAGCTGTCCAGTTTTCTTGACAAGCTTTTTGCAATTAAAGACTATATCGCTGTTGGGCAGCACGGCGAAGGTGATCTTGACGAGCAGGTTCTTCTCTTCGTCAAAATGAAGCACGGCAGAAAATTGAATGAATACTTACACCAGGATATCCGATCGGCCATCAAATTTGGATTGAGCTCAAGGCATGTGCCGGCACACATATTTCAGGTAGAAGACCTCCCCTACACCTTGAACGGTAAAAAGATCAAAAATTTGCCCCGGGAGGTCGTAAGCGGCAAGGAAGGCACGGCTACTGAGATGGCTGCCAACCCAGAGTGCTTGGCTGGATATAGGAAGTTCTTGGATTTACCTTCTGGAAGTCCAGCCTCCAAGCTTTGAACATCAGTAAGTCCCGCATGAATATGGCAACTGCGCAGGACTGGGCAAGTGCGGCACCGTTGCCTGCGTTTTTCCGCTCTTCAGTCGGCGGTAGAGCCAGAGTTGTCAACAAATAGTCATAACTGTTTTAACTGACTGGACTGACTGAAGCTTGGCAGTCAGTCCAGTCAGTCAACAACGGGCTCATTTTTGCAGTCAGTCACAGTTATAGGACCTTAACTAACTAATTTAACTGATTTAACTAATTTTTTTTTAGCTATATATAGTTTATTTTAAGCTTATCTTTAGTGTTGTTAATAAAAGGTTGTTTAGTTATTATAGACACTAGATAATTAATTTCTTGTGTTTCTTAAAGTTGTAATTTCTATAACTGTCTTAACATAGAACAGCTACGTATTATCTCTCTATTATAGCATTAACTAGTAGTCCTAAACTAGTTTTTCTACTATTTAGATATTTTTCTAAGTAAACTCCTCCCTTTAACGCCTTGTTAAGCGTGATAAAGATAAATTTCTAAAGTCTATTATCTTAATCACGCCTACTATTAACGCTGAGGACTGTAATACACTTATTAAAATAATATAGTTTAAAGATAATAATATCTTTAAAGGCTTTAATTAGGGACGCGTACCTAATCTTAAAAGATACTAAAAAAAATATAAGTATAGTCTTTTAAGCTAGATCTACTACTATAGCTAGCTACTATACTTAAAAAAAAAAAAAGTATAATATCTAGCTTTATTACTATTACTACTAGTACCATATCTCTAGTAGTTTATATAATATATTAATATTTATTTTATTAGTAGTAAGTTACCTTAAACAGCTTACTTAAGATTATAAACTTATTATTAATAAGTTTTTAATAGGTAATAGTAACCCAAACTAATCCATACTTATTACTAAGATATATAATAATAGAGTTAAAATATTATCAAAAATAGCTAATAAGATAGTAGTAAGCTTTATAAAGTAGAAGTTTTAAAATATATTAAAGTTTTAAATTACAGCTAATAACTAGAGCTTATGTGTTATTAAGATATAATTTTTTTAAAAATTAATTATAGCTATTAATTTGTTAGCTAAAGTAGTCCTTTAGCATAGCTATACTAGCCTTTATAATATTATTATCTTTAAATATTTTATTTATATATTTATTATTATTACCTATCTACACGAAGCCTACTCTCTTATATATATATTATTTAATAACTAAACGTTAATAGGCGGTAAGTGTGTATTAACTAGTATATATATATATACTACTTAAATATAGTTAGTATTATAAAGGACTATTTGCTTAGCCTGTTTAAGCTCTATAGCTAGTATAATAATAATAATATAGTAATAATTATAAGCATAATATTATAGAAGTTTAAGATTAATAAGTATTTAGTTAGTTACTTTATATTTAATAATATCTTTAATAATAATATAGCTATTACAGCTTTAGTAGCTAAGTATAGATTTAAGATATTATATTAGTATCTATACTACTACTATTACATACTTAACTTAAACACTTAAATAGTAATATAAAGTAAGGATTATAATATATATAAGAATAAAGATAGTAACCTAGATAATAAAGAGTAGTTTATATAAGATTAGTGTAAATATAAATCTATTAGTATATTTTTTAACACTATTACTACTATTTATACGCCTTAAATATACAAGCTATTAAATAAGTTTTAGTATAAAAAGACTAAAGCTATTAATAAGCTAGTTATTATTAAAAAGCTTATTAAGTTTATTAAGATGTATTAGAATTTATACTACTCTATTTTTATATACACTATTAAGCTCTATAGTCCGCTTAATAGCTTTATTAAAGTTAAACTTAATAAATACTATATTACTAAAGCTGTTAAAAAGTACTTAAAAAAAGTAGCTAAAGCACTTAAGCAGAAACTAAAATTCTTTATCTATAAAAACAGACTTACTAGTAAGGACTAGATAATAGTTAATAAGTATATTAACTTACTTAAGCTTTTTACTAAGGCTATATACTTACTTAAAGGCTATAATAAATATAGTTAATATAGTATAATCTAAAAGGTTTTAATTATCTTTAAGTAGCTACTTAATGAGTTAAAAGTATATAAAAATTAACTTTATAATATTAATTTTAATAACCTTAACGCTTTTAAAGACTATTTTATACTAAATATTAATCTTACTTACGCTAAGCTTTTAATATACTATGTAAAATTTAATAATATACCTATTTACTATACTATTATAGTTCTTAATCTGTACTACAAATACTACCTTAAGGTACTTTAAAAGGTACTAGATAATTAAAATAGTATAAAAAATAAACTACACTATTATAAGAGCTAGCTTATAATAAATTACTAAGCTTTTTTAGTTATATAAAAAGAGTATAAAAAAGTAGTAATTCTAACCACTAGCGCTAGTGCTAATAAGTATAAAGTTAAATAATAGCTAATTAAGAAATAATATACTAAGCCGTTAATATTACGCACTACTTTCTTAAAGTTATTAATAGAGATAGTAATAAAGTAAATAGAGATAAGCCTTAAAGATAAATATAAAATATAAAAGCGCTTACTAATAGTTATTAAAGATAATCTATTAGTACTTAACCTAATACTATACTAGTAATAATAAATATAATAATATCTAGTTCTTATTTAGTTTATTATTAACGTGCTAATAATTCTAGCAGTAGCTACTAATTATAAATATACTTTTAGTAAGCTTAGTAATATAATAGGTATATAAAGACTTTAGATAAAACTAGAGCTAATTACTACTCTATAATACTTAAAAAACTAAAAGTATATAAACATTAAAATACTAAGCAGAGTATAGTATATAATAGATGAGATTACTTAAATACAAGTATAAATGTAATGGGCTAGAGCCCAGAATGGTTGACTAAGACAGTTATCTCAGCTTTAACTCCATGCGTAACCACGTGACCTTAGCGACTTAGCAGGGGTTAACTATTAAGTCTCTATAGCGTACGTAGTTAACTCTTTATTAAATCCACTCTATTTCACCCAATTACCATTATTGGCCTGGACCCTTACATTTGGATTTGATCAACCCTATTTTTCGCAGAGGCCGAGAGGCCTTTGGCAGTACGATCGACCTTATAGAAGAGCGAGAGGCTCTTCAGCATTAGGGAAGCACCATCCAGCAGTACACTGAGCATCAATGGACGCCAACGACCACTCGGTATCTGCACTAATGGCCCGAGCGACGAACCTGCTTGACGCAGGATACAACAACGAATAGATCGGCCGCGAACTACGCCGGTCGCTTACTTCACAAGGGTTGGAAGTCCCAGCCGTTAAAGCAGTGATGAGCCAGGTAGAGATTGAACTCAATGACCACCCTGCTTGGCGCGATAAAGGGAAAGCTCCATCTCCAGCTAATGGAGCCAGCAACAGCACCTCACTCGGGGAGATTATGAACGTGTTACGAGTGATGTCTGAGAGGCTAACTGCACTAGAAGGTCGCGATTCCCTATCAAGGCCACCCCCACGGGTCCTAGTGACGACACCAGCAACTCCCTTCGTGCCAACGCCACAACCAGCAATCGAACTAGTAGTCAAACCATTCAATTTCCCTGAACCCCCTATGTTTGATGGCACACGGTCTCTTTACCCTATGTTCAAGCATCAAGCTAAGGCCAAGTTACAATTTGATGGATACCGTATGGGCGGTGAGGAAGGACAGATGGACTATCTCTTTCAGCATTTGAAGGAACGAGCAGCACAAACCGTCCTTCTATAGCTCTCTAATTAAAGAAATAATGCCACCCTTAAAGCAATGTAGGCGTTTATGGACTCCCAGTTTGAAGACTAGTACCAAAGGCAAAAGTCTCTAGACAAGCTGTAAAGCATGAAACAGAAAAAGAAGTCAGCAAGAGAGTACCACATGGAGTTCAATAAGGAGCTACTGCTAGTAGGAAGCGATCAGCTAGACGAAGACGTAAAGAAGAGTATGTTCACCCAGAGATTGGATAGAGAGCTCCGGAAGCACATTACAGCCCTTTTAGCAACATTAAGCTTTAAAGAATACACTTAGGAAGTAATTCGTGTCAACAACAACCTCATACAGATTACATTAAGCAACTATAGGACTATTACGGCCATCTATACAACGCCGTCCGCACTAACGCCTGAACTAATAGATTGGGAAGCGACACCCACGCATGCAGGGGCAGCGAAACCATAGGATAACCAATCTAGAACACTCTAAGTGAGCCAAAAGGAATTTGACCGGCGCTATAAGTAAGATCTCTATTATTAATGCAATTCTCCCGGCCACATGAAGAACAAGTATAAATATGTAAGAGTAAATTAGTTATACCTAGCCACTATAGTATTAGCAAAGGCTAGACAAATAGACGCTAATAAAAGAGATAAAGAAGATAGAGATAAAGAAGAAAAAGAAGCGTTAAAAAAAGAATAGCCCTTACTCACCGTCATGAGCAGAGGCCCCCAGCTAAAATAGGTAAGGTAGTATTATAAAGAGAATAGTAGAAGTTCTGAAATGCATATATAAACGTAGATTCTATTACTATATACTTATTAATCAACCAGACGAATATCGCATACATAATGATTAATACTAGGTGTTTATGCTATAGTCTTATAAACTCTGTCTTTACTGCTAAAGCCTATTTAGCGTGTATTAACATAGCCCCGCAGGGGGTTATTAGAGTATATAGAAAACCTAGAAGGGTTATTTAGGTTACATAAATTAACCTTAATGTTAAAGGACATACTAAATAAGCCTATACATATGTTATTAATAATGTGCTTAGGTTCAATCTTATCTTAGGCAGGCCCTAAATAAATTGAAATAATGTTATAATTACGCCAGCAAAGAAATCGTTTTACATTCATGCTTTAGGAATAAGAGTTTATAGTAAGAAAAGAAAGAAACTATACTAGTAGAAGCTAATAGAGGTTAGCGCAGCTACTTTTTTAATATGAATAGATAGATTAAAAAGAAAAAGTAAAATACGTATCTTTATAGCATTGCTAGTAGACATTCAAAAGGCTTTAGCGTTTAAACTAAAGCTAAATTCTAGAATACTACTTCCTAAAGCCTATTAGAAGTACCTAAAGCTGTTTTTAAAAAAGAAAGTAGACAAGCTCCCACCACTGTAAGGTCCTAAAATAAACTATTATATTAAACTTAAAAAGATTAATAGAAAGGACCCTAAGGTCCTATAAGAACTACTATATAATATATTAAAAAAGAAACTACTAGTATTATAAAAAGAGTTAATGCTGTTACTAGAGAAGGGCTTTATTTATATAAGTAACTCCTTAGCTATAGCTCTAGTACTATTTATATATAAGTCTAGTAAAGATCTTTACTTTTATATTAACTACTATACGCTTAATAAGATTTCTAAGAAGAATAAATACTCTCTTCCCCTAATCTATAAAACGCTTAGTTAGATTAGTAAAATAAGATAGTATACTAAGCTCAATATTTTAGTAGCCTTTTATAAGATTTATATTACAGAGGGAGACGAATAGCTAACGGCCTTTTATATAAAATTTAAACTCTTTAAATAGCTAGTTACACCTTTTAGACTAGTAAAAGCCTTTAGTATGTTTTAGTAATATATAAACTAGACCTTACAGGAGTATCTTAACGAGTTCTGTTTAGCTTTTTTTAATAATATATTTATCTACTCTTTAGGCTTACTAGAAGAGTATTACTAGTAAATTAATTTAGTACTAGAGAAACTTAGCGCCGCAGGTTTATATCTAGATATTAAGAAATACAAATTCGAAACTAAGAGCACGAAATATCTAGAGTTTATTATTAAAGTAGAATAAGGAATTTAAATAGATCCCGCTAAGATAAAAGTAATTACTAAGTAGCAGCCTCTAATAACTATAAGAGAAGTCAGAAGTTTTCTTGAATTCACTAATTTCTATTATTAGTTTATTAAGTCTTTTTTAGAAATTACTATTCTATTTATAAGACTTATGAGTGACGTGCTGTTCTAATAGACTAATAAAAAGTGAATAGTATTTAACAAATTAAAGGAGATCTTTATATTAGAACTAATACTAGCCTAATTTAATTCTAACTACGAGATTATCTTAAAAGCTGACTCTTTAGGTCATATAACTAAGAAAGTTTTTTTATAATACGGTAATAATAGTATGCTGTGTTTATATACATATTTTTTAAAAAAAAATATACCTATAAAGTATAATTATAAGATATATGATAAAGAACTCCTTATAATTATTTATTACCTAAAGGCATAGGATACTGAATTACGGTCTATTAAAAAGTTCTAAGTTATTACTAATTACAAGAACTTTAAGTACTTTATAAGGTCTTAAAAATTAAGTAAAGGACATACGCGCTAGTAGTTATTCCTTAGCTAATATAATATAAAGATTTAATATAAGCTAGAAAAAGAAAATATATAAGCTAATATACTATCAAAACGCAAACAGAATCATCTAAGTGGAGAAAATAATAAAAGGCTAAAAAGCTATATAATTCAGCTATTAAAGCTAGTAGTTATATATTAGGAAGAAGAGTTTAAATTAAATAATAATAGATAAGCAGTATAAGCCTTCTCTGCTTAAATTAATCTTTTAATAATTATAGGAGATAGTATAACCAAAGTCTAGAAGTCTTATGCCTAGGAGTCTTATAATAAGCTTAAATAAAAATAGTATAATGCAGTACTAGATAATAAAATGTATATAAGAGTAGTATAAGCTTTTTATAATTAGGAATAGAAATTTCTCCTAGAACTTAAACTAAAAGTTTCGCTAGCTAAGTGCACGATTAACGAAGATAAGACCCTTTATTATTAGAATAGAAAGTAAATACCTAACTTAGAGTTATTAAGAATATTAATTATCTATTAAATTTATTTATTATAAGTGATAGGACACCCAGGACGGCAGAGCACCTATTTAATATTAATAAGAAATTACTTTTAGCCAGGAATGTTGAATTATATATAGTATTATATTTAAAACTATAATGTTTATAGCTGTATAAAGCTATAAAGAGATTACTAATAAAAGCTGTTACGCCTGTTACCTATTCCCAATCATATTTAAAAAAAGATTTTAATAGATTTTGTAACTAGATTACTAGAAAGTAATAGCTATATAGTCTTATTAGTAATTACTAATAGACTAAGTAAGAACATAACTCTCTACTCTCTTCTAAACATAGATATCGAAACAGTAATATGGGCTTTTATCTATAAGATTATTACTTACTATTAAATTTCTAATACTATAGTATCTAATTACGGTAGTTAATTTATCAGCGAGTTCTAGACTAAGCTTTATGAAATCTTAAGAATTAAAAGGCGATTATCAACAGCGTTCTATCTATAAATAAATAATTTAATAAAAAAAATAAACAGCATAATTAAGGCCTATCTTTAAGCGTTTATTATGTAAGACTAAGTAAACTAAGTAAAGCTCTACCTAATAGCTAAAATTATAGTAAAAGAAAGAGACACTATTTTAATAGGAATAAGTCTATTCTTTCTCTAGCATAAATACAATATAGAACTGCTGTAAGTAGATATTAAAACTAGATGTAATATAACAGCTTAAGACCCAAAAGCTAGCGCTAGAGAAATTATGAAAAAGCTAAAAAAATATATTAACTTAGTATAAGTAACTATAGCTAAGGCATAGTAAGAATAAGAAAAATAGATAAACTAATATTAAAATAAAGCCCTATAACTGCGTGTTAGAGACAAGGTATAGCTAAAGCTTAGTAACTAACTCTCTACTAAATAAAGAAATAAAAAGCTAGACTAGAAGAATACTAAATATACTATAGAAAATATAATTAGTTTACACATTATAAAGCTAAATATGCCTCTAGGGCTAAACCTAACGTTTTATATAAACAGACTATAGTTAGTAAGTAATAATTTATTATTAAGCTAGCTTACAAATAACCTTTAGCTATTATTAATCTAAATAGATAACTATAAAGAGCATATAGTGCAGGATATTATTACTAAGATATAAATAAAACAAGAGTAAGGCCACTAGCTATAATATAAAATAAAGTAAAAAGGCTATATATTAACAACTATAGAGTTAGTAAGCTAGCTAGAAAATATAGTAGTATTAGATTATTAGAAGAAGTATATAATGCCTCTGTAAAGAGATAGACATAAACTTCTACCAGCAAATTATTAATAAGAGCTTTAGAAAAAGCTATAGTAAATAGAACTTAAGATAGGTTTATAGAAGCCTTTAGGTAAATAATTCACCAGAAAGCCCCTACCTAGTCTATAAGAAAAAAGGTAATATAATAGGCTAGAGCTTAGGATAGTTAATTAAGATAGTTATCTTAGCTTTAACTCTATATATAACCACGTGACCTTAGTGACTTAACAGGGGTTAACTATTAAGTCTTTATAATATACATAGTTAACTCTTTATTAAATCCACTCTGTTTTATTTAATTACTATTATTAGCCTAGACCCTTATAATAAATAAACTAGTTTAACTATAGTTAAGTTAGTTAGTCTAGTTAAATTAGTTCTTAACACCAAGTTTAGCAGTTAAATTAGTTATAGTTAAAATAATATAATTATCTTAGTAGTTAGTTTAGTTAGTTAATAAGAACTTATTTTAGTAGTTAGTTATAGTTTTACTATTTTAACTAACTTAACTAATTATTAATAACTCTAGATAGAGTCATTATGCTGTTTAGGAAAATGCTATTAGAGATTATAGTAATTAAATCTATCTCTACTCTAGCCTTCTTTCTTATATCTACTTTCTAGATATTTTATATACTAGAGCTGTTATTAACTATAGTAAGATTAATTATTCTACTAGTAATAGTAAAGATATTATCCTTATATTTAGTAATACCTATAAGGGAGTTAGTTATTAGAGAGATAAAATTATAAATAAGAATATAAAAGCTAGTAAAAAATTAATATCTTAGAGCTTAGTAATATCCACACATGTGATAAGAAAATTACTATTATATTAAACAACCTCATTCTTAAGCTACTTAAGTTTAGTAAAGATAATTTTAAATAAAGGAACAGAAAGAGCAGCTATAAAAGAAAGAGTAAAGTTAATAAGAAAGAGTAAAAAATATTTTTTTAATTTATTTTTACTTACTTTTACTCTTAGCAAGCTTAAGTAAATTAGTTAAAAATAAAAGCTTTTATAATATAGTAGCAAAAGTATTAAGCTTTATGCTTTTTATTTATATATTATATTTTTAAATATTTATATTTACTACTCTAGAAAACCTAAACTTTCCAGTATTTTATATAAAGGTAGGATTAATTTCAAAATCTAGGAACCTCCAGGGCTATAAAGTAACGCTTTATAATTTTTTATAATTAAGAATACTAAAACGCTAACTAATATTTAAATAATAGGTTTATATTATATAAGGTAAGGTTTAATTAGATTATATATTTTAGCTCTATAAATTACTAGTAAAAGTATAGAGAAGTCTTATATAACAGAAATAAGATTATAGCTAATACTAATAACGTGTTAGTTAAATTAAAATAAAGTTATAATTATAAAATATAAAAAATAAGTTACTTTAAAGAAACCTAGGTGAAAGTATAAATATATTAAAACTCTTTTAAGAATAAAACTAGTAGATATAGGATAGCTTTATAAGGGAAAATAATCTAATAAAACCCCCCTACATTCATAGAATTAGTAAGAATATATTTAGTAAAATAAGATAAATATAGTATATATTTAATATCAGCTTATTTTACTTAGCCTGTTTGTAATTTCAAGTTAAATAATAGTTTACAACTATAGTATAATACATGACTGCTTAATTTAATAGTAATTTCTTATACTTAAAATAAATTAATATATTAATTTACTAGTATTTAATAAAAACTACCCTACTATAGAGCATGTAATAGTAGGGTTATAGAACTACTTAGTAGGTTAAGTTTATTTTAATTTTAATTTCAAACATAAAGCTAGTTAATAGTAGAGTTATTAATAAATAGTTATAACTATTTTAACTAACTAGACTAACTAAAGCTTGATAGTTAGTTTAGTTAGTTAATAATAGACTTATTTTTATAGTTAGTCACAGTTATAGAACCTTAACTAACTAATTTAACTAATTTAACTAATTTTTTTTAGCTATATATAGTTTATTTTAAGCTTATCTCTAGTGTTGTTAATAAAAGGTTATTTAGTTATTATAGATACTAGATAATTAATTTCTTGTGTTTCTTAAAGTTATAACCTCTATAGTTATCTAAATATAAAATAGCTATATATTGTCTTTCTATTATAGCATTAGCTAGTAGTCCTAAACTAGTTTTTTTATTATTTAAATATTTTTTTAAATAAACTCTTCCCTTTAACGCCTTATTGAGTGTGATAAAGATAAATTTCTAAAGTCTATTATCTTAATTATATTTATTATTAACACTAAGGATCGTGATACATCTATTAAAATAATATAGTTTAAAAATAATAATATATTTAAAGGCCTTAATTAGGGACGCGTATCTGACTTTAAAAGATACTAAAAAAAATATAAATATAGTCTTCTAAACTAAATCTACTACTATAGCTAGCTACTATATTTAAAAAAAAAGAAGTATAATATCTTGCTTTATTACTATTACTACTAGCATTATATCTCTAGTAGTCTATTTAATATATTAATGTCTATTTTATTAGTAATAAGTTATCTTAAATAGTTTACTTAGAGTTATAAACTTATTATTAATAGGTTTTTAATAGGTAATAATAACCTAAACTAAAGTACACTCATTACTAAAATACGTGATAATAAAGTTAAAGTATTATAAGAAATAGCTAATAAAATAGCAGCAAGCTTTATAAAACGGAAGTTTTAAAATATATTAAAGTCTTAAATTATAACTAATAACTAAAGCTTACGCGTTATTAAGATATTATTTTTTTAAAAATTAATTATAGCTGCTAATTTATTAGCTAAAGTAGTCCTTTAGTATAGCTATACTAATCTCTATAATACTATTATTTTTAAATATTTTATTTATATACTTATTATTATTATCTATTTACATGAAGCCTACTCTCTTATATATATATTATTTAATAACTAGATATTAATAGGCGGGAAGTGTGTACTAACTAGTATATATATATACTACTTAAATATAGTTAGTATTATAAAAAACTATTTACTTAACCTGCCTAAACTCTATAGCTAGTATAGTAGTAATAATATAGTAATAATTATAAGTATAATATTATAAAAGTTTAAGATTAATAAGTGTTTAGTTAGTTACTTTATACTTAATAATATCTTTAATAATAACATGGCTATTATAGCTTTAATAGCTAAATATAAATTTAAGATATTATACTAGTATTTATATTATTACTATTATATACTTAACTTAAGCACTTAGGTAGTAATATAAGGCAAGAATTATAATATATATAAGAATAAAGATAGTAACCTAGATAATAAAAAGTAGTTTATATAAGATTAGCGTAAATATAGACCTATTAGTATACATTTTAATACTATTATTACTATTTATATACTTTAAATATACAAGCTATTAAACAAGTTTTAACATAAAAAAACTAAGACTATTAGTAGACTAGTTACTATTAAAGAGCTTATTAAGCCTATTAAGACGTGCTAAAATTTATACTATTTTATCTTTATATACACTACTAAACTCCACGGTTTACTTAATAGCTTTATTAAAGTTAAACTTAATAAATACTATATTACTAAAGTATTATAAGTTACTAACTTACTAATATAAATTATACTAGTAATAAGCTATTTAACTGCTTATGTAATACTTAGTAGTTCCCTTACTTTTAGATTAGATAGCTTATTAGACTTAGTAGAAGTTAGTTAACTCAGTAAAGAGTAAGAAGAAATTAATATAATAAGTTAAGATTTAATAAGATAGTATTAAACTATTTCACTTAAGGTGCGAATCTTAATTTTAGAGTAATTATAAAGAATTAAAAGTAATCGTGAACTGTCTGACGCCTTATACTTATAGTAAATCCTCTGTGCGTACATTGTATACTGGTTGGCAGTATATTAGATACTGTTAGAGACTGTTAGAGATGTTAGAGCCTCTGGCTTCTTCTGACACCTCTGGCTGCTAAGGCTTGCCTGATTACGTGGATAGCCGCTCCCAATCTACTGGCATGGTTCCATATTTCTGTCCTCACTTCTTGGCCCGTGTCTTGGCCTGTGCTAATGTGTCTCATGCCTGCTTTCAGTTCTTCCTTTCAAGCTCAAACATACGTTTCCATTCTAGAGCTTTATTGGCTATTATTACCAGTTCCTTCAGCTCCTTAAGTACAGTTGCCTTTTTGTTACCGTCCATAACATTATCCCCCTATTTTAAGTCTTCGTCCCGGAAGATAGTTTCTTCTTTCTATAAGCAGTATAAAGGCAGCAGGTCCTCTGCTCTGTGTTCTAGACTATAAGACCCTTAACTTTCTTTCCTTCCTGCCCAGTCTTCTCATGATGACATGTCCTAAGTCATCTCTAATACGTGCTCACTGCCTAGCTTCTCGGATCTGTAGTAAACCCTATCACATGCTGACGCCTTACTTGAACTATTCCCGCTAAGGCGATAACTGCCTTATGAACCTGAGTTCCGGTCACTATTCAGCCTGTAATAATTATAATGTAAAATGTGATTTGATTGTCTCGCAGCCGGAATAGAATTATCTTAATCACAATAAGAAAAAACTTTGCTGTTAGCTTAAAAAAGCTAAAGAGGATGCTCTAGAAGTCTATTCTCATGCCCTTCAACTCTGTCGTGAGCTTGCAAAGGTGGATTCCAAAGAGAAAGAGATATTTAATTAAGAGATAGCCTCAATTCATGAGGTCCAGGCCCTTAAAGAGGTAGAAGCTTATTCTTAGGGTTAAGAAACTCACACACCGCAACCTGCAGTGTCGGCTTCTTTCTAACCTGCTTTGTTTTCTCTTTTCTTTAGTTTAGATTAGAACGCGCTGTAGTCGTCCTTTCTATAGGATATAGCCTCTATTAGTTCGTTTAATAGTACTAGTTAATTAGCTCTAAACTATTCCTCAGATTCCTAATTAGTTCCCACGTATTATCCTTAGGTCTGTAACCCTTTTATCTAACTAAATATTTCCACTAACGCCTAAACTGCTGGTAGTCTAAAATCTGTTGGACTTTATACTCAGTAGTGTCTTCTTTAAGTTTAAGTCATGTTTATAGTTTAGTATTCAGTAGTGCTGGTTCTAATTTCGAAACATAGAAAACTAAATAGATTCTTATATTCTTAGGTAGTTGTAGTTTGTAGTTTACAGGTCCTATTTATCTTTTAACCTTAAATAGTCCTAATTTAATGTGATCTAGTTTTTTTAATAGTTATTTTATCTCTAAATTTTTTTTTAGTAGGAAAATCTTATCCCCCTCCTTAAAGATTAGTCTCTTAACTCTAGATTTATCTTTCTACCGTTTGCTGAGAATTCCTTTCTGGGTGATTTTTTCTGCTATTTCCTGGTAAAGTTACTATAACTTCTTAACTTTTATTCTTGCTAATTCTAATATCTTGTCTAGAATCCGTGGTTCTCGATAAGCCGTAGGCTTATAACTATAATTTATAGAAAATGGTAATTTCCTTATGGTTGATGACTTTACAAAGTTATATATAAACTTAGCTATTAGTAATAAGTTAATCTAATTGTCTTATTACTTATTAACGTACATTCGTAGATATTATTCTAGTGTCTGATTTATCTGTTCTATTTGTCTATTTATTTATAGATAAAATGCTATTAAGAGGCGATGTTCAGCCCCTAGCTTCTCTATAAACATTTTCTAGAATATTAATGTGAATAATTTGTTTCTATTCGTAATAAATTCTCATGGTAACCCATGTCGTGCTATTAGTAACTTAATGAGTATAGTTACCAATTTATCTGCTTTAACCTCTATATATATTAGCTTAAAGTATACGTATTTTATAAGTCAGTTTACTATAACTAGTATCATGTTATACCATTAGCCTTTAAAGGTGGTTATTATTAGTATTCTTATAATAAAGTCTATTATAACTGATTCCTATAGTAGGTCTGGTAAAGGAATTAGTTATATAAGTCTATATTTCTTATATCTTAATACTTTATTCTTTTTGCATTTAATATATTCTAAAAGAATATCTCTAACCTTTTTTTATATTCTAGGGATCTAAAAATGTCTGTTGATTTATTCTATAGTTTTTTTAATTCCTTAATGTCCGTGCATTTTAGCTGAGTGTTAATTCTTAATAAGCTTAGTCTATAATATATCTAGTACATAAATCATTCCTTAGTCTAAATTCTAGTATAGTTATCTATTATTAAATTTCTTTATTTATTTTTTCTAGGTGTTTTCGATAATGACTATTGTTCTAATATCTATTTATAAGTTTCCTAAGGATCCGTCTAGTCTTTACTTAAGTATTATATTATGTATTTCCGGTATATTTTTTATGTAATCTATTCTTTAACTAAGTGTATTAGCCACCATGTTTTCTTTTCCTAACTTATAAAGTATTTAAAAGTTAAATATAGAAACTAGTTCTTACTACCTAACTTATTATTAATTTAACTTCTTTATTATTATAAATGCTGTTAGATTCTTGTGATCTAAATATATAATAATTTAGTACTTAGTTCCTTCTAAGTAATATTTCTATTTCTTAAATGCTTAAACTATTACCAGTAATTCTTTATCATAAATATTATAGTTTAATTTAGTAGTTATAAGTTTATAAGATAAGAAGTCTACTAGATACTTATATTTATTATTCTATATTTATAGTAGAATAGCTTTTATAGCTCTATCTAATACATCCGTATATATCTCCATTTAAAGTCATAAATTAAACATTTTCAATATTAGTAGTTATTAGAATATTTCTTTTAATATCGTGAAAGCGTTTTCTTTGTGTTATTTTTACTTAAATTATTAATCTTTCTTTAGTAATTCTATTAAAAGTGCTGTGATTTTTAAGTAGTTCTTAATAAATTATCTACAGAAACCCGTAAATCTAAGAAAAAAATAAACTTCTTTTGTGTTTATTAGTATTAGCTAAGATAGAATATTTTTAGCTTTATCTAAGTTAACTGCTATTTTATCTTAGGATACTAAGTATTTTAAGAACTTAACTTTAGTTCTGTAGAACACATATTTCTCTGTTTAAATATATAACTTATATTCCTTAAGCTTTTGTAATACTATCTTAGTATACTTAATATATTCTTTTAGCATTCTATTTATGTATACAAGCACGTTATTAAGATATACTATTATAAATACGTCTAGATATTCCCTTAGTATATAATTAATAATTGTTTAAAATATTACTAGTGCGTTTATAAGTCCTATTAGTATAACTAAATATTTAAATAGTTTATATTTTATTTTAAATGCTGTTATTTACTTATGTTCTTTAACTATTTATATTTAATAATATTTATTCTTAATATTAAACAGGCTAAACTATTTAGCTCTTCTGAGTTTATCTATAAGTTTAGATATTAATAGTATTAGATAATAATTTTTGACTATAGCTTTATTAAGGTGTCTGTAGTTAATATATAGCTTTAATTTTCTATTTTTTTTTAGTATAAAAAGTATTAGTAATGCTATCTTACTTTAACTGGTTTATATATATCCCTTTTATTAATTTTCTTACAAGAATTTTCATAACTCTTTTTGTTGATGTATAGGTACTTGATATAATAGTCTTAGTTTTAGATCTATTTTTTCCTTAAGTGTAATTTTATGGTCCTAGTTCTTATATTCTAATAGTTAGTCTTTAGTTTTTTTAAAGAACTATTCTCTAAATTCCTTCTGGTATTTGTCTGGCATAATAAATATAGTATTATAAAGTATTACTTTTTTTATTTATATTATAGCTCTTATTTATTACTATTCATAGTATTTGTTTCTAATCTCTATGGTTTTTATTTTCTAATTAATTATTAGGTTCTATTATGCTAGCTAGTCCTATCTTAAGATAAAATTCTTACTATTTAAATTTATAATTTTAATACAACAGTTATCCGTGTAACCTGCTGCTTTAATAGTTATATTCTATATTTTAAAATTAATTAGACTTTTTTTAAATACTGTTAAATTATTATCTATGTATTTTACTCACATAGGTTTATCTAAAACTCTAGTTAGTATCTAGTATTTTTATATTTATTTATTTAATATAAGTATCTCGCTAGCCCTACTGTTTATAAGCGCTAGTATTTAATTACTATTAATATATATATTTACACATAACTTATTTTCGTGTCTTCTTTAGTTTAGTTATATATATATAATTAATATATTACTTCTAATCTTTAGTTCTTAGTCCTTTAGTGGCTTAGTTATAGTCTACTAGTTTTCTAGTTTTTTATCTATAGTTAACTCCTAAATAGTAGTTATTTCTTTAGTGTTTTTTTATTAGGTCTGTAGATTAGATATCTCTAGAGTTAATATATCTTTTTATTAAGTATTTTATATGCTTTTTTTTAGCTTATTCTCCATAATCCTAACATTTCCATTCTAAGAAACATTCTTGATATGTGAGTTTTTTGTGTGAGTTTGTAACTAACTATCTTTCTTAATAGTATTTAGTTTAGTATTATTAGCATCCTATCTAGTATTTATCCCATAATAGTTATTTATATTCATCCGAATTTGGGTCCTGTAATTCGTTTTCTGAATCTATGTAAACTAGTTCTTATTATATATTAAATTCCTTTTTATTTACTAGTTATTATAATATCTTTCTTATCTTTAGTTTTTTAATATATATAGCGTGTTTATTCCATCTATAGTCCTTTCCTATATAGTTAGATACTATATATATCTAGTATTTCTTTCTTATTATTCTGTTTACAGCGTTATTATCCTGTATCTATAATATTAATAAAGGGTTTTCTTCTTTCTTTATTTTTTAATAGTATTTAATAAGGTAATAGTACATTACGCTGGTCATAACTAGTATAGGTATTTATTAGTAAATTTCGTTTATCTATATAGTTAGTTTTTATTTGCTTAGTTTTTTATACTATTTATTTCTTACTAACTATAGTGCTTATTAGTATTTATATATTCTATCTTCTAAAGTAACTTTCTAGTGTTTGGTAATATAGTATTCTTCTTAATAGTACTTTAATTTATATATCTAATAATATCTCTAGCGTACGTGCTGTATAATTATTATAGATATAAATTCTCTACTCTTTATTATCTTTTAATTCTTTCTTTATCTAAATTTCTGATCTTCTTTATGGAATAGTCCACCTTCTTTTTCTATAATCTTATAGAATTTTTATATTTTTTTCTTGGTTTCTGCGTTATGCTGTTGCATTACTACTCTTTATATTATAGTAATTATTTTATTAGGTTATTCCGTTAAATAGTTTTTGATTTTTTAATATAGTAATTTATATTTTTAATTAAGGTATATATAACTCCTATAAACCTAGTATTGCTCCTTCTAGATTTTTTTCTTAATTATTTCTTTAGTTACTATATCTTGTGCTTGTTTTACTTGGACTATTATTATTTTAATTTCTTTTAATACTCTAGTCTAGACATAAGCCTTTTTAATATTTAATTATTACTGTTTATAATTTTTGATAAAGTGTTCCTGTTTTCTATATTCTAGACAGGCCTTATATATATAGCGTTTTATTTATTTCTTAGCTTATTTTCCTTACCCCTTTCTAATAAATGCTTATTTAATATTAATATCTATTTTATTATAAGTTCTGTTATCTTTTTTATTTCTTTTAAGTATATAGATTATTAATCTCTCACGTGCTTTTTTCTCTTACTCCTATTAATACTACTAATTATTAATAGTTATTACTTATTTAATAATTTCTAATAAGGTGCTTAGCTGCTTTTTTCTGGAGATTTTATTCTTAATTCTATCTTTTAGTCCTTTATAGTATATTATAACTAATAGTTAGTTTACTTAATTAAGTTATAATTAGATTTATTTAAATTCTGTAGTATAGTTAGCTGCTGATGTATATTACTTAAGTTATTAAAGCTTCTAAATTACTTTAGTTTTCTTATTAATTTTTCTAAAAATAATAATTATTTCCTACTTGAAACGTTTATAATTCTTGAAAGCTTATTATATATTATTATTATAGTTAGTTAACCTTACTACTTCTAAGTTTAGGTTTTTATTAGTAAGATAGTTTCTTACTAGTAGTTTAAACTATTATATAGCTTTACCTATTATATTTATACCAGCTACCAGAATCCGATCCTAATTAGTTAGAAATAACTTTTAATTAAATTAATAGTAGAGGTCTATTACTGCCATGAAAGTCTTTAGGTTATCTTAATTTCTATTAAATTTCTTAAAAGGTTATATTTTTACTATTCCGCTTTTTTAAACTACTATAGCATGTTATTTAGCTTTAACCTATTATTATAAATTTACTAAAATATTGTGTAGTTTTATAATAGCTGTTTTTTATTCTTAAATAACTTACTACGCACTTTTTATTTCTCCTGATATACTTCTAGTTATAAATAAAGATTCTGCTATAACTTCTTTTTTACTATTATTTTCTAATAACAAGTAAAGTTCTTATTCGTCCTTATAGTAAGTTATTATAGGCTTTTAATAATTAGTTATTAGAATTCTATCTAACGGTCCTTTCTAATCTTTTAAGATAGTAATTATAATATTATAAGTTACTAATTTACTAACGTAAATTATACTAGTAATAAGCTGTTTAATTACTTATATAATACTTAGTAATTCCCTTACTTCCGGATCAGATAGCTTATTAAACTTAGTAGAAATTAATTAACTTAGTAAAAAATAAGAAGAAATTAATATAGTAAGTTAAGATTTAATAAAATAGTATTAAACTATTTTACTTAAGGTGCGAATTTTAATTTTAGAGTAACTATAAAAAATTAAAAGTAATTATAAACTGTTTAATATCTTATACTTATAGTAAATCCTCTGTGCGTATATTATATACTAGTTGGCAGTATATTAAATACTATTAAAGGCTATTAGAGATATTAGAATTTCTAGCTTTTTCTAATATCTCTAGCTACTAAAGCTTACCTAATCACGTAAATAGCCACTTCTAATTTACTAGTATAGTTTTATATTTCTGTTCTTGCTTCTTGGCTTGTGCTTTAGTCTATATTAATATATCTTATATTTACTTTCAGTTCTTCCTTTTAAGCTTGAATATATATTTCTATTTTAAAGCTTTATTAGCTATTATTACTAGTTCCTTTAGCTTCTTAAGTATAGTTATTTTTTTATTACTGTTTGTAATATAAAGCTGCTAAAAAGTGCTTAAAAAAAGTAGCTAAAGTATTTAAATAGAAACTAAGACTCTTTATCTATAAGAGTAAACTTACTAGTAAGGACTAGATAATAATTAATAAATATATTAACCTACTTAAGCCTTTTACTAAAGCTATGTGTTTATTTAAAGGCTATAGTAAATATAGTAAATATAGTATAATTTAAGAGATTTTAATTACCTTTAAGTAACTACTTAATAAATTAGAAGTGTATAAAAATTAACTTTATTATATTAATTTTAATAACTTTAACGCTTCTAAAGACTATTTTATACTAAGTATTAACCTCACTTATACTAAGCTTTTAATGTACTATATAAAGTTTAATAATACGCCTGTTTACTATACTATTATAGTTCTTTATTTATACTATAAATACTACCTTAAGGCGCTCTAAAAGGTACTAGATGATTAAAATAATATAAAAAATAAACTATACTATTATAAGAGCTAGCTTATAACAAACTACTAAGTCTTTTTAGCTATATAGAAAGAGTATAAAGAAGTAGTAATTATAACTACCAGCGCTAGCGCTAATAAGTATAAGGTTAAATAATAACTAGTTAAAAAATAATACACTAAACCATTAACGTCACGCACTATTTTCTTAAAGTTATTAATAAAAATAGTAATAAAGTAAGTAAAGATAAGCCTTAAAAATAAATATAAGATATAAAAGTGTTTATTAATAGTTACTAAAAATAATCTATTAGCGCTTAATCTGGTATTATACTAGTAATAATAAACATAATAATATCTAGTCCTTACTTAGTTTACTATTAATATACTAATAATCTTAGTAGTAGCTATTAACTATAAGTATACTTTTAATAAGCTTAGTAATATAATAGGCATGTAAAGACTTTAAATAAAGCTAAAACTAATTACTATTCTATAATACTTAAAAAGCTAAAAGTATATAAACATTAAAACACTAAGTAGAGTATAGTATATAGTGGATGAGATTACTTAAATATAAGTATAAATAAACTAGTTTAACTATAGTTAAGCTAGTTAGTTTAGTTAAATTAGTTCTTAACACTAAGTTTAGCAGTTAAATTAGTTATAGTTAAAATAATATAATTATCTTAGTAGTTAGTCTAGTTAGTTAATAAGAACTTATTTTAGTAGTTAGTTATAGTTTTGCTATTTTAACTAACTTAACTAATTATTAATAACTCTAAGTAAAGCTGTTATACTGTTTAGGAAAATATTATTAGAGATTATAATAATTAGATCTATCTTTACTCTAGTTTTCTTTCTTATATCTACTTTCTAGATACTCTATATACTAAGGCTGTTATTAACTATAGTAAGATTAATTATTCTATTAGTAATAATAAAGATATTATCCTCGTATTCAGCAATACCTATAAGGGAGTTAGTTATTAGAGAGGTAAAGTTATAAATAAGAATATAAAAATTAGTAAAAGATTAATACCCCAGAGCTCAGTAATATCCGCGCATATAATAAGAAAGTTATTATTATATTAAATAACCTTATTCTTAAGCTACCTAGGTTTAGTGAAGATAATTTTAGATAAAGAAATAAAAAGAATAGCTATAAGAGAGAGAGTGAAGTTAATAAAAAAGAGTAAAAAATATATTTTTAATTTATTTTTACTTACTTTTACTCTTAGCAGGCTTAAGTAAATTAGTTAAAAATAAAAACTTCTATAATATAATAATAAAAGTATTAAGCTTTATGCTTTCTGTTTATATATTATATTTTTAAATATTTATATCTATTACCCTAGAAAACCTAAACTTTATAGTATTTCACGTAAAGATAGGATTAATTTTAAAATCTAGAGACCTCCAAAGGTGTAAAGTAACACTTTATAATTTTTTATAATTAAAAATACTAAAACGCTAATTAATATTTAAATAATAGGTCTATATTATATAAGGTAAGGTTTAATTAGATTATATATTTTAGCTCTATAAATTACTAGTAAAAGTATAGAAAAGTCTTATATAGCAGAAATAAGGTTATAGCTAATACTAATAATATATTAGTTAAATTAAAATAAAGCCACTATTATAAAACATAAGAAATAAATTACTTTAAAGAAACCTAGGTAAAGATATAAATATATTAGAACTCTTTTAAAAATAAAACTAATAGATATAGGATAGCTTTATAAGGGAAAATAATCTAATAAAACCTCTCTACGTTTATAGAATTAGTAAGAATATATTTAGTAAGATAAGATAAGTATAATATATATTTAATATTAACTTATTCTACTTAGCCTGTTTATAATTTTAAGCTAAATAATAGCTTATAACTATAGTATAATGCGTGACTACTTAATTTAATAGTAATTTCTTATACTAAGCATAAATTAGTATGCTAATTTGCTGGTATTTAATAAAAACTACCCTACTATAGAGTACGTGATAGCAGGGTTATAGAACTACTTAATAAATTAAGTCTATTTTAATCTTAACTTCAAATATAAAGCTAGTTAATAGTAGAGTTGTTAATAAATAGTTATAACTATTTTAACTAACTAGACTAACTAAAGCTTAGCAGTTAGTCCAGTTAGTTAATAATAGGCTTATTTTTATAGTTAGTTATAGTTATAAGACCTTAACTAATTAATTTATTATAATAGGAGGTTAATATAGCAGTGAGTAAACACTTATAAAATAAATTAAAACTAAATTCTATTAAGCTAAAATATAGATAGTAAGCCTTTTATTTTACAACCTTAAATATTATTAAGACGCGGGTGTAATATAAGTGTAATAATAATATTATACTTATATAGTAATAGCGCTGTACTTATATAATAATAGTGTTATACTTATATCTTAAAAAATATTATATATAGTGATATTTACTTAGGTGTTTTATATTATTATAATTACTTCCCCCTTCTTTAGATAGCTATCTCTAGCTATTAGTGTAAAAATAATATCTATATATAAAAAAAGAAAAATAAATAGTATAAATAAACAAAACAACATTATCAATAGTAAAGGTAAGTGGAATAGTGATAGTAAATATTATTATTATTAAGAAAATATATCTTATAATAAAAGCTTACTTGTCCCCTAATTTTGAGACTTTAGGTATAATATTTTTTAAAACTTAATTTTCTTATTAGCGTTTAACTAGCGTTTATCTAGCACTAATATAACTTTTAATATATAAAATATAATTAAGAACCTAGTATATACTAGTGCTATTATTTTATTTTAGTGTTATTAATTTATTTAGTTTTAATCTCTACTTACTTAACGCGCTAGCCTAGCTGTTAAACTTAAATAAAAAATCTATTTTTAATACTTAAAAAGAATTAATTAAACTACCTCTCTATACATCCTTAAGGAGGATAAAATAAAGTATAAATACTACGTAAAGTAGTATAAACCCTGTAATAAAATATAGTTCCTATTATATTCTCTTATTACTTTAGTATTATTCCTTTAGGTGTTTATTAATAGTAATATTAATAGGTTTCTATTAAATTCCGCTTAGAGATTAACTACTTTCTTACTTAGTATAAAAGACTAAAGACTAAGCAGGATGAGAATCTCTTTATTTAATTAAATAATATCTTAATAATAGCGTGTCGCTTTTATGTTAAGTATATAAAAATAATAATTAACTAAAAAACTAAGCAGGAATTTTGAAAGAAATCTAAAGATAATAATATCTAGTTAGCGTAGTTAAATGTGTTAGAGAGAATTACCTTTTCTATTAAAAGCCTTCTTAATATTAAGTAATATTAAGTAAGACTTTCTCTTTAAGTAGTATTTAAATATTATTTTAATAATATTTAGGTTAGTCTTCCCTCCCTTAGTAATAGCAATACAGTAAATAAGAAAATAAAGAAAAAAAAAAGAGAAAGAAAAAAAGAAGAAAAATAATAATAATAATAATAATAAGAGTCTAGGGCCTAGTACTTATATTATTTATAAGATAATAACTAAATATAAGTAGAGCACTAGTAGTGTACTAAAAAACTTTACTAGTAAAATATCTAAAGCTACTAGTAAGTAAAAGGCTGCTTATAATAAAAGTCTAAAGTTATAAAAAAAAAAGCTAGAATAATAATAGTAGAATAATAAAATAACTTTATGTTTATAATAATATTATAATAGTTAAACGCTATCTCTTCTATCTAATTTTAATAGAAAAATAAAGGTTTATACTTTAATTCTTTGCTTCTTTTTTAGTGAGGTGACTTCTTACTTACTTTTAAAATCTTAAATAAAATCTTAATTAATATCTTATTTTAATATCTATTTATTATACTATATAGGCCAGCCTTTCTATTTGATAAGATATTTTAGAATATTCTTATCTTTTTTCTTTACTAGTAGTGCTTTAATAATATATTAACTTTTTTTTTTTTTTTTTTCTAGTTCTAAAGGCCCCGGTATAAGCTCTTTTTCTCCTAGATAAAAAGTATAAAGTCTAAGTAAAGAGATATTAGAAATAGAATAAATTTAAGAATTAGAAAATAGAAGCAGGCGATACGCTTAAGTTCTAATAGATTTAATAATTTAATATAGTTCTATAAAAAAAGGGGAGAGCTTTTTACTTAGGTAGTAGAGTCTTAAATTCTTAGTAGAAAATAATACTAAGTTACCTACCTTAAAGAAATAATGCTTATACTTCTTATTATAGTTTTATGCCTATTATTTAGTGGCATTCTGCTAGTATTATACTATTAATTTCCTATTATAATATAAACATATAACCTTATTAGCTACTCTAGGTACTTAGATACTAAATTCTAGCTTATAATTAAAACTCAGGTAAAATCTATAGCATGTAAAGAATAAACTTATCCTAATTATAAATTAATAAAAGTTATTATATGTGAACTTTATAAGAGAAAAGAATTTAGCCTAATTACTTTATCTCTCTTTTATATAAGAATATAGGTATTATTCTAGAGTTTAATTCTACTATTCCGTTTAATTATTAGTTTAAGAGTAGAAGGTAGTGCTTAGACGGTACTAAATCTTTACTATATAATAAAAATTAGTCTAGAAATAGCTAGTAAAAATACTATCTCTATTAGAGACAACTCCTTATAGTAGTCTGAAGAATTAAATAATTTCATATATAAAAATATTAGCTAAATCTATAGTAGTGAGGTTCTTAGTTATGGGGATATATCTTACTATTTTAGTATAATAATTTATAATTACTAGAATTATATTATAAATATAGACTCTACAACAGCTTAGTAGTAACCCTATAATAAAATATATTATTAACTATTTCTAAAGTTTCTCTAACTGGGGAAGTGGTTATAGCTCTTTATATAAGTAATATCTAAACACCTTTATATATTCACATGTGTTGCAAGTATTAATATATTCTTTAATATCTTTTTTAATTCTAAGCTAGAAGTACTTATGTGTTAATAATTTAAGTGTTTTACTACACCCAAAATACCCCACTAGAGGGTTATTATAATAAATTTAAAAAAGTTCTACTCTTAAGGCAGAATCTCTAGGGATATATAGTTATCTTTTATAGTAGAATAAACTAAACTAATTAAATTTCTATAAAGTACTCTTTATATATTTATTTTACTATTAAGGTACTATTTAAGCACTTTTATTATGCTTTTAAATTACCTAAAAGTGTATCTTCTAAAGCTCTTAAATTATAGCGATAATTAACTTAAAAAACTACTTATATATATTCTTAGAAGTAGTAACCTTTCTAGTCTATATTTAAATAATATAGTAGAGAATTACCACTTTTCCCTATAGATTAAGCTTAATCTTAATAGGATAAAGATATTTATCTGTTAAGTTAACTTTATAAAGAAATTAATTAAAAAAGATATTCTCTATAGGATAGAGTATACTTATTTCTTATTAAGTTATTTTCTAGCTACTCTCTAGCTTTTCTTCTGTAGCTAGTAAGGATAAAAACTAGCTTCAGTCCTCTAGTTACAATTTCTTCTATAAACTAGGTAATATAAGGTTAGAGTTTTTATATATTACTTTACTAGACTCTAGCAGTCTTTATAATAATCTATTAGTAGAATTAATCTTTTCTAGATAATACTTAATCTTAAAATTATATAAGATAAGTAGTATTACCTAGCGTGCTTATTTACTATTAAGGGCCTTAACATCTATAAATCTTTTTAAATTATTATAATCTATAAGAATTTTAAGATAAGATAATAGGCCTTTAATATAATAGCGCTAGTATTTTACAGCATTTATAATCACGCCTAGCTTAAAGTTATAAGTTATATAATACTATTCCGCAGCATATAGCTTTTGGGACTAGAAGATAATAAAATACTAATTACTATTATTAAATTTCTAAAAGTAAATTCTAGTATAGCCTTAGTTAAAAGCATCTATCTCTAAACGTAAAAGAAAATTAGGCTTATAATATTAAAAAAGAGAAGCTATTAAGAATATAGTATAAAGTCTATATTTTACCGCCTCTGTTTCTAGAGTCTACTTAAAATATTCTATCTTCTTCCCGTTTTAAAAGCCTTTTAAGAGGTCTGTAATAAGGTAAGTAATTATAGAAAAATATTTAATAAAACGCTTATAGAAATTAGTAAACTCTAGAAAAACTTATATGTCTTAAAAGGAAGCTAAAGTAGCCTAATTAATAACTATTTTAACCTACTAGAGATCTATCTTCATACTATTAGGATAAATAATAAACTCTAGAAATTTAACTTCATCAGCAGCAAACACACACTTTTTAAGGTTAATAAAAAGTTTATACTATTATAAGTATTTTAGTACTTATTAAATATAATCCTAATAATCCTCTCTATCTCTTGAAAAGATAAGAATATTATTAAGATAGATTATATAGAAGATATTAACTAGCCCTAATAGGGCACAGTTAATATAGCTTTAAAAAATAATAAAAGTATTAGTAAGTTTAAATAGTATTACTAAATACTTAAAATAATTATAGTACATACGGAACGTTGTCTTCTACTTATTACTATATTAAATTCTAATATAATAATAAGTATCTTTAAGGTCTAGTTTAATAAATCTAATTAAACCTACTAAACGATCTAGCGTTTTACTAATTAATAATAAGGTAAAATAATTCTTTCTAATAACCTTATTAAGGCCTTTATTATTAATATAAAGTTATAAGCTACTATTTTTCTTAGAAATAAAAAGAATTAGTATACCTGCTGGGCTAGTGCTATTTTATATCTAATTTTTTTACTTTATCTCTACTATATAATTATAAAAAACCTTAAGCTTTTTAAAAAAGAGATTATATAATAGTCTAAAAAATATAGTAGTGTTTTTCTTTAATTTAATTATATAATTACTTCTATAGTGTTTAGGCAGCGCCCTTGCGGCGTTAGTAGAAATTAAATCTTTAAACCTTTAAAGCTTTAGAAAAAAAGTAAGAGTTATAAATTCTTTATTTTTTATAATAGCTATAGTTTTTATAAGCACAGTATATATATATTTCTTATACTTAAAGAAATTAACAAACTATTTAGGCTTCTTAAGTTAAATTATTTATATACTAATTTTCCAGCACTATGCCTTTATTTTAAAATTAATAATAATATATATTTCTTAAAGTCTTAGAAGCCTAAAGAGAACCTATAAAGCTATATTAATTATTTTATAAAAGGTAGTAGTAACTTCCTAAGTTTGCCTCTAATTATCTTTTATTTAAATTAGAATTTCATATACATGTTAGCTGTACTCCCGTGTGGTATTTAATATATATAGTATTAATAATTTAGATTTAGAAATCTCTTTAAAGCCTTACTTTAAAGTAAACTTCTTATTAATAATATTCACTTATGTGCTACTATTAAGGAATATAGTAGTTACTATTTAAATAAATTAGTTAGTTTATACTTTTCCTTTTACCTAGATTAGTTTTTTCTTAATAATTAGTTTTTTATACTTAGGACCGGAGGTAAGCCTAGATGTTACTAGTTTTCTAATATTTAAATAATATTAATCTTTATAGCAGGAGTATTCTTCTTAGTCTTATTATATTATTTCTTTTTATAGTTTATTTTTTAGTATTCTTACTTATAGCAGTAATAGTATTCTCTAAGATAATAAATAATATTAACTAAGTAAAGTAATATAATAGTAGTTATAAAATATAAAGCAATCATTATCTAAGTTATCTAATTTTAAGGTGTATTTTATGTATAAGATGAAAGCTTAATAGTAGCTTTTTATAAATTATTTTCTAGTATAGTAGTACATTCAATAAGCTCCTGTTAAGTCTTTAAAAACTTAAAATAATTTAAAAGGGCTATATAAATTTCTAGCTAAAGCTTATTATATAAGTACATTACTAAATACTTTTACTTATAAAATAGGTTAATTTAATTCTCTAAAGTAGCTAAATATATTATAAATTTATTTACTAATTTTTTTTTCTAGATAGCTTTAGAGTATAGTAGAGTTACTTATAACTCTTAATTAATAAAGCTTTTAATCTAATCTAAAAGGAACTTTATTATATAGCTTTATATATATACTATTTTTTTATTTTTCCGCTTATGCTATAGCCATAGCTGTTAGTATATTATCTTTAAATATTATAAGGTAAATATAATTCTTTAGTCTTTTAACTAGAATGTCTATAAGTCTAGCCGGAAGGCAATCTCTAAATAGGTTTAGAAATCTTAATATTCCTATATTTCTTTTTTTTTAAATATTGGGATTTTTTTGATCTTGGAGCTGCGTATTATAAATAGTAATAATAAAATACCTATAGTTAAAGACTTAAGAGAACTAGTAATAATAGCTAATAAAGCTCTAAAATAGAAATGTATATTTAAGTTTAAGAGGAAGAATTATAAGTAAGTATAGAATATATTAGCATAAACTAAAGCACAAGCTAAGAAGTAAGAATAGAAATATAGAATTATACTAAAGAATTAGAAGTAGTAGCTCACGTGACTAAGAAAAACTTAGTAAATAAAAATAAAGTAAAATAATAGAATCTCTAGCAGCTCTAGCAGCCTCTAGTAGTATTTAATATACTAAATAATAATATAAAATATATGCATGGAGGATTTACTATAAGTATAAGGTATTAGATAACTTATAGTTACTTTTAATTCTTTATAGTTACTCTAAAAATTAAGATTCACACCTTAAGTGAAATAGTTTAATACTATTTTATTAAATTTTAATTTATTATATTATTTTCTTCTTACTCTCTACTGAGTTAACTAATATCTACTAAGTCTAATAAGCTATTCAATCCGGAAGTAAGAGAACTACTAAGTATTATATAAGTAATTAAATAGCTTATTACTAGTAAAATTTATGTTAGTAAGTTAGTAACTTATAATATTATAATTACCACCTTAAGAAGTTAAAAAGGACTGTTAGGTAGAATTCTAATAACTAATTATTAAGAGTCTATAACAACCCACTATAAGGACAAACAGGAACTTTATTTGTTATTAGAAAGTAATAGTAAAGAAAAAGTTATAGTAGAACCTTTATCTATAACTAAAAACACATTAGAAATAAAGAGTGTATAATAAGTTATCTAGGAATAGAAAATAGCTATTATAAAACTATATAATACTTTAGTAAATCTATAATAATAGGTTAAAGCTAAATAGTAAGCTATAAAGACCTAAAAGAGAGAAACAGTAAAAATATAACCTCTTAAGAAATTTAATAGAAATTAAGATAATCTTAAGACTTTCATGGCAGCAATAAATCTCTACTATTAATTTAATTAAAAGTTATTTCTAACTAATTAGGATTGGATTCTGGTAGCTAGTATAAACATAATAGACAGAGCCATATAATAGTTTAAACTACTAGTAAGAAACTATCTTATTAATAAAAACTTAAACCTAAGAGTAGTAGGATTAACTAACTATAATAATAATATATAATAAGCTTTTAAGAATTATAAATGTTTTAAGCAGGAAATAATTGTTATTTTTGGAAAAATTAATAAGAAAACTAAAGTAATCTAGAAGCTCTAATAACTTAAGTAATATACATCAGCAACTAACTATACTATAGAGTTTAAATAAATCTAATTATAACTTAATTAAATAAACTAACTATTAGTTATGATGTACTATAAAGGACTGAAAGATAGAATTAAAAATAAAATTTCTAAAAAAAAGCAGCCAAGTACCTTATTAGAAATCATTAAATAAGTAGTAACTATTAATAATTAGTAGTATTAATAGGAGTAGGAAAAAAGAGTATATGGGAGGTTAATAACCTATATACCTAAAAAAAATAAAAAAGATAATAGAATCTATAACGAGATGGATATTAATATTAAATAAGTATTTATTAGAAAAGGGTAAGGAAAGTAAGTTAAAAAATAAATAAAACACTATACACATAAGGTCTATTTAGAATATAGAAAACAAAGACACTTCATTAAAAATTATAAACAGTAATAATTAGATATCAAAAAGGCTTATATCTAGACTAGGGTATTAAAGAAAATTAAGGTAGTAATAGTCCAAGTAGAATAAGCACAAGACATAATAACTAAAGAAATAATTAAGAAAAGAATTTAGAAAGAGTAATACTAAGTTTATGGGAGTTATATATACCTTAGTTAGAAATATAAATTACTGTATTAAAAAATTAAGAATTATCTAATAGAATAATCTAATGAAATAATTACTATAATATAAAGAGTAGTGATATAATAGTATAACGTAGAAACCAAAAAAGAGACACAAAAATTCTATGAGATTATAAAAAAAAAAAGTGGACTATTTTACAAAAAAGATCAGAAATTCAGGTAAAGAAGAGATTAAGAGATAATAAAAGATAAGAAATTAATATCTATAATAATTATACAGCGCGTATACTGGAGACACTGTTGGATATATAAATTAGAGTATTATTAAAGAGAATACTATGTTACTAAATACTAGAAAATTATTCTAAATAATAAGATATATAAATGCTGATAAGTATTATAGTTAGTAGGAAATAAATAGTATAAAGAACTAAACAGATAAGAACTAGCTATATAGATAAACGAAATTTAATAATAAATACCAGCACTAGTTATAACTAGTGTAATATACTATTACCCTATTAGATATTATTAGAAGGATAAAGAAATTCCTTTACTAATACTATAGGTATAAGATAATAATGCCATAAACAAGATAATAAAAAAGAAATACTAGATATATATAGCTTCTAACTATATAGAAAAGAATTATAAATAGAATAAACACGCCATACATGTTAAAGGACTAAGGACAAGAAAAGTATTATAATAACTAGTAAATAAAAAGAAACTCGACTTACAGTAAGAATTAGTCTATATGGATTTAAAAAAAGAATTATAGGACCTAAACTTAGATACATATAAATAACTATTATAGGATAAGTACTAGATAGGATGCTGATAGTACTAGACTAAATATTATTAAAAAGAATAGTTAGCTACAAACTCACATAAAAAACTCACATATTAAGAGTGTTTCTTAGGATGGAAATGTTAGAATTATAGAGAATAAACTAAAAAAGTATATAAAATACTTAATAAAAAAGTATACTAACTCTAGAGATATCTAATCTATAGACCTAAAAAAGAAACACTAAAGAAGTAACTACTACTTAGGAGTTAGCTATAAACAAAAAACTAGAAAACTAATAGACTATAATTAAGCTACTAAAGAGTTAAGAACTAAAAATTAGAAATAACATATTAATTATATACACATAACTAAACTAGAGGAAACATGAAAATAAGCTATATATAAACGTATATATTAATAATAATTAGACACTAGTGCTTATAGATAGTGGGGCTAGTAAAACACTTATATTAAATAAATAAGTATAGAAATACTAAATACTAACTAGAGTTTTAGATAAACCTGTATAAGTAAGACGCATAAATAATAATTTAATAATATTTAGAAAAGATCTAATTAATCTTAAAATATAGAATATAACTATTAAAGTAGCAGGTTACACAGATAACCGTTGTATTAAGATTATAGATTTAGGTAGTAAAAATTTTATCTTAGGATAAAACTAGCTAGCACAATAGAACCTAATAATTAATTAGAGAATAAAAACTATAGAGATTAGAAATAACTACCACGAATAGTAATAAATAAGAGTTATAATATGAATAAAGAAAGTGATACTTTACAATACCATATTTATTATACCCAACGAATATTAAAAAGAATTTAGAGAATAGTTCTTTAAGGAAGCTAAAGACTAGTTATTAGAATACTAGAAAAGAGACTATAAAATCACGCTTAAAGAAGAAATAGATTTAAAACTAAAACCACTATATCAAGTACCCATACATTAATAAGAAGAATTACGAAAATTCTTATAAAAAAACTAAATAAAAGGATATATATAAACTAGTTAAAGCAAGATAGCATTACTAATACTCTTTATACTAAAAAAAAATAGAAAACTAAGGTTATGTATTAATTACCGACACCTTAATAAAGCTATAATTAAGAATCGTTATCTAATATTATTAATATTAGAACTTATAGATAAGCTTAGAGGAGTAAAATAGTTTAGCCTTTTTAATATTAAAAATAAATACTATTAGATATAAATAGCCAAAGGATATAAGTAAATAATAATATTTAAAATAAAATATAGACTATTTAAATACTTAGTTATACTAATAGGATTTATAAACGCACTAGTAATATTCCAGACAATTATTAATTATATGCTAAGAGAATATTTAGACGTATTTATAATAGTATATTTTAATAACGTGCTTATATACACGAATAGGACGCTAGAAGAATATATTAAGTATACTAAAAAGGTGCTAAAGAAGCTTAAAGAATACAAGCTATACATTTAAACAAAGAAATATATATTCTATAAAACTAAAGTTAAGTTCTTAAGATACTTAGTATCCTAAGACAGAATAGCAGTTAATCTAGATAAAGCTAAAGATATTCTATCTTAGCTAATACTAATAAACACAAAAGAAGTTTATTCTTTTCTTAGATTTACGGGTTTCTGTAGATAATTTATTAAGGACTACTTAAAAATCACAGCACCCTTAACGGAATTACTAAAGAAAGATTAATAATTTAAGTAAGAATAACATAAAGAGAATACTTTCACGATATTAAAAGAAATATTCTAATAACTACTAATATTAAAAATGTTTAATTTATGACTTTAAATAGAAATATATGTGGATGTATTAGATAGAGCTATAAAAGCCATCCTATTATAAGTACAGAATAATAAACATAAGTATCTAGTAGACTTTTTATCTTATAAACTTATAACTACTAAATTAAACTACGACATTTATAATAAAGAATTACTGGTAATAGTTTAAGTATTTAAGAAATAGAAACATTACTTGGAAGGAGCTAAGTACTAAATTATTATATACTTAAACTATAAGAATCTAACAACATTCACAATAATAAAGAAGCTAAATTAATAATAAGTCAGGTAATAGAAACTAGTTTCTATATTTAACTTTTAAATACTTTATAAGTTAGGAAAAGAAAATATAGTGGTTAATATACTTAGTTAAAGAGCAGATTATATAAAGAATATACTAGAAATTTATAATATAATACTTAGATAAAGACTAGACGGATCTCTAGAAAGTTTATAAATAAATATTAAGACAGTAGTCATTATCAAAAACACCTAGAAAAAATAAATAAGAAAATTTAATAATAAACAGCTATACTAGAATCTGGACTAAGAAATAATTTATATATTAAATAAATTATAGACTAAACTAATTAAAGATTAGCACACAGCTAAAATGCACGGATATTAAGAAATTAAAAAAACTATAGAATAAATCAATAAATATTTTTAGATTCTAGGAATATAGAAAAAGGTTAGAGCTATTCTTTTAAAATGTATTAAGTATAAAAAGAATAAAGTATTAAGACATAAAAAGTATAGACTTATGTAGCTAATTCCTTTACTAGATTTACTATAGAAATTAGTTATAATAGACTTTATTATAAAAATACCAATAATAATCACCTTTAGAGAGTAATGGTATGATATGATACTAGTTATAGTAAACTAATTTATAAAATACACATACTTTAAACCAACGCACACGGAGGTTAAAGCGGATAAATTAGTAATATTACTAATTAAACTCTTAATAGTATAATATAATACTAGTTATAGTAAACTAATTTATAAAATACACATACTTTAAGCTAACGCATATAGAGGTTAAAGTAAATAAATTAGTAATTATATTTATTAAATTACTAATAGCATGATATAGATTACTATAAGAATTTATTACAGATAGAGATAAATTATTTATATTAATATTCTAAAAAATGTTTATTAGAAAGCTAGGGGCTGAGCACTGCCTTTTAATAGTATTTTACTTATAAATAAATAAACAAACAGAACAGACAAATCAGACACTGGAATAATATTTATAAATATATGTTAATAAATAACAAGATAATTAGATTAATCTACTACTAATAGCTGAGTTTATATATAACTCTGTAAAGTTATTAACTATAGGAAAATTACTATTTTTTATAAATTATAGTTATAAGCCTACGGCTTATCGAGAACCACAGATTCTAAACAAGATATTAAAATTAGTAAGAGTAAAAGTTAACGAATTATAATAACTCTACTAAAATATAGCAGGAAAAATTACTTAGAAAGGAGTTTTTAGTAAATAATAGAAAAATAAATCTAAAGTTAAGAAACTAATCTTTAGAGAGAGAGATAAAATTTTCCTATTATAAAAAAATTTAGAAATAAAACAACCATCAAAAAAACTAGATCACATTAAATTAAGACTATTTAAGATTAAAAGATAAATAAAATCTATAAATTATAAATTATAACTACCTAAGAATACGCGGATTTACTTAGTTTTTTATATTTTAAAATTAGAACCAGCACTATAAAACGCTAAGCTATAGATAAGACTTAAACTTAAGAAAAACACTATTAAGTATAAAGTCTAGTGAATTCTGGGCTACTAGTAGTTTAAATGTTAGTAGAAGTATTTAGTCAGATAGAAAGATTACAAACCTAAAGAAAATATATAGGAATTAATTAGGAATCTAAGAAATAATTTAGAGCTAATTAACTAGTATTATTAAAAGAACTAATAAGAGCTATATTCTATAGAAAGGATGACTACAAAGCGTTCTAATTCAAGCTAAAAGAAAGGGAAGATAAAGTAGGTTAGAAAGAGGTTAACACTATAGATTATAGTATGCAAATTTCTTAACCCTAAGAACATACTTCCGCCTCTTTAAAAGCTTGAACCTTATAAATAGAGGCTATCTCTTAATTAAATATCTCTTTTTCCTTAGAATTAACTTTTACTAGTTTATGATAAAGATGTAACTCTTAAGCATAAAGCTTAAAACACTAATCTTTAAGAGAATTAAGCTAGTAACAAAGTTTCTCCTTATTACAATTAAGACGATTCTACTCTAACTATAAGATAATTAAATTATACTTTATATTATAATTAGTATAAGCTGAATAATGACTAGAACTTAAATTTATAAAGTAGTTATTATTTTAGTAGGAACAGTTCAAGCAGGGCGTTAGTATATAATAGAGTTTATTATAAATCTAAAAAGCTAAACAGTAAGCACGTATTAGAGACAACTTAGAACGTGTTATTATTAAGAAACTAGATAGAAAGAAAAAGAAGTTAAGAGTTTTATAGTCTAAAACATAAAGTAAAAGACCAGCTACCTTTATACTACTTATAAAAGAAAAAAACTATCTTCCAAGATAAAGACTTAAAAGAGAGGGATAATGTTATAAATAGTAATAATAAAATAACTATACTTAAAGAGCTAAGAGAACTGGTAATAACAGCTAATAAAACTTTAAAATAGAAATATATATTTAAGCTTAAAAGGAAGAATTATAAGTAAATATAGAATATATTAGCGCAAGCTAAGGCACAAGCTAAAAAGTAAGAATAGAAATATAGAATTATATTAAAGAATTAGAAGCAGTAGCTCACGTAACTAAGAAAGACTTAGTAAATAAAAGTAAAATAAGGTAATAGAACCTCTAGCAGCTTTAGTAGTCTCTAGTAGTATCTAATATACTAAATAATAGTACAAAATATACGTACGGAGGATTTACTATAAGTATAAGACATCAGACAGCTTATAGTTACTTTTAATTTTTTATAGTTACTCTAAAAATTAAAATTCACACCTTAAGTGAAATAGTTTAATACTATTTTGTTAAATCTTAATTTACTATATTATTTTCTTCTTATTCTCTACTAAGTTAACTAATATCTACTAAGTCTAATAAGCTATCTGATTTAGAAATAAGAAAACTACTAAGTATTACATAAGTAGTTAAATAGCTTATTATTAGTAAAATTTATATTAGTAAATTAGCAACTTATAACACCGCACTAGGGAATTAATATATAACTATTATTAATATAATATTTATATAGTAGTTCTTTAATATTATTCTCTTTTTTTAAAAAAGTATATTATTGTTATGAGTTGCCTTAATTTAATAGTATGTTTCACATTAGTAACTCTACCCTAACTGATTACTTAATAAGTTCTTAGCTCTTTCCGTATCTGGAATAGATAGCTCTAGGTTTAATAGAATAGAGTTTAGTCTTTATCACAAGGTAAAAAGAGAGTGTATAATAGATTTAATAAGATAGTATCAAACTATTTCACTTAAGGTCAAGTCTTAACTTAGAGAGGAGATCTCGATTTTAGAGTAACTATAAAGAATCCAAAATATCTTAAAGCTAGTTTATGCCTTATATTTATAAAAAATCCTCCGTGCGTATATTATATACTTCTGTGTAGTATATTAAATACTACTAGAGAAAATAAAAGTAATAAGTCCTTTATTTATCTTATCTGTTTTATTTACTAAGACTCTGTTCTAGTCACGTGCATGACTGCTTTTAATCCACTAGTATAGTTTTATATTTTTATTCTTACTTCTTAGCTTGTACTTTAGCCTATGCTAAAGCGTCCTGTATCCGCTTATAGTTCTTTCTTTCTAACTTAAATATACGTTTCTATTCTAGAGCTTTATTAGCTGTCATTACTAGTTCCCTTAGCTTTTTAGGTATAGTTATCTTACTATTACTGTCCGTAACACTATCCCCCTCTTCTAAGTTTTCGTCTTAGAAGATAGTTTCTTTCTTTTATAAATAGTATAAAGGTAATAAGTCCTCTGGCCTGTGCTCTAAACTATAAGATTCTTAACTTTCTTTTTATTTTACTTAGTATCTAAATAATAACACGTTCTGAGTTATCTCTAATACGTGCTTACTATTTAGCTTCTTAAATTTATAATAAACCCTGTTATATGCCGTCACCGTGTTCTCACTGTCGTAATAACGTTTTTTAATATTTAGTGAATCCGGCTTTTAGTTGTTATTCTAAATGTATTAATTACAATATAAAGTATAATCTTATTATAACTTAACTTAAGTAAAATTACCTTAATTATAATAAGAAGAAATTATAGGAGTAACTTTGCTATGTTTAGGAAGAAATAGTAGCCGCTTATTCTCATAAGTTACACCTTCATTAGTAGCTAGCTTAAATAGATTCTTAGAAGAAAAAAATATTCTAATATAAGCTTACCTTAATTAACGAAGTTTATATAATAGAGAAGGAAGAGTAAAACTGTTAGAGTTAATCTAGCATACTGCTATTTATAGCGTCTAGTGTTGCCTTATCTTTCTTTTTAGGTTTTAAGTAGAACGTTTTATACTCCTTTTATGCTTTAAACTTAGCCTTAGAGTAAGCTTTTATTATTCTCTTTAGTAATACTAGTTAATTAGCTCTAAACTATTCTTTAAGTTCCTAATTAGTTCTTAAGTGTTATCTTTAGGTCTGTATTTTTTCTATCTAACTAAATACTTTTACTAATGCCTAAACTGTTAGTAGTCTAAAACTTATTAGACCTTATACTTAGTAGTGTCTTCCTTAAGTTTAAGTCTTATCTAAAGTTTAGCGTTATATAGTACTAGTTCTAATTTAGAGATATAAAAAACTAAGTAAATTCTTGTGTCCTTTAGTAATTATAGTTCGTAATTTACAGGTCCTGTTTATTATTTAACCTTAAATAGTCCTAATTTAACGTGATCCAGTTTTCGTGATGGTCGTTTTATTTCTAAATTTTTCTTTTTTAAGAAAACCTTATTCCCCTCCTTAAAGGTTGGTTCCTTAACCTTAGATTTATCCTTAACTTATTTACTAAGATTACTTTTGTGGGTAATTTTCTATGTGATTTCTTTATACAGTATTTATAGATCTTTAACTTTTCTTCTTACAAACTCTAATACTTTATCTAGTGTTCTTAGTTCTTGATAAGCCGTTAGCTTATAACTATAATTTATATAGAATAGTGATTTTCCTGTTGTTGATGACTTTACAGAGTTGTATACAAATTCAGCTATTAGTAGTAAGTTAATCTAGTTATCTTATAGTTCGTTAATATATATCTGTAAGTATTATTCTAGCGTTTGATTTATCCGTTCTATTTATCTATCTGTTTGTGAGTAAAATACTGTTAAGAGGCGGTGCTCAGTCCCTAGCCGTTCTATAAACATTTTCTAAAATATTAACATAAATAACTTATTTCAGTTTATAATAAATTCTCATGGCATTCCGTGTCGTGTAATTAGTATTTTAATTAGTAATAACGCCAGTTCATCTGCTTTTATTTCCGTGTAGGTTAGTTCAAAGTAAGTGTACTTTATTAATCTATTAATAATAACCAGTATCATGTCATATTATTAACCTATTGAGGTAGTAATTATCAGTATTCCCGTAATAAAGTCTATTATAACTAATTTCTATAGTCTATTTAGTAAAGGTATTAGTTGCATGAGTCCATACTCCTTATGCCTTAATGCTTTATTTTTTTTGCATTTAATGTATTCTAAAAGAATATTCCTAACCTTACTCTAAATTCCTGGAATCTAGAAGTGTCTGTTAATCCGTTCTATAGTCTTCTTAACTCCCTAATATCCGTGCATTTTAGCTGAGTGTTAGTCTTTAATTAGCTCTATCTATAATTTATTTAGTATATAAATTGTTTTTTAGTCCAGATTCTAAAGTAGCTGTCTCTTGTTAAATTTCCTTATTCATCTTTCCTAGGTGTTTTTAATAATAACTACTAATTTAATATCTATTTGTAAGCTTCCTAGAGATCTGTCTTATCTTTACTTAAGTATTATGTTATATATTTCTAGTATATTCTTTATATAGTTTACTTATTAACTAAGTGCGTCAGCCGCAGTATTTTCTTTTCCTAATTTATAAAGTATTTAGAAATTAAAAGTTAATAGTATTTCCTATTATCTGACTTGTTATTAATTTAACTTCTTTATTATTATAAATGCTGTTAGATTCTTGTGGTCTGAATATATAACAATCTAGTACCTAGCTCCTTCCAAATAATGTTTCTATTTTTTAAATACTTAAACTATTGCTAATAGTTTTTTATTATAAATATCGTAGTTTAACTTAGCAGTCGTGAGTTTATGAGATAAGAAGTCTACTAGGTATTTCTATTTATTGTCTTATGTTTATAAGAGGATAGCTTCTATAGCTCTGTCTGATACGTCTATATATATCTCTATTTAAAGTTCTAAATCAAATATTTTTAATATTAGTAGTTCCTTGAATTTTCTTTTTAACTTTTTAAAGGCTTTATTTTCTTTTTCTGTCTACTTAAATTATTAATCTTTCTTAAGTAATTCCGTTAAGGGTGCTGTAATTCTTGAATAATTCTTAATAAATTACCTGCAGAATCTTATAAATCTAAGGAAAGAATGAACTTCTTTCGCGTTTATTAGTATTGGTTATGATAAAACATTCTTAGCTTTATCCAGGTTAACTGCTATTCCATCTCTGGATATAATATATCCTAAAAACTTAACTTCTTTTCTGTAGAACATATATTTCCCTGTTTAAATATATAAGTTATGCTTCTTAAGCTTCTGTAATATCTTCTTAGTATGCTTAATATATTCGTCTAGCGTCCCGTTTATATATACTAAAACATTATTAAGATATACTAGTATAAAAACGTCTAGATATTCCCTTAGAATATAGTTAATAATAGCTTGGAACGTTACTGGTGTGTTGGTAAGTCCTATAGGCATAACTATATATTTATATAGCCTGTAGCTTGTTTTAAAAGCTGTTAGCCATTCGTGCCCTTCAGCTATTTATATTTAATAGTATTTATTCTTAATATTAAACAGACTGAACCATTTAGCCCCTCTAAGTTTATATATGAGTTCTGATATTAAGGGTATTGGATAGCAGTTCTTAACTATTACTTTATTTAATTATTAATAGTTCATACAGAGTCGTAATTTCCCGTTCTTCTTTAGTACAAATAATACTAGTAATGTAACTTTGCTTTTGCTTTCTTATAGATATTCTTTCTTAATATTAGTGTTTAGATATTATCGTAACTCTTTTTATTATTTAATAGATATTTAATATAATGGTGCTGGTTTTGGTTTTTCTTCTTCCTTAAGTATAATCTTATAGTTCTAATTCTTATGTTCTGGTATCTGGTTCTCTTGTTCTTTTATAAACTATTTTCTGAATTCCTCCTGGTATTCGTTCAGCACAATAAACGTGGTATCGTAAAGAGTTACTTTCTTTATCTATATTATGGTTTTCGTTTATTTATAGTAGTTTTTCCTGAGTCCTACAGACTTTATTCTCTAGTTAATTAATAGATTCTATTATGCTAGCTAGTTCCACCCTAGTATAAAATCCTTACTACCTAAATCTATAATCTTGATGCGGCGGTTATCTGTGTAACCTGCTACTTTAATAGTTACATTCTCTATTTCAAGATTAATTAAATCTTTTCTGAATATTGCTGGATTATTGTCTATGCGTACTACTCTTACAGGTTTCTCTAAAACTCTAGTTAAGATATAGTATCTTTATATCTACTTATTTAATATAAGTATTTTACTAGCCTTGCTGTTTATGAGTGCTTGTGTCTAAAAGCTATTAATACATACATTTATATATAACTTGTTTTTATATTTTTATTTAAGTCGTGTATAGTTAAGTACTAACTCCTGTGTTTTGATCTTAAATTAGTTCTCTAGCAGTATAGTTATTACTTACTAGCCTTCTAGTTTTTTATTAGTTATTGACTTCTAAGTAGTAGTTATTTCTTTAGCGTTTCTTCCTTAGATCCGTGAATGAAATATTATTAAAGCTAATATTATTTTTATAGTAGTATCTTATGTTTTTTTCTTACTTCGTCTCTATAATCTTAGTACTTCTATTCTAAGAAACATTCTTTTACTATTAATTTGGCATGTAATTCTGTAGCTATCTATTTATTTTGATGGCGTTTAGTCTAATAATATCAGCATTCTAGTTAGCACTTATCCTAGTCTAACTATTTATATTTCTCTGTTTTTGGGTCTTAAAGTTCTTCTTTAGAATCCATGTAGATCAGCTCTTATTCTGTGTTAAGTTCTTATCTTTATATTATTTATATTAATACTTGTTTTATCTTTAGTTTTTCAACCCTTATGGTGTGAGCTACCTATTTGTAGTTTTATCTAGTATACGTCTTTTCTCTATATATCCAGCATTTTCCTTACATAAATCTCTCAGCGGTATCGTTATCTTATATCTATAAAATAAGTAGAGTGAGTTTCTCTTTTAGTTTCTTATTCCTATCCCTTCCTAACTTTAAATATCTAACAGGATAGTAGTAAGTGGTATGACTTATAACTAGTATTAGTATTTATTTATAGATCTTATTTATTTATGTGGCTAGTTTTTGTTTACTAAGTCCTTTATACTACTTATTACCAGCTGCTTATAGTACTTATCAGCACTTATATATCCCGTCTCCTAAGATAACTTTCTAGTGCTTAGTGATATAATATTCTCTTATATAGTATTCTAATCTATAAATCTAGCAGTGTCTTCAGCTTACTTACTATCTAATTATTATAGATATTAGTTTCTTGTCTTTTATTGTTTCTAGATTCTGTCTTTGTCTGAATTTCTAATTCTCTGCTCTGAAGGGTCCTCTTTTTTGTTATATTATCTCATAGAATTAGTTAGCTTCTTCTATAAAGCTGGCTTAATATTATCTGATAGTAGCTTCTTATATAGTAGTAATTATATTATTAGCTTATCCCACTAAATAATTCTTGACTTATTAATATAGTATTTCGTATTCCTGTTTAAGATATGTATGGCTTTTATAAATCTAGTATTACTTCTTCTAGATTTATTGTGTAATAGCCTCTTTAGTTATCTGGTCCTTAGCTAGTTCTACTTAGACTATAGTAATCTTAACTAGTATTTTAGTCTAGACATAAGCCTGTTTAATATTTACTTTCTGTTATTTGTAATCTTTGATAAAGTGTCTCTCTTTTCTGTATCTAAGGCATGCCTTACGTGTATATTAGTCTATTTATTCTCTAATACGTTTATCTTATTTCCTTTTATCAATTCATATATTCTTAACTAATACGTAATTAATTTCCATTGTATTATAGATTTAAGTATTTTTCTTATTTCTTCGTGGTGTATGGATTACTGGCCTAGTGTTGTTTTTCTTTTCTTATTCTCTCTAGTACTAATAGTTATTAATAATCACTGCTTATTTAATGATTTTTAAAAGTATACTAAGTCACTTTCCTTATGAAATTTTATTCTTAATTCTATTCTTTAGTCCTGTGTAGTATATCATAACTAATAGTTAGTCTATTTAATTAAGTTATAATTAGATTTACTTGAATTCCGCTGTGTAATTAGCTGTTAATGTTTATTGCTTAAGTTATTAAAGCTTTTAGATTATCTCTGTTTCTTTATTAATCTTACTAAAGACTACAATTAATTCCTTCTTAAAGCTCTTATAATTTTCAAAGGTTTTTTTGATATTATTATTACAATTCGTGAGTCCTGCTAATCCTAGGTTAGAGTCTCCTTTTACTAGATAATTCTTTATAAGTGGTTTAAACTATTTTATGGCTCTTCCTATCATGTTTATACCGGCTGCCAGAATCCGATCTTAGTTAGTCATAAATAAAGCTTAATTAAACCGATAGTATAGGTCTATTGCGGCTATAAATGTCTTGAGTTCATTTTAATTTCTATTAAATTTAGAGAGTAGTTAGATCTTTATAACCTTTTTCTCTTTTATTCTTTACTGCTTTAACCTGTTATTATATGCTAATTATGGCATTACGTAACTCTATAATAGCTGCTTTTTATTCTTAGATAACCTGCTATATGCTCTTAGTTTTTTCTGATATATTTCTAGTAGTAGATAAAAATCCTGTTATGACTTCTTCTTCGCTGCTACTATTATTTAACGAGTAAAGTTCTTATTCATCCTTATAGTAGGTTATTATAGACTATAATTAGAAATTTATTATTAGAATCAATCCAACATCCTCTCCTACACTTTAAAAGGGTAGTTATAATATTATGAGTTGCCTTAACTTAACGGTACGTTTCATATTAGTAACTTTACTCTAACTAATTACTTAATAAGTTCTTAGCTCTTTCTGTATTTGGAATAGATAGCTCTAGGTTTAACAGAATAGAATTTAGTCTTTATCACAAAATAGGAAGAGAGTGTATAATAGATTTAATAAGATAGTATTAAACTATTTCACTTAAGGTCAAGTCTTAACTTAGAGAGAAGATTTTGATTTTAGAGTAACTATAAAGAATCTAAAATATCTCAGAGCTAGTTTATGCCTTATATTTATAGAAAATCCTCTGTACATATATTATATATCTCTATGCAGTATATTAAATACTGCTAGAGAAAATAAGAGTAATAAGTCTTTTATTTATCTTATTTATTTTATCTACTAAGACCCTGTCCTGGTCACGTACGTGACTACTTCTAATCTACTAGCATAGTTTTATATTTCTATTCTTACTTCTTAGCTTGTACTTTAGCTTGTGTTAAAGCGTCCTATGCCTGCTTACAGTTCTTTCTTTCTAACTTAAATATATGTTTCTATTCTAGAGCTTTATTAGCTATTATTGCTAGTTCCCTTAGCTTTTTAAGTATAGTTATCTTACTGTTACCGTCCGTAACAATTATCTTTACTCTATTAAGAAGATAATTAATGGAATTAATTTAGTATAAGAGAATAGTATTTATATGTTATTATCTATAAGATATTAAGTTTACTCTTTTATTTTATAACATAAACACTATTCTTTTTCTTATAAAATAAGTTTATTATATTATCTTTTCAAATTAGCGATCCTTTCGCAAATAGAGGGAGTAAAAGTTAATTATTTAGATTATACTATTTTAAACGCTATTATAGTTCTGTTTATTAAAATAAATTAGCTAAAATCTATTACCACGCCTGTGTTATAAAGATAGTAAGGAAGTATAATTAAAATTTAAATAAGCAGTATATACTAAGCCGCTATCCCTAGAAATAGAAAAGAGAATTTAGAATTATAATAAGGAGTTAATATAGCAGTAAGTAAACACTTATAAAATAAATTAAAACTAAATTCTGTTAAGCTAAAATATAAGTAGTAAGTCTTTTATTTTATAATCTTAAATATTATTAAGGCGCGGGTGTAATATAAGTATAATAATAATATTATACTTATATAATAATAGTGCTATACTTATATAACAGCAGTACTATACTTATATCTTAAAAAATATTATATATAGTAATATTCACCTAAGCGTCTTATATTATTACATTTAACTAATTTAACTAATTTTTTTTAGTTATATATAGTTTATTTTAAGCTTATCTCTAGTGTTGTTAATAAAAAGTTGTTTAGTTATTATAAATACTAAATAATTAATTTCCTGTATTTCTTAAAGTTATAACCTCTATAGTTATCTAAATATAAAATAGCTATATATTATCTTTCCATTATAGCATTAGCTAATAGTCCTAAACTAGTTTTTTTATTATTTAAATATTTTTTTAAATAAACTCTTCCCTTTAACGTCTTATTGAGTGTGATAAAGATAAATTTCTAAAGTCTATTACCTTAATTATATTTACTATTAACACTAAGGATCGTGATACATCTATTAAAATAATATAATTTAAAAATAATAATATCTTTAAAGGCCTTAATTAGGGACGCGTATCTGACTTTAAAAGATACTAAAAAAAATATAAATATAGTCTTCTAAACTAAATCTACTACTATAGCTAGCTACTATATTTAAAAAAAAAAAATATAATGTTTTACTTTATTACTATTACTACTAGTATTATATCTCTAGTAGTCTATTTAATATATTAATGTCTATCTTATTAGTAATAAGTTACCTTAAATAATTTACTTAAAGTTATAAACTTATTATTAATAGGTTTTTAATAGGTAATAATAACCTAAACTAAAGTACACTCATCACTAAAATACGTGATAATAAAGTTAAAGTATTATAAGAAATAGCTAATAAAATAGCAGCAAGCTTTATAAAACGGAAGTTTTAAAATATATTAAAGTCTTAAATTATAACTAATAACTAAAGCTTACGCGTTATTAAGATATTATTTTTTTAAATATTAATTATAGCTGCTAATTTATTAGCTAAAGTAGTCCTTTAGCATAGCTATACTAATCTCTATAATACTATTATTTCTAAATATTTTATTTATATACTTATTATTATTATCTATTTACATGAAGCCTACTCTCTTATATATATATTATTTAATAACTAGATATTAATAGGCGGTAAGTGTGTACTAACTAGTATATATATATACTACTTAAATATAGTTAGTATTATAAAAAACTATTTACTTAACCTATCTAAACTCTATAGCTAGTATAGTAGTAATAATATAGTAATAATTATAAGTATAATATTATAAAAGTTTAAGATTAATAAGTGTTTAGTTAGTTACTTTATACTTAATAATATTTTTAATAATAACACGGCTATTATAGCTTTAATAGCTAAATATAGATTTAAGATATTATACTAGTATTTATATTATTACTATTATATACTTAACTTAAGCACTTAGGTAGTAATATAAGGTAAGAATTATAATATATATAAGAATAAAGATAGCAACCTAGATAATAAAAAGTAGTTTATATAAGATTAGCGTAATTATAGACTTATTAGTATACTTTTTAATGCTATTACTACTATCTATATACCCTAAATATACAAGCTATTAAACAAGTTTCAGCGTAAGAAAACTAAGGCTGTTAGTAGACTAGTTACTATTAAAGAGCTTATTAAGCCTATTAAGACGTGCTAGAACTTATACTATTTTATCTTTATATACGCTACTAAGCTCCACGGTTTGCTTAATAGCTTTATTAAAGTTAAACTTAATAAACATTATGTTACTAAAGCTGCTAAAAAGTGCTTAAAAAAAGCAGCTAGGGCACCTAAACAGGAACTAAGACTCTTTATCTATAAGGGCGGACTTACTAGTAAGGACTAGATAATAATTAATAAGTATATTAACCTACTTAAGCCTTTGCTGAGGCTATGTGTTTATTTAAAGACTGTAGTAAACACAGTTAACATAGCGTAATCTGAGAGGTTTTAATTACCTTTAAGTAACTACTTAGTAAGTTAGAAGCGTATAAAGATTGACTTTGTGATGTTGATTTTAACGATCCTAACGCTTCTAAAGACTATCTTATGCTAAATGTCAACCTCACTCACGCTAAGCTTTTAACGTACTATATAAAGTTCGATGATGCGCCTGTTTACTATGCTGTTATAGTCCTCTATCTGCACTATAAACACTACCTTAAGGCGCTCTGGAAGGTGCCAGATGACTGAGATAGCGCGAAGAATAGGCTATACTATCGTGAGAGCTGGCTTACAACAAACTACTAAGCCTTCTTAGCTATGTAGAAGGAGTGTAAAGAAGCAGCGATTATGACCGCTAGCGCTAGCGCCAACGAGTGTGAGGTTAAGCAACGGCTGGTTAAGAAGCAGCGCGCTGAGCCGTCAACGTCGTGCGCTGCTTTCTTAAAGTCGTTAATAGAGACAGTAATAAAGCAAGTAGAGGCAAGCCTTGAAAATGAATATGAGGTGTGGAAGCGCTTGCTAACAGTTACTAAGGATAATCTATTAGCGCTTAACCCGGTACTATACTGGCAACAGCAGGCGCAATAATACCTAGTTCTTACTTAGTTTGCTATTAACGTGCTGATAATCCCAGCGGCAGCTACTGACTGTGAGCGTACTTTCAGCGAGCTTGGCGACATGATAGGCACGCGGAGACTTCAGATGAAGCCAGAGCTGATCGCTGCTCTGTAATGCTTGAAGAGCTGGAAGTGTATAGGCATTAAAACACCAAGCGGAGCGTGGCATACAGTGGACGAGATTGCTCAAATACAAGCGCAGATGAACCAGTTTGACTGTAGTTAAGCTAGTTAGTCTAGTTAAATCAGTCCTTAACACCAAGTTTAGCAGTCAAATTAGTTATAGTTAAAATAATATAATTATCTTGGCAGTCAGTCTAGTTAGTTAATAAGAACTTGTTTTGGCAGTCAGTTACAGTTTTGCTATCTTGACTGACTTGACTGATTGTTGACAACTCTGGTCAACGGAAATGCCTAATAAGTACCTTCTGGACTCACTAGCTCTCAACGAGGATGTGGCCGGAGTGAGTCGGCCATCTTCCCTGCTAGCGATGGCAGCATCCGAGCACAACGACGACTTAAGTGGACGTGACGTGGGGCTGCTATTGGAAGATTTCGGAGTTGAATTCCTCAACCTTGAACAGCCTGTGTGGTATGTGCGGCGACAGTCCTCCGGGAAAAGCTCCGTGCTGGAAGCGCTCCGTGCTGGAAGCAGCGTCTGGCGTGTCGGTGCAGAAGGCATCATGGGCCGACATAAATACGGTCCCAAGGTTATCGAAGGGGGCGGGGGGACGGTGGATGCGATTACATGTGGAAAATACAATTTGGGACTTTGTCGCAAGACCTCATGAAGTTGGAACCTCAGCTACGAGACACTTTGTTATGTAAATTTTGCAAGCTCCAGCGGAAGCATTTCCTTCATTGGCTAGACACACCAATGAGGATGGAAACTAGACGCGACTCGCGCAGTGAATGCCCAGCCGGTACTTCTGCTATCCCTGCATTGAAAGTACGAGACACTACCTTTCCAGGTCACAATACGTCTTGATAAAGAGTGCCTCTTCTCAGGTGTAAAGATATTTGAGACCATGCTGCATTATAAAGCTATTCCTCACGTAGATGTACCTGTTCTTCCACAAACCTTTCGCGCAGGATTTAGACTTGGCATTGTTATCCTCTAGCTATTGTGATGATCGTATTGTGCTGGAAACAAAGCGGAGAAGGATCTTTATTCCTCCTAGGTGCGTACTTGCTATTTCTGGAAATCTGCGCGCCCTTTCACTGTATCTTGGTCCACATTTCCGACGGTCCAAGCAAAGCCTTTCTCTCGGACCGCATCGATAACCTTATTCCTTTCAAGCATGTATTCCGAGACGGGCCTTGAAGACGCTTGCCCAGTTGCAACCTTCAGAATGTGCTCTACGTCAATAGCAGTGGCAGGGTCGCTGGGTGCACGCCATGCAACGTGATCATCCGGCCGAACTAGAACAGCCTGCCTTTCCCAAATGCTGTGAGCATGCCGCTCGTTGGGAAGGTGTAGTTTCTTCAGTGGAATTGCGAAACGGGTTGCGACTTCTTCGAAATTGGACGCCACTAAACCATCCTCAGAGAAATCCACAATCGTATAGTCCGGGCCGAAGAAGTCATAGATGCTCGTCTTGTTATCAGCTAGAAAGATGTGAGGTGCACGCGCACCAGGCCATGTCGAAGGTATGTAGTGGCGGTACTCCCAAGGGGGCTCGACGTTTCCTGGATCCGGCACCACAATAGGCGATCCATTGTACCGATACCCCATCTCAATGCCATGCTCCTTGTTCTCTCCATCTTGCGTAGTTACATACTGGGCTATCTTTGATCTCAGAGTCTTGCTCTCATTGGAGTTGGAGAGAATCTGTCCAGGCGGGGCCTGCGCAGCCCAATGAACATACGTGAAGTGGACGCTGGCATGAACCCCGGACCTATCTATATTACGGACTGCAACTGGGAGACGCTCGATTTCGTATGACCTGAGCAGCTCTTCTCCACCATATCCTTGAAGCACAGCGGCCAGCTTCCAGGCGATGTCGAAACTGTCGCCGACGGCAGTGTTCATTCCGTAACCTCCAGTTGGAATGTTCTGATGCGCAGCATCACCGGACAGGAATATTCGATTCGATGCAGATGTAAAACAATCGGCCACACAAATGTTAGGCCTCCAGGAACTCGTGACTAGTATTTTGTCGATCCTGATGGGGAAACGGCCAGCGGAGCCCCCGAGGGCCTCGTAAATGACCTCAATGGGGTCCAATGTCTTCCAGTCAACGTCTAAAGGTAGCGAAAGATGTGCAGTCCAGGTATCTACTTCGTCTTGGGATATGATCGCCGCTCCGTTCGTGAAGAAAATATGCCAGAACTGACCTTGGCTGTGAAGTGCAGATAGGTCTCGCGATTTGAAGTGTACTAGCAATCTGGCCCCTGCTCTGTAGGACTATCAGACTGGGCTGCGGCAAGAGCAGCTGGAGCATGAACGTACACTGGCCCGCCAATAAGTTCACCCCCAATTGCTTTACGTACGCGACTGCCGGCCCCATCGCAACCAATCACGTAACGACTCCGTACACGGTAACGTTGGCCGGTGGTCACTTCGACGAGACTGCTTTCCACACCGTCCGCTGTCTCGATCAAAGACTCTAGTTTGAGCCCGAAAACCGAATGGATGAGCGGCTCCGCCTGGATTCTCGGCTTCAGCCAGGCCTCGAAGATAGCTTGTGAGCAACGCTGGTACGGTTCTCGGGGCATTGAACCGTCGTTTTTATTCTGTATACGTTCTCTCCATTCGTCAGGGGACGATAATTCCTGCAGCGTCAAGTCAGGCATGGTCAACACGTTGTTTAGATAATCATACCCATTTGGTAATTGCCTCTCCGCCATCCGAGAGGCCGGTGCTGATGATAACGTCAAAGGAGTATTCTTGCGGGACGCCTATGTGGTTCAAAAGGCTCGTCAGTTCAAATAGGAAAGGGTATCCCGGACGAAAAAGGTTTGCTAACCTTGCTCTCTCAATCCTTTAGATATCCCTAGCCTGTTGAATAACTCCATACTCCTGCAATTGGTGACGTCCATCTTGGGCCATCTAGTCGTGTCGAGATTGCGCTCAACCAGCATACACTTGACGCCCTTGCGCGCGAGCTGTAGCGCCGCAATCAGCCCAGAAGGACCTGCGCCGACAACCAGGATCGGCGTTTCATGCTCAATCGTTTCGTTATGCAGGACATCAGTACAGATGTTGAAGTTGTACTTCTTTAGGGAGGGTTGGAATACCATGGCTTTCGATAATCTTAGCAGATTCACTCCGATCAGTTGCGTCCCAACAGTGCTGCAACACCTCGGCGCCGCTGGGTGACAGAAGGTTTAAAGCGATAGATTTCTTGGTCTTGCCATTCTGGCTCCTCCGTAACCCTCCTACCCGGGCATCGCGGTGATGCCGGTGCGGACCCAGCCAAGATATCAGGAATTTCCACGCCGAGCCGTTGTGTTCTGCAGTGCCTGCGACACACCGGTCTCGCGGCATTCACGGTCTTTCACGGCGACCCCGCCTTGTCCGCAATTGGGCCGTTTGGAAGGTTCGCAAACTGCATTTGACACACAGCTTGTTCCTGTCATCAAGGCAGCTCGAGTAAAGCAGACATTCGAACGTCTTCTCCAACGCATTCAGTGCGTCAAGTACAGTTTCCATACTTTCACTTTTATAGCGATGCTTATTTGTAGAGATATAGTTGTGTATTTGCATTTGCATTCTGCTACAGCAGATACTGTTATGGCAGACATTGAGACAGTTATATCCCGTTGGGCATGGATTAGATAATCTCCACGCTGGAGCGAACCTCTCACTTGTTGATTGTCATAATTCCTCCAAACATGGATTACCTCCTTTCGATTCAGTCCCTTGGCACGTGGGCGAGTAATAGTTCAGGTTTGGAGTCCACGACTGACACGAAGGTTTGTCAGTCTTACATGAGCAGCAATATGCAGAGCGGTCGTTTGAGGATTAGTCGATGTATGGGGTAGCCGAGGCTTCCGTTTCTGTGGGGTAGAAGTCACGTGCAGCGTTCAGGTGCACGTGTTGTTCTTGGCACAGCCTCCTTGTCGCACTGCGAAGATCGAAAATGACCGGAACCGTCAAGACTCATTATTCTGGCAGGAGACGACATAATGACAACCAGCATGGCTACCGCTACTGAGAATAGCATATCCGCGCCGGCTTTGGATCGGCAGCAGGGCCGGGAATGGCAATCCACTAAAGCCCATATGGCTTGCCTGGAATGTAGACGGAAGAAGACAAAATGTGCTGTTCTACAGCGATCCTCTCCACTCCCTCTCGTTAACTGGAGGCCATAGGTGACATGCAGCAACCAGTTTGCGGATTATGCAGAAGGATGGGGTGCACATGTATGTTTCCGTTGAAGAGGAAGACTCCTGAGCTCCGCAAACAAGCGGGTAAAGAGAGTCAGGCCACACACAGGAAGAAACTTGGTAAGATTAAAAGCCTAAGAGATTTCTGGTATCTGAAGACTGACTCTGACGTAGATCGCCTGATAAATATCCTTGAGACCTGGCTAGAAAAAGACGATGGTTTGGACCAGGTGTTGAATATGGCCACCGAACAGGATTGTACGGAAAGTAGCAGCAGGGAAATGAACAGGCCTGCAGTGCAACCAACCTCCCCCAACTACGCGCCAAGTTCAGAGACAGATAGCCGACCCACCCACTGCAGTTCTGAGTCTCACTCGACCATCCAACTGAGCGGAGATGACGACGATGTTGTCTGTCTTGGGCATATGGATCCCTTGCCGGTTGCCTACTCCTTAGATATCCTCAAAAATGTTGCTGATGAGCTGGTACACATCTACTTCGACAAAGTTCAAGCCTGGGTGCCGTTATTTAATCGGCCCAAGTTCTATGCCCGGTATATGAACGGTGTGGATGGCGGCCTTACCACCGTCGAGGGCTATTCGCTTGAAGATGCCTTCATTTTCTACAGTATTTTCTCTCTCTCTGCCCGCTACTCGTCCTCATCTTTTTTTGGGACGACCCCTCCACTTGGCCGAGGGGAAAATTTTGCTACGTGCGCAATAGACCTTTACGACAAGAGTAGGCGAGCTCTGGAACCAGCTACGGTGCCTTATCTTCAAGGGTGCATCCTGCTGGCATATTACTTGTATACTTCTGGTCCCTGTCCCCGTAGCTGGACTCTCACGGGAGTTTGTGTCCGAATGGCGTACGAACTCGAACTCAACAACATTGACGAAAGCGAACCCGATTTGCTTGACGCTGAGAGCTGGTCGCAAAAAGAAGGACTTAGAAGGGTGTGGTGGCTGATATGGGAGCTAGATGCATTTGGATCGTCAATTTCGAGGCGGCCATACTTCATTCACAGTCGCAAAATGAAGGTCCATTTGCCCGTGAGTGACAAATCGTGGTTCGCAAACACACCAGTACGATCCGCGCCTCTTCGCGCTAAACCGGCGGTTGCGTGGAAATCCCTCTGTGATTGTCCAAACCAAAGTGCACGGGCATGGTTCCTTGTCTCGAATTACCTAATGACCCTTCCGCACGATATGGCCCAAGACGTGGACGGAGTCTCCGAAAGGGAAAGACAAGAGCTTGAAAACTCGATCACTTGCTTCGGACTGTCTTTACCGCACGCTTTCTCTCTTGATACCAATTCCGCCTTCGTCGATTATGGATCTTTTTCTGACGGGAACTGGATTATATCTACTCATCTAATGTTGCTTGCCGCCCGCTCCAGCTTAGCAAGTCTCTATGCTACTGCAGCAGCGAAGCAGCAGACCGGACTAGCCAACACAACTGGGGTCTTCCGCTCGACACAGCGACTACAGGAGTTATCACGCATAATCCATCATTGGCCGCCAGAATACATCTCACTTTGCCATCCTTTTATAGCATGTACATTGATTCCTCTTCCACAAGATCTCTCAGGATATAGGCAACTTGAATCGGAAACGCAAATCGAACAAGACATGATCACATTGGTGCTTTCACATTACGCTTTAGTTTGGGGTTTAGGTTCCATAGCCCTCCGTGAGTCTTCAGTCAAAGCTCGTGGTACAGCTACTAACAGATGATAGGTCTTCAGAAACTCATGCAGAGACTATTCTGGTACGGTGAGACGCTTCTCGATGACGACATTGAGCTGTCAAAACGATATGCGGTATTTTTCTACGCTGCGAAAACACAGCCGAGTTCTTCACCGTTACAGTCAATCATTGATCAGAAAAGCACACTCCCAGCAATGGAGAATAGTGTGCTTTCGGGTTCTCAGTTCTACTGTGTGGATGATCAGATTGCACCTCTCCCATTGGCGCAGTTTCCCAACGAGTCTGAGCTAATGGGAGCACCGCTAGAACTAGCCACTCCAGTACAGACCGGACATATCCATCAGGAACTTCATGAACAGATTTCAGCTCCCTTGGCCCCGCCTTTGGAAGACAATCTTCCGCAAGAGTCACAGTTCTTCACTATTTTTAACTCAATCATTTAGGGGGAAATGGGAGGAGGCACACTGAAGTTTTGTCGACTATCCAAAAGCTAGCGACCTATCGGCTATTCTTACAGGAAGATAAATTGCCAGACATACCTGTTCATGGAATAAAGTGGCAACAAGCAGTGTTGTGCTATCTGTACACTTGCCCAGTCCTGCGCAGTTACAATATTCATGCGGGACTTACTGATGTTCAAAGCTTGGAGGCTGGAGTTCCAAAAGGTAAACTCACGAACTTCTGATAATCAGCCAAGCACCCTGGGTTGGCAGCCATCCCAATAACCTTTCCTTGCTTGCTACTTACAACCGCCCGCACTAGATCGGGAGTTTCGGCATTTTCCTGCGCCTACTATACTTCTTCGCGTTTGCGATCTTCCTGGGCTTGTTCTAATTCTTCGTGTCTGCGCTGTTCTTCCTTCTGAGCGCTTTCCGCGGCTTTTACTTCGAGGTATAGCCTTTCCCAATCGGGCGACTTTTTAGCTATGTTGTAGCGATACTAGATAGCGGGATGCACTCGGGAGGGATTGTTTACAGCGGTCATCCAGGCGCATTTCGCGGAAATATCGGACCGGTATGTTAACGCATGCAGGTGCTTTCGGATCAGATACCGTTCGTAGTGGGCTGATCGTAGAAGAGCGGATTGTGCAGCATGCTCGCGGGACATATAGGGTTTGCGTTGAAGGTTAAGGAAGAGTGATGAATTGGGGCTCAGCTTCCAGCACCCGTTTTGATCCCGCTAATCTTGGCACAGGGCTCTGGGCTGCTTGGCGTTCTTCTGTCTCGACTCCTGTCACTCCCTTAATCGATTGTCGTGAACAACAAATCACCTGCACGCCGCGAAGGTATACACGCAGCACGTATTTAGCTAGCCTTAAGGACGCTCTGGTTTTTGAACCTTTTTGCACGTCAGCCACTTCACTTGCTCTTGACGTTTCTTGACGCTACACCCCGCCACCATGACCCACAATCACGCCAACTATCAAGGACGGCTGGATTTCATCCAAAATCTTTTGCGTGAACAATTCAACATCGAAGTAAGATGGCATGTAAAACTTCGATGGCAGAGGCTCTAACCCAGTGTTTGAAGGGAGCCAAAATTGTTCCCATCCAATACGATCCACAAAGTCCTTTCAAATACAACAACTTTGTTTACCGCATCAGCCTGCCTTCGCCTCTCTCCGCCGCCCACAAAGATGGGCCACGGCAGCCTGGCACTGTTGCAATGCCGGAAGGCGCCAAGGAGTTTATAATACGGCTCGCCAACCCTGACGCTGAGGGAATGAATCCGCATACCCGGGTCGAGAATGAGGTGGCTATCATTTCCCTTGCTGCTGCAGCTCTCAGTGGCTTCGAACCACACGTCGTCCCCTCCGTGTATGGCTGGGGTAGTGCGGCTCCGCCATCCTTACAGGGCTGGATCCTCCAAGAGCTGATGCCCGGAGCACCTGTGGACGAAACATTCAACAGCATGCCTCTTGAGGAAAAGAATGTTATCCTTGCGCAAATGGCCAAATTTCTCAAAGCATTACAAGGCTTCCAGCTTCCGGACAGCATTAAAGAGCACGGCGGAGTAACCTTTGATGATGCCGGACGGATTGTGAGCACTGCAATGACGAGCGTGGGTAAGGGACCTTGGCCGTCGTATGAAAATTACTTCCGAGACCGACTGGAACAAGCTCTTGAAAGGGCAGACAGCAATCCTTACATCAACGGATGGCATGCCAACGGGGTCAGAAATCGACTTGAGGCCTTTGTTGAGAGCGGTATCCTGGCCCAGTTCAAGTCCCTTGAATCTAAGCATGATAAAACCATCGTACATGCGGACTTCAGTAAGTGGTATTTGTTTCGTTTCGTACTCTTATATTGCGAGGTTAATAATACTGTTCAACGCGCAGCCCCGAACAACCTGCTGTATGCTGCTTCAACCCAACGCATCACGGCCCTGATCGATTACGACTTCGCATGCATATTACACCCATCCTACGAATTTCTTCGCTCCTTCAGCGGCGCTGGAGGTCAGTTTCAAGGCTAGTCTGATATCGAATCCAGTGAGCAGACGGCGTTGCGAGACGCAAAGCTCCACGGCTTCCCATCGCCATTGCCTGAAAACACCGAAGACGGGGTAAAATGGGATGTTGCCAAGGCTTGGGAGGATGAGCTGGAGAAGCTGAACGTAAAGCGGCCAAGAACCATGAAAGGGATTGAGAAGGTTGCGGATGTTGACGCAGTGCTTCGCTCAATCTTGCCCTGGCGCGTCACCAACTCAGACATCTTGCGGCTGCAACCTAAAGAGGCGATACTGAAATGCAGGAACGAACATGAAGCTCAATTGATCAAGCTATTAGATCATCTAGGATTTTAACTTACTGGGTTGGGAGAAATGATCATGGAAACGTAATAGATAGATATGACAATCTTTTCAAAGAATGGGAAAGGATTCTGACTGGTTGGTTGAGATACTCAATTCGCCGATAAAGTGAGGTTTGGCTTTGGCTGATGACGGTATCAGCTTCGTATAAATGCACGGGAATGATCGTGATATGCCCGGACGCAGGACCAAATGGTCTAACTATGAACTCATTTGCCACACAAAAGGATGGAAGTCGAAACTGGAATTAATGATATCAAGTTGTATATTGGAATTTGGATTTGCATGCAAACGTACGGGTATCTCCACTGACGCTACCTTGTTACAAACTCCTATTACCTCATGCTAAAAGTGACGGTAAAAGAGACAAAAAGACATTGAACATCATGCAGAAGAGAAGGGTAACGTAGTTAATCACCGAACCGTGAAAATCACCGAACCGTGAGCGCATGCCAAGCCATCACCAAACATTCAACACACTCTTTCTGCATCAACGCCATGCCTCCAAAATGCCTTAATACTGTTCAAAAAAGGGAAGGGAAGCTCCTTTTAGCTATTAACACGTTGCAAAAGAGCTAAATTCCTAATGTGTACTAGGTGTTGTGCATTTATCGCGTGAACTATAATACCCTTAAATGTTACATAAATATATGTGTATACTAAGTAGATACTCTTGCAAATAGCTATAATCTTAATTACAATAGAGAAGCCTTATTAACATAATGAATTCTTAATTTTACTTTTTATAGCTTTTTACCTTATAAGTAAATAGTAAAAGACACTATTAATATAATACTATTATTTAGAAAAAAGGCTAGTAAACAAAAATTAGTTTTAGCAACATATCAAGTATAATTAAAAGGTGTAAATTATATAATTTAAAAAGTATAACTACTAACAAATAAAACAATTCTTTTTAGAGTATTTTAAAAGTATTTTAAACTACTAAAAAATAAAAGTAAATAAGTATAAAATTTAAAATAATAGAATTTATAATATTAATAAAATTAATTTTTAAAAATTTAATATTAAAATTATTAAAATTATTACTACTTGTAATAATATAAAGTATTATATTTAATTAAGTAATTATAGCTAATTTATAGTAACTAAATATTATATTTATTATAGTTATTTATAAAAACAAAATATTTTAAAACATTTAATTTAAAAAAAGTTTTTATTAAATTAAGTAAATTTAACTTTTTAATTTTTTTACTAGTTGTTTTTTTTAATTTAGTATTAAATACTTTTAAAATAGTATAATAAGTAAAAATAATAATAATAAATAGTAATTAAATTATAATAATAATAATAAATAGTAATTAAATTATAATAATATTAACTTAAGTAGTAATTTATTTTACTTATAATTAATTAAAATAGTTAAATTAATTAAAAGAGATAAATTAATTAAAATAGATAAATTAATTAAAATAGATAAATTAATTAAAATAGATAAATTAATTAAAAATAGTTAAAATAATTTTATAAAAAGTTTTTATTTTATATAAATAAATTAAAAAAAATTATAAACTAATAATACTAAAAAAGTTAAAAAGTATAATATTAAAGTTATATATATTACCTAAAAAAAGTTTTATAATTAGTAAAAGTATTAAACTATTATAATTTTTTTAAAACTTTTTATAAAATATTAAAATACTAAAGCTAACATAAATGTTAGAGAACTTCGCTATGCTTAGCAACAAGTAGTGTAAGACAAGCTACGTGAAAAGAGTAGTAATAGAGAAGTAGTATAGGAGAAGTAGCGTAAGAGAAATGGTGTAAGGGGAGCAGTATTGGAGTAGTAGCATTAGAAAAGTAGCGTTGGAAGTTACATGAGAGAGGCGGCATAAGAAAAGTAATGCTAGAGAAGTAGCGTAAGAGAAGAGCAGCGTTAAAGAGAAGAGCAGCGTTAAAGAGAAGAGCAGCGTTAAAGAGAAGAGCAGCGTTAAAGAGAAGAGCAGCGTTAAAGAGAAGAGCAGCGTTAAAGAGAAGCAGCGATAGAGAGAGAAGCAGCTGGAGAGAAGCAGCGTAAGGGAGGCAGCTGTAGAGAAGCAGCGTCGGGGAAGCAGCATCAGGAATAGCTAGGGCGTTGAAGTATTAGTCGCGTGAGAAGTTTTGGTGTTCCTCTGGCACGGAATAACTAGAACCTGAACACGTGATGTTGCATTTTTGACCAACGAGAACGCGAGAATTTTCGGTGCAACCTCGGCGGAGTTTTGAATTGAAAAACCCCCCTGTTTGAATAGAAAGAAGCTTCGCTACGCTCAGCAATAAGTAAAAGTAGTAATATAATACTAAAAGTTTTAACTTTAGCTATTTAGTATTATAGTACTTGTAGATTACTAAAACATAATAAAAGGACTTTTTCTGTACTTAAAGAAGTTGTAGACAATGTAGTTATTATTTAAAATTGGCTTGTGGTGGCATAATTCAAAGAATTCAATATGGTGTTCTCAACGCCAAGAAATGCGCTCACGGTTCGGTGGTTTTGACGGGTCGGTGATTAACTACGTTAGTGCTAGAATTGTCTCAGAGAAATACTGAGAGTATAGGAAGGTATCAGCTGCTCAAGGGACGCTGCGAGCGACGTTTTATGAGCTGCACCACACAAAAAAGGCGATCAGGGCAGAGGGCGGATACGGTTGTGGAGTGAGGTCGCTGATGCCTCTATTGATAGGGTGCGTTGGGTTGAAGATGTGTAAGCAACAAGGGGGAGCTGAAGTCTAGGGTCCCGTCAGTAGTAATACCTCAAACGGTTAGAAGTCCGCCCAAACCTCGTAAGGGATTATTTATCCGGTAAAGAGTAGTCCCATCAATTGGGTAAATAGGCACATTGGGTAGGACAAAAGTGGCACACCAGAAGTTAAGTACACCGCTCGCAACTCAATCCTCAGGTTTGGGTACAGAGAAGAAGGGCTGCGAGTAGGTTCAAAATGGAAAACGAAAGGCATGAAAGGGAAGACTGGGCCCAATGTAGGGTGTATGATAAAAACACTCTTTGCTCCCGTGTGCGGCTTTTGCTTGCGCGAGGAAAAGCATACTGAAGTGGAGCCCTAGGGTGACAAGAAGCCGAATGCCAAGGACCACATGGGAAGCTGCGATTCCTTAGTCGAAAGGACCTAAAGAACTTAAGGACTCTGAAGGTCGCAGAAAGAAACTCACTAAGTCTCAGTCGCAATGCAACCACAATCCTTAGGATCCTGAGATCAAGAAAACTATCTCTATGAAGGTACAAGGACGGCAAAACCTGTAACGGTAACGATCATGGACAGGTGAGCTGCGGGGATACCATAGATCACAGGGGAAGTGCTGACGGGGGAGAAATAGAGACAACTACCCAGTCCATTATGGATATTCGCCCGCTCATTATTTTAGGCAACCAATAGCATTTGGTACGCTAACAAACGATCGGTAGTGAACATACATACAAAAAGGAAACGGGTATACACAACATCAGGATCGTTCTAGATAGAATATGAAAAAAGGGGTCTAGAAGATCTGCTGATCGTCATAGGCTCGCACGCTCTCCAGGTAGCTGTAGACTGCGCTGTAGTCTCGGCACACTATTCCAAAGGTTAGCTGTGCACCTTCTCGCGGTCGACAGCTATGAATAAACTCACCATGTTTCGAGTCCCAGCCATCAGAGCCTCCATTGTGGTCGGGGAACGTTGTTTCCAACCCTTCCAGTGCCATATCTGCAGAGCACATTATAGCCTGGCGCATGTAGTCAAAGCAGTGAATCATGTGCCAGTGGTGGTCCTCTGGCAGCGGAGTATTAGACGTCAGTCCAGAATAGACTTCGACAACGGCGAAAAGGCAGTGCAGCTGATGCGTCATCGATGTCGTGAAAACGGTTTTATTCGGCCACACGATGGGGGTGGGAAGATCGTGATATCGTTCGGTGTGGTTGACCCATTGAAATCCCATACCGTCTGCTGTTGTGTTAGAGATCCGATAGCAATAGCATGAGAAGACGAAGCTTACGCGGCATCAATTCGTTCCATGCCCGCATGGTCTCTGGTTTGAAAAATTCTGACGTGTTGTACGGCGCGAACGTCTGGTTAATCTTGAAGGTGGTAATCTGTGTCGGGACTGCGGAGTATTAGATATGCCCTCGGCTCAACGCCTCTGGTCCTTTATACTCACGATGTGGTCCCCAGCCTGTCACGTCTCCACCAATTTCTTTCTCGCTGGTCGTTCGTGTTCTCCACCATTGATCCAGGAGCAGGCCTTGATCTCGCGCCAGAAGCCCAATGATTACAAGCTGCAACGAAATGATGATAACCCATCTCGATGCCTTCAGCATAGATATGCATGTGCTTCTCTTCGACCTCCTTGATCGTCTCTGAAAATCATCCGCTTGCCACTGCTTTTCTATTCCAACCAATGACTCTACCTCTGTCGACGAATCGTCTTCATGATGGTCGTCCGTATGCACATTCCTGTAGTCGTGCTTTCCCTCCATCGTTTAGATAAGCAACCAATGACGCCCGGCGTTGGGGATGGAGGTGAGAAAAGAACAAGATGATGAGAGTGCAGCCGAGAGAAAGAGCCAAAACATCGCGCGGCTATGGAATGCTGAACTAGTATCCCTAGACTCGTAGAAGTGTCGGCCCACTGGTGGGAGTTGCAACTTTTCATGTTTGAGACGAAGCCTGGGCTAGCGTTTGCAAAATGCCGCCGCACGAAAAGCGAGGAACATGGTCAAAATAAAGCAACTCTAAGCTGTGGAAGTCTATGACAGAGGTTTGAAACGGAGAACAGTGCGCCACCAGCGTGTCAAATGCCATATCTAGCCCCTGTTCGTTAGATCGCCAAGATAAAACAATGGTGAATCGCCAAGACTTCGACCCCATTCTCCACTCACAATTGAGCGCTCTGCATTTGAAACTGCATCCAAACATTGTTCGAAATCGATAGCGACCACATCGCATAAAAGGGTGCCGCATCCCATAAATCAGACCAACACCGAAAGATGTGGAAAAATTCAGTATGCAGCAGAATCAGAAGTAGAGAAGCCATATCTAGTGGGAGAAGACTAGGAAATTAAACTCAAGAACAGAGAAAGAGAGACGTGGACGCCAGAGAAGAAGAGGTGATACTGATGATAGAACACGAAGGATCAAAGTCAAACTCTGGGCTATAAACGACACCTTCAGAGCCTTTACACCACCGAAACACCCTAGCACTAATTTATGTCTTCTTAATTCCATCTGCATAATGGGTCTACATGGTACTAAAAGCGAGTGTAGATACCCTCCGCGATGCCCATAGTATTATCCTCCCTTCGTCACGTCAAACCGAGCGGAATGACACCTCGATCGCGACCGTTATTGCGGGACATTTCCATCGTGCAATCCAAGGGAGCCAGCTCCAGACATAGTAAAATCGACGGAAACCATGATATTAGGTCCTAGCATATGGAGAAGGCTATGACTAAAATCTGATGGACTAGCGATGGATGAGCATGGTGCCGACATCTAGCAGATGAAGTTTAACGCGTCGCGCAATCATCCCCAGGTTCGTTTCGAATGGCTTAGTCAGCGGAACTTATCATCCATCCTTTTTCCCCCACGATGATGAGATAACCGGGCCCTTCTGGTTGCTGCGCAATCTTCCTGCGGAAGAGCCCGCGCGAAGCGCGGGGCTACAAGCCCAACGCAATTTCATAGCCCAACACAACTAACCGCCCACCCATAGTATTTTACATAGAAACAAGGTCGAAACAATTCAAATTTGGTGCTAAATAAAATTCTATAGGGCACTAATACCCTAAATATCGTTCTGTAGTTCATCTGCTAAATCTAGATTACTGTTACGGTTCGTTTTACGAGTCCCTTAAGGGGCGGTCTGGTGAAGGGTTCACCAGGGGACTCTTCTTCGGCTCCTACGTACCTAAGGTCGTTACGTACGGTGAATGTACGTAGCCTTCGCTGCCACACTATAAAGACAGTATATAGGTTTCTTCGACGTAGTGAGTATGGGTGCGATCCGTGTTGGAGCTTCAGTAGTGACGTGAGGTCGTATGGTAACTTGCTAACACAATGTTCCAACAATACAAAGATGTAGTAAGGTATAGTCTAACTGATCTATTGCATAACAAATTCCAGAGAGTCGCTCTGAAATGAGAAGATAAGTACGAAGGAGAAAACTATCTGAAAGCCAAAGGGAACGCCCTTTATATAGTAAATCCTCTGCTTACAATCTTACCTGGTGATGAACCCTGATGAGTGCGCTGAGCCCTCATCACCACTCATCATGCTCATCCGCCACATGACTGTGCACGTGAGACGTCACGTGCCTTCCTCGCCATTAGATCCATTAATCGCCTTAATGACATTAGCTAGAAGCCCCGCCTTCCGCCTTTCCCTCCGGAGCGTCTGCTCCGCTTTCTGTCTAGCGTCAAGTTCTCATGCGTGCTTCTTTGCCAACAGCTGGTAATCCTCCCTCAGTTAGTTCACCACCTCCTAACCGTAATTATTACCTGTAATAAACCTCTGCTTATTACTAACTGTAATACTCGCTCCCTCTTTAAACTTTCAGCTTAAAAGTTCTTCCCACTCTGGGCTTTAAGTATAAGAAAAGCCTGTCCCCTTAGAGACGTCGTAAGCGCCTCTAGGACCTCTTTTCCCCTTCACCTCTAATAATACCTAAGGTTGAGTCTTCAACCGTTCATAAATATTGCCTTATGAAATTAATCTAGGATCACAACTATTCCATGCTAACTCCGTGTAGTCCATGTAAGAAGAAGGACTTTCATTGCCTTATGGATCTCTCATCCGGCCGTTGTTCTAAGTATATCTCTCAGAATCACAAATGTGATCTCGTGGTTTCTTAGCTGGAGTTTAATAAATCTCTAGCTGAGCATCAGCGCCTCCGCGAGCAGCTTAAGGCGGCTAAAGATACTATTCTAGCTACTAAAGCCTATAAGTAACAGCTTTAGAAGCAGCTTTCTTTAGTTAATAGTTATAAGCATAAGCTATTTACCCGTAAGCTTACCTTAATTAAGGAGATACAGAATTTAGAAAAGGAAGAAAGATAAAAGATCTCTAAACTATTGTAATCTATAATACCCTTGTCTACTGCTTTTACTAATTCTTCTCTAAATATCTTCTTTAACTAGAAAGCCGCGTAGGCTTCTCTCTGGGATCTGGTATCACTAAATTCCTTAAGTAGAACTAGTTAATTATTCTAGAATATTACTTTAAGTTCTTAATAAGTTCTTAGGTATTTCCTCTAGTCTGTAGTTTTTCTACTAACGCCTAAATTATTATAGCCCTTAGATCTCTTTAACTTCATACTCTAGCTAGTATGGTTCTATGTCTATATCTATTACTATTAGTGCGTCCAGTAGTGCTAATTTAAGTAATAATATATAAACTACTAAATAAATTCTTATATTCTGTAATAATCTTAGTTTATAGTTAACTAATCTAATAACTTTACTAATTTCAAATAGTCTAATTTAAACGTGATCTAGTTTTTTACTTAGTTATTTAGTTTTTAAATTTTTACGTAGTAGGAAACCTTTGTTCTTCTTTTTAAAAATTAGTTTTTTAACTCTTAACTTATTAGTACTCTCTGTAGTTTATAAGTTCTTTAAGATAATAATTTTATTAAAATTATTATATAAGTCCTTTAGCTGTCTTGCTTTATTCTAAGTCTAATATAATTTACTTTCTAGTTTATATAGTTCTCTATAAGCTAACGGCTTATACCTGTAATTAGTATAGAATAGTAATATATTAGTTATAAATAACTTTATACTATTATAAGTAAACTATACTAAAGGTAATAACTTAACCTAATTCTCTTAAAGGTAATTAATATATATTCTTAAGTATTATTCTAAAGTCTAATTAGTACGCTTTATTTACTTATCTATTTAAGAATAAAAGCTTATTAAAAGCTTATTTTTTGACTCTAATCTAGCTAACAAGGTTTTCTAGAAATGTAATATAAATAATTTATTTTAATTAATAATAAACTCTTTAAGTACTCTGTGTTTTAAGACTACTATTTCTAAAATCTTATATACTAGTTTTTTAGCTAATAAATTCGTAACCGTGAGATTAAAATAGGAATACTTAGTTAGTTTATTTATAATAATAAGTATTATATTATATTCCCTATCTATTCCTAATTCCTTAGATAATAGTAATCTTGTAATAAAGTTTATTAAAACTAACTACTATAGTTATTTTAGTACTTCTAATAGTTATAAAAGTCTATAAAGCTTATATTATACTAGTTTATTCTTTTTATATTCTAGATAAACTTTAATTACTTCCTTTACTTTTTATTTTAACTTTTTAATGTAGAAATTCCTAGAGATTTGTTTTTAAGTCTTTTTTATTTCCTAGTATCTGTATATAATAGCTCTATAATTTTCTATAATTAATTCCTTATATAGTTTTTCTAGTATATAAATAAGTTTATTTATATATGTAAGTTTTACTTTTAGGTCCTAAAAATTTTATTATCTAAAATTCTAAATTCTTATCATCTACTAATTCTTAACTTTGGTGATTACTATAATTCTTAGTTAATTATAACTTATAAATCTATCTAATTCTATTAATAATACTATACTTAGTATTAGTTTATGTTGTTTTATATAGTCTAGTTATTAACTAAGTACGTTTACCACTCTATTTTCTAATCTTTTTTAATAGAATATCTTGAAATTATAAATAGCTAGTGTCTCTAATTAGTATATCTATCTTTAGTTTAGCTTTTTTTATAGTAATAAAGCTTATTAAGTTTCTATAGTCTAAAAGAACTTCTACTTAATACTTAGCTCTTTTAAAGTAAATTTACTATTTCTTAAATACTACTACTATTACTAATAGTTTTTTATTATAAATATTATAGTTTAACTTAGCTTCTATAAGTTTCTTTAATAAATAGTTTATAGAATAAAAATATTTATTACTATATTATTAACTATAGACTATTTCTATTACATAGTTAGATACATCTGTTTCTAGTATAATAGATAATTCTAAATTAAATATTTTTAATATTAGTGCCTTAGTGAATTTATTCTTAAGTTTTATAAATACTTATTATTATTTCTGCTTCTAATTAAATCCATTATCTTTTTTAGTTAACTCTGTTAAAGGTGTTGTAATCTTTAAATACTTTTCTATAAACTTTTTATAAAAATTTATAAATTCTAAAAAGAACTATATTTTTTTTAACTATTATTAATATTAGCTAATTTTGTATTTTTATTAACTTCTTTAAATCTGCTAAAATGTCTTCTCTTAAAATAATAAATTCTAAAAACTCTATTTTTATAACGTGAAATTTATATTTTTCTAGCTAAATAAGAAGGTTATATTCTTAAAGCTTTTTTAAAATCTTTTTTATGTATACTTTATACTCCTTAGGTGTTCTACTTATATATACTAGTATATTATCTAGATACACTATTATAAATACGTTTAAGTATTTATAAAGTATATAATTAATAACTACCTGGAAAGTTACTAGTATATTTATTAATTTAAATAGTATAATATAGTACTTAAAGAGTTTATATTTTATTCTAAATACTGTTAACTATTTAAATTCTTTTTTAATTCAAATCCTGTAGTATCTCTTGTAAATATTAAATAGACTAAATTATTAAACTCTTTAGAGTCTATCTATTAGCTCTTAGATTAATAGTAATAGATATTAATTTTTTTATTATAGCCTAATTTAGTCGTCTGAAATCTATACATAATTATAGTTTTTTATTTTTTTTAAGTATATATAATATAAATTAAGCTATTAGGCTCTTACTTAGTTATATATATTTCTTTTTAAGATTTTTTTTAATATACTGTTTTAATTCTTCCTATTGTACCCTTAATAGAAGATATATTAGTTCTAGTTTAAACTCTTTTTTATTCTTAACTAGTATTTTATAGTTTTAAGATTAATATTTTAAAAGTGCATTTTCTTTTTTCTTGTTAAATAAATATGTAAATTTCTTATATTCTTAAGGTATTTAGGCTTTAGTAGTGTCTAAAGCTTTCTAAATTCATACTATACTAATATTCTATTATTATTATAATTATTATATAGTCTTATATAAAATTCTTTTTATTTTAAAGTGTTTTCTTATTACGTTTAGTTTCTATATTTATACTACTTTTCTTACTAAATTATACTATTAAATAGCTTTTTATTATTAACTTATTATTAGATTATGTAATAAGAGTTAATTCTATTCTAAGATTATATCTAGCTTTTTTATATTTAGAATATTAATATAGTAGATATTTCTATAGCTTATTACTTTTAGTTCTGTTATTATAATTTCTAGGTTAATTAAACTCTTTCTAAAGGTTATTACACTATTATTTACTTACCTTACTTTTACTAGATACGCCTTTTTTTTAGTATAATATATTATTTCATTTAATTTATTAATTTAAAATAAATGTTCTATCTGCTTTACTATTTACTAGTACTTTCAGAAATTTTTTATTTATACTTATACTAAAGTAAAGACATAGTTCTTATTATATTTACTATAGTCTAAGAGTTCTAATAGCTATATTACTAGCTTAAACTTCTTACTAGTAGTTATCTAGTTTTTTAATATAAAATTATGTATACTATACTTCTAATCTTTATTATATAAGTTAAAGTACTTCTATTTAATGTGTATAAGGTAATAATTATAGTAGTATACTAAATATAATAATTTATTATTTTCTTATCTAGCTTTGTTTCTGTAAACTAAACATTTCTATTTTAGAAAATATTCTTTATAAGAGAGTTTATAGTACTATATATTATTTTAATACTAGCTAATTTTTCTTCTCTTTTTTATATAGTATCTATATCTTAATATTTTTTTTTTAATATTATTACTTATATAAACAGCCTCACTAGCTGTTTTTATTTTCTATATTAATTATAGTATTTAGGGCTTTTAGAACTTATTTATTAGGTTCTTATTTTTTTACTACTTTCTTATATGCTTCCTATCCTTTTAGTTTTCTTATTTAGATTAAATATATTACTTATATACATTTTTTTATGTAATTAACTAATTTATAAATCTAATATTTCTAATTCTTTAATTATTAAAAAGATATTAGTATTTTTGATTTATATAGTGGGTAAAGGCGTTTTTATTCTATTATACTTATCATTCTTACTCTCTAGCTTAGTTTTTTATTTAATTTAAGTTAGTTCCTTTTCTTAATTCTTAAGAGTATATAGTTTCTTTTATTAGACTTTTATAAGAAACTAAAACACTACTCTTTTTATAAGGCTATTATATTATAATAATACTATTTACTTTAATTAATTCTATAAGCTATAAAACTCTTCTCCTAGTACTATCTCCTAATACTTAGTTTTATAGTTTTTATTTAAATATTAGTCTAATCTATAGATTTAACATATATCTCTATTTAGCTATTATTAAATAGTTATTATTATAATTCTAAAAGTTTTATACATTAAAGGTTAAATTTCCTGAAATAATTATTATTTCTTATTAGTTTCTTATAATATAAGGGACTGAGCTTTTAAGCTTGTTGCTTAATACTATTCTTTAACTATTTTTTATAATACCTTCTTTAATTACTACTAACTATTTATGAGTTTGTGCTTTATTTTTTAATATCTTTTCTTATAATTTCTTCTATAGTGCCTGTTAAATCTATAGATTTAATACTAATTATTATTAAGTCTCTTACTAATAACTTTAACTAATAAGGTTTTTACTTATTATAAGTTTTATTTTATAAGCTTAAGTTTCGTTCTTACTATTATAATTCTTAATTTCTTATTTAGGTATTTTTTTATAAAGTATCTAATATTACTATATTTTATACATGTTTTTTTATTAAGTTATTTATAATATTTTTAAGTTATAAGCTACTTTTTTAGCTTTTTTTTCTATAGTAGCTTTTTAGTCTAAACTTTATTAATATTTATTTTATTATAAGCCTAACTCTGTTATGTTAGCGCTTTTTTTTATATAATTATTATTTAACTTTTTTACACTTAAGTTCTTGCTTGTACTGTTAATTATTTATATATATAATAAATTTTATAAGAGTATAAAGATTATCTAGTTAATTTCTTTTAACTAGTTTATTTTTAATTTAATTCTTAAGTCTGGCGTAATAAGGTGCTATTAATAGTATATTATTTTAGTTAATTTATAATTATAATTAACAGAATTCTATAGTATATACTAAAACTAATTTTATTTACTTAAGGTTTTGTATTTTTTATTTACAGTATGTTCCTTATTAATTTCCTTAAAGACTATAGTTATCTAGATTTTAAAATTATTATAACTTCTAAAAACTACTTTTATATTATTAGTTATATTAGTTTTTTTAGTTTCCTTATTTATATAGTTTCTAGTTAAGGGCTTGAATTAATTTATAGTTCTATCTTTTATATTTATACTAGCTATAAAGATTCTGTTCTAATTTTTATAAAAATTTTGTTTATTAAAGCAGGTGTATATTTCTATTTTTGTTAAGAAACCTTTAAGGTATTCACGTGTTCTATTAAATTTTCTTAGTAATTATACTTTAATACTAAATATATAAACTTTTATATTAGCCTAATTTTTTAACTTTATAATTATTTATTATAGCTCTATAATTTGTGCCTATTATTACTGTATAATTTAGGCTATAAATAATACTAGTGCTAAAACTAAACTACTTAAATTTATTATTATTATATACTATTTACATAACCTATAAGTACTTATAGTATTATAATTTATTTTATAAGTTCTTTAAAAAGTAGTTTAGTAAAGAGTTTATTAGAGAACTCTTTTTTAGCTTTTATATACTTAAGGTTATTATATATAGTAAATGTACATAGTCTTTACTACTATATTATAAAAACAGTATATAAATTTCTTTAACGTAGTAAGTATGAGTATAATTTGTATTAGAATTTTAGTAATAATATAAAGTTATATAATAACTTACTAACACAATATTCTAATAATATAAAAATGTAGTAAGGTATAGTCTAACTAATTTATTATATAACAAATTCTAGAAAGTCGCTCTAAAATGAGAAAATAAGTATAAAAAAAAAACTATCTAAAAGCTAAAAGAAATGCTCTTTATATAGTAAATTCTTTACTTATAATCTTACTTAATAATACACTCTAATAAGTGTGTTAAGCTCTTATTACTATTTATTATACTTATTTATTATATAACTATATATATAAGATATTACGTGTTTTTCTTACTATTAAATTTATTAATTATTTTAATAATATTAGCTAAAAGCTTTGTTTTCTATTTTTCTTTTTAGAGCATTTGCTTTGCTTTTTGTTTAGTATTAAATTCTTATATATATTTTTTTACTAATAGCTAGTAATTTTTCTTTAATTAGTTTATTATCTTTTAATTATAATTATTATTTATAATAAACTTTTGCTTATTACTAACTGTAATGATTACTTACACTAAATTAATTAATTTTATTATTATTATTTTTAGCTATATTACCTAGAGCATCTTGTAAGTTTTTTATTTTTATTTTAATATTTATAGTAAGCTAGCTGCTTTCTATAGTTTATATATTATTAATAAATATACTATAAATAGCTTCTTAGCAGCTTTTCTTTACTTTTCTTATAAATAAGTTAGTATATAGGTTATAAGCTTTATGCTGTAAATACATAATAACTATAGTTAATATAAAATTATTTTTAAGTATAATACTAAGTATATAGTTAGCTCTTTTTATAAGTTTTATTAAATAATTATATAATAAGTATTATAGCTTATAGCTATAAATTTTATTATTTTTATAATAAACCTACTTAGTTATATTTATAATAAATAGTATGCTTTTAGTATGCTTTTATGTACTCTACTTATTAGTAAATTAAATAGTAAAAAAGAGCTTATATTATCTATTATATATAATATATATTTTTTAAGCTAAAGTAATTATTAGAGTTTACTTTTAAGTAATAATCTTACTCTCTTAGTACTACTATACTATTACTTAAGTATTTTCTATATACACTAAGTTACTATTAATATTTAGTGTATAGTATAAGTATTTTTTATATTTAGCTTAAGTATTTTTAGCTGTTTTAATAGCTTATAGTTAGTACTTAAAGCTTTTAGCTATATAAGTAATAGCTAATAGACTTTTTAGTATATATAAAGTATTATTAGTAATATACTTAAAAAGCTACTATTATAGTATATTTTTTAACAGTTTTTTCTGCTTATTAAATACTTTAATAGTAGTAGATATTACCTACTTAAGTTTACTAAAATTAAGTATAGAAAATAGAGTTTAAGCTTATAACTTAGCTTTAATACTAATATTAATTAACTAACTTCTAATTAAGCTAAATTATAGGCAAAAGTTGACTAATAAATTACTTATTACTTTTTATAGTTAAGAGAATAAAAAATAGATGTTTTATATTTTTATATAAGCTTTTATAGTAGAAATATATTAAAGTTATTATTTACTACCTTTTTTTAGTAGTAGCTAGTTAATAATTATATTAGAATTAAATAAGTATAAACTAGTTTACTACTAACTACTATAAATTATTTTATTATAAAACGTTAGCTAATATATTTCTATAAAATAAGTAAAAAAAAAAAAAAAAATTTAATATTTTTTACTTTTATTTAAGTAGTTTAGCTAAGTACTTTACTATAATACTACTTTAATAATTAAAAATAGTTTATATTAAAAAGCTGTAGTATATGTGTTATATATAAAAGTAGTATAAATAATTATATTTTATTATATTTTATATATTAGTAAAACTTATAAGTATAATATAAGCTATAACTATTAAAAATAAATAGCTACTAGAAACTTTTTATTTAAACTTAAGTTAAAGTATTAAAGTATTTTAATTAATTTAAACTAGTATTATTATTACTATAACAATTTTTTATATAATTTATTAAATATTTAATAAAAAAAACTTATTACTTAGTTTTTAAAATTATAGCTACTTTAATAATTACTATTAACTTAATAATATTACTATTAGTAAAGTAATACTTTATAAGTATAATAAGCTTTTAATTAATTAAATAAAAAATTATAACTTAGTAACTTATTATTAACATACTATATATATAACTAGTTTTATATTTTGTAAAAAGCTTATATTCTAGTAATGCTTAATATAAATATACCAGTTTTTTATAACTTTTATTTAATAGCTATATTTATTTATATTTTATGTATTTTTAAGTAAAATTTCTAGCTTTTTAACTTTATACTATACTTTTTAACTACTATATAAGCTTTTAAGTAAATTTAATTAACTTTACTTTAATATACTAGTACTATAACTTACTTTATAATTAATACTTTACTTAATACTTACTTATAGTAAGTAGAAAGTTTTAACTATAATATACCTTAGTAAGTAGTATATTAACTTATTATATAACTAAATTTAAATATAAATTAAAGTTAATATTATTTATTATATTATAATAGTATAGTAAAGTAAAGTTTTATTTTTTAGTAAGTTTCTAACTTTTTTTAAAAACACTTTTATTAATTATAGCTATTATAAAAAGTATAATAGCTAGCTTAATTAAAGTATATTTAAGTAATATAATTATCTACTTATTTAAACTTAGTACCTTAGTACTAAATTATATAAGTACTTTAGTTTTATGTATTTTTATTAACTTTATTTTAAAGTAATTAACTTTAGCTATTTTAACTATTAACTTAAATATTAATTTAAAGAATATACTAGTTATAATAAAAAGTATATTATAAGTAAAAGTAAAATAACTTGTAATTGTGTGTATAATTTTTAATATTTAAATTATTTAGAGTTTTTAAGTAATTACATAACTTTATTAATATATTTAATTTTTATATTTTAAATAGTTACATTAAGTACACGTACACACAATATTTTAGTAAAAAAAGTAATAAAATTAAAATAGTAAGTGTATTTTAGTAATACTAGTTATATTAAGCTATAAAATTATATTAAGCTTATAAACTTATATTTTATATAAGCTTTTTTATAAAAAAATTATATAGTAATTAAAAAAACTTAAGTAATTTAAATTATAAGTATTTTATATTTACTATTTTAATTTAATTATAATTATTTTTTAGTAATTTACTTTGTTAATATAATTTTTAAGAACTACTTTTATACTTTACTTACTTAGTATTACTAGCTTTTTTTTATATTCTTCTTTTACATTTTTATTGTTTCTTTTTTTATGTTGTGTTATTCTACCGTTTTTTTTAAATTAAATTTTGTATTATTTTTATAACTATAATATATAAGTTATTATAAAATATTTTATCTAGTAAATTTAATTAAAATATAATAAAAGTTATTATATATACATTAATATTTTTATACTTAAATAACAAATTATTTTTATATTATTTTAGTATAATATATATTTAAATTTAACTACTTTTAAAATTTTAAGTTATATTACTATAATTTTATATATTAAAAGTTAATAAACTTTAGTACTTTATTTATATTAAATTTTTTTTTATAAAATTATATAATATTAACTAACTATACTATAAATTATAAAAAAGAAATTTTAAGTAAATTACTTAATTTTTTAAAAAAAACTATTTATTTATTAAATTTTTTTTAAATAATTTTTTAATATTAAAATTTAAATTTTTTTTTATATATTTTATTTATTAAAGTTTAATTATTTCTATTAATATAACTATAATAAGTTATTTTGTATTTTATTATTTTATATTAAAAATATAAAAAGCTTTAAATATTAGTACTATTATAATATTATAAATTATACTTTTATTACTACTTATTTAATTATTATATACTTAAGTAATTAATTAATTAAATTTATTATAATGTTTATAAGTGTAATGGGCTAGAGCTTAGGATGGTTAACTAAAATAATTATTTTAGCTTTAACTTTATACATAACCACGTAACTTTAGTAACTTAATAAAAATTAGCTATTAAGTTTCTATAGCGTATATAGTTAACTCTTTATTAAATCCACTTTATTTACACCTAATTACCATTATTGGCCTGGATTCTTATATTTGGATTTAATTAATTCTATTTCTTATAAGAGGCTGAGAGGCCTCTGGTAGTATAATTAACTTTATAAAAAAGTAAGAAACTCTCTAGTATTTAGAGTACTATCTAGTAGTATAGTAAGTATTAATAAATACTAATAACTACTTAGTATTTACACTAATAGCCTAAGTAATAAACCTATTTAATATAGGATATAATAATAAACAGATTAGTTATAAACTACGCCAGTTACTTATTTTATAAAAGTTAAAAGTTCTAGCTATTAAAGTAGTAATAAGCTAAGTAGAGATTAAACTTAATAACTACTCTACTTAGTATAATAAAGGGAAAGTTCTATTTCTAGTAAATAAAGCCAGCAACAGCACTTCACTTAGGGAAATTATAAATATATTATAAGTAATATCTAAAAAACTAACTACACTAGAAGGTCGTGATTCTCTATTAAGGCTATCTTTATAAGTTCTAGTAATAATACCAGTAACTCCCTTTATGCTAATACTATAACTAGTAATTAAATTAATAATTAAACTATTTAATTTTTCTAAATCTCCTATATTTAATAGTATATAATTTTTTTATTTTATATTTAAGTATTAAGCTAAGACTAAGTTACGATTTAACAAATACTATATAGGCAGTAAAAAAGAATAAATAAACTATTTCTTTTAGTATTTAAAAAGATAAGTAGTATAAACTATTCTTTTATAGCTCTTTAATTAAAGAAATAATACCACTCTTAAAGTAATATAAGTGTTTATAGACTTCTAGTTTAAAGACTAGTATTAAAGGTAAAAGTCTCTAAACAAGCTACAAAGCATAAAATAGAAAAAGAAGTTAATAAGAGAATATTATATAAAGTTTAATAAGAAATTACTGCTAGTAGGAAGTGATTAGCTAAATAAAGATATAAAGAAAAGTATATTTACCTAAAGATTAAATAAAGAGCTTTAAAAGCATATTACAGCCCTTTTAGTAACACTAAGCTTTAAAGAGTATACTTAAAAAGTAATTCGTGTTAGTAATAACCTTATATAAATTATATTAAGTAACTATAAAATTACTATAGCTATTTATATAACACTATTTGTACTAATACCTAAATTAATAAATTAGAAAGTAATATCTACACGTGTAGAAATAGTAAAGCTATAGAATAACTAATTTAAAATATTTTAAATAAGCTAAAAGGAATTTAACCGGCGCTATAAATAAAGTTTCTATTATTAATATAATTATTCTAGCTATATAAAGAATAAGTGTAAATATATAAGAGTAAATTAATTACGCCTAGCTACTATAATATTAATAAAAACTAAATAAATAAACGCTAATAAAAAAGATAAAGAAGATAGAAATAAAGAAAAAAAAAAGTATTAGAAAAAGAATAGTTTTTACTCACAGTCACAAGCAGAAGCCCTTAGTTGAAATAAGTAAAATAGTATTATAAAGAGAATAATAAAAGTTCTAAAATATATACATAAATATAGATTTTATTATTATATACTTATTAATCAACCAGATGAATATCGCATATATAATAATTAATACTAAGTATTTATATTATAGTTTTATAAGCTTTATTTTTACTACTATAGTTTATTTAGCGCATATTAATATAGCTTTATAAAAGATTATTAGAGTATATAAAAAACCTAAAAGAGTTACCTAGGTTATATAAATTAACCTTAATATTAAAGAATATACTAAATAAGCCTATATATATATTATTAATAATATGCTTAAATTTAATCTTATCTTAAATAAGCCCTAAATAAACCGAAATAATATCACAATTATGCTAGTAAAGAAATCGTTTTATATTCATACTTTAAGAATAAGAGTTTATAGTAAGAAAAAGAAGAAACTATGTTAGTAAAAACTAATAGAGATTAACACAGCTACTTTTTTAATATAAATAAATAAATTAAAAAGAATAAGTAAAATATATATCTTTATAGTATTACTAGTAGATATTCAAAAGGCCTTAGTGTTTAAACTAAAGCTAAATTCTAAAATACTACTTCCTAAGGCCTATCAGAAGCACTTAAAGCTGTTTTTAGAAAAAAAAGTAAATAAGCTCCTACTACTATAAAGTCCTAGAATAAACTATTATATTAAACTTAAAAAGATTAATAGAAAGGACTTTAAGGTCCCATGGGAACTACTATATAATATATTAAAAAAGAAACTATTAGTACTATAAAAAGAGTTAATACTATTATTAGAGAAGGGCTTTATTTATATAAATAATTCTCTAACTATAGCTCTAGTACTATTTATATATAAGTTTAGTAGAAGTCTTTACTTTTATATTAACTACTATATACTTAATAAAATTTTTAAAAAGAATAAATACTTTTTCCCCCTAATTTATAAGACGTTTAGCTAAATTAGTAAGATAAAATAGTATATTAAGCTCAACATTTCAGCAGCCTTCTATAAGATTTATATTATAAAAGAAAATAAATAGCTAATAGCTCTTTATATAAGATTTAGATTTTTTAAATAGCTAGTTATACTTTTTAGACTAGTAAAAGCCTTTAGTATATTTTAGTAATATATAAACTAAATTCTACAGAAGTATCTTAATAAGTTCTATTTAGTTTTTTTTAATAATATACTTATTTACTCTTTAGGCTTACTAGAAGAGCATTGCCGGTAAATTAATCTAGTACTAGAAAAACTTAGTACTATAAGTTTATATCTAGATATTAAGAAATACAAATTCAAAACTAAGAGCACGAAATATCTAGGGTTTATTATTAAAGTAAGATAAGGAATTTAAATGGATTCCGCTAAAATAAAAGTAATTACTAAGTAGTAGCCTCTAATAACTGTAAAAAAAATTAGAAGTTTTTTTAAATTTATTAATTTCTATTATTAGTTTATTAATTTTTTTTTAGAAATTACCGCCCTACTTATAAGACTTATAAGTAATATACTATTTTAATAGACTAATAAAGAGTAGATAGTATTTAATAAGCTAAAAGAAATCTTTATATTAGAACTAGTACTAGCCTAATTTAATCCTAACTATAAGACTATTTTAGAAACTAACTTTTTAAATTACATAACTAGAGAAGTCCTTTCATAATATAGTAACAATAGTATATTATGTTTATATATATACTTTTTAAAAAATATATCTATAAAGTGTAATTATGAGATATATAATAAAGAACTTCTTATAATTATTCATTGCCTGTAGGCATGGGATGCTGAATTATAATCTATTAAAAAAATTCTAGGTTATTACTAATTATAAGAACCTTAAGTACTTTATAAGGCTTTAAAAATTAAGTAAAAAATATACGCACTAGCAGTTATTCCTTAGCTAAGATAATATAAAGATTTAATATAAGCTAGAGAAAGAAAATATATAAGCTAATATACTATCAAAACACAAATAAGATTATCTAAGTAGAGAAGATAATAAAAGGCTAAAAAGCTATATAATTTAGCTACTAAAGCTAATAGTTATATGTTAGAAAGAAGAGCTTAAATTAAATAATAATAAATAAGCAGTATAAGCTTTCTCTACTTAAATTAGTTTTTTAATAATTATAGAAAATAGTATAACTAAAGCCTAGAAGTCTTATACCCAGGAGCCTTATAATAAGCTTAAATAAAAATAGTATAATATAATACTAAATAATAAAGTATATATAAGAGTAGTATAAGCTTTCTATAATTAGAAGCAAAGATTTTCTTTAGAGCTTAAACTAAAAGTTTTACTAGCTAAGTATATAATTAATAAAAATAAGACCTTTTATTATTAGAATAGAAAGTAGGTGCCTAACTTAGAGCTATTAAGAATATTAATTATCTACTAGAGTTATTTATTATAAGTAATAAAATACCTAGAACAGTAGAGCACCTATATAATATTAATAAGAAATTATTTTTAGCTAGGGATGTTAAACCATATATGGTGTTATATTTAAAACTATAATATTTATAACTATATAAAGTTATAAAGAGATTATTAATAAGAGCTGTTATGTCTATTATCTATTTCCAATTATATTTAGAAAGAGATCTTAATGAATTTTGTAACTAGATTACTAGAAAGTAATAACTATATAGTCTTATTAGTAATTACTAATAGACTAAGCAAAAACATAACTCTCTACTCTCTTCTAAATATAAATATTAAGATAGTAATATAGGCTTTTATTTGTAAGATTATTACTTACTATTAGATTCCTAACACTATAATATTTAATTATAATAGCTAATTTATTAGTAAGTTCTAGACTAAGCTTTATAAAATCTTAAGAATTAAAAGATAATTATTAACAGCGTTCTATCTACAAACAAATAGTTTAATAAAAAGAATAAATAGTATAGTTAAGATCTATCTTTAAGTATTTATTATATGAGACTAAGTAAACTAGATAAAACTCTATCTAATAGCTAAGATTATAGTAAAAAGAAGATATACTATTTTAACAGAAATAAGCCTATTTTTTCTTTAGTATAGATATAATATAGAATTACTGTAAGTAGATATTAGAACTAGGTATAATATAATAACTTAAGACCTAAAAGCTAGCACTAAATAAATTATAAAAAAAGCTAAAAAAAAAAAAAAAGTGTATTAACTTAGCAGAGGTAATTATAGCTAAGGTATAGTAAAAATAAAAAAAATAAATAAATTAACATCAGAATAAAGTCCTGTAATTATGTGTTAAAAATAAGGTATAGTTAAAGCTTAATAACTAACTCTCTACTAAATAAGAAAATAAAAAGCTAGACTAGAAGAATACTAAATACACTATAGAAAATATAATTAGTTTATATACTATAAAGTTAAATACACTTTTAAAGCTAAACCTAATGTTTTATATAGACAGACTATAGCTAGTAAATAATAATCTATTACTAAACTAGCTTATAAATAACTTTTAACTATTATTAATTTAGGTAAATAACTAAAAAGAGCATGTAGTGCAGGATATTATTATTAAAATATAAATAAAATAAGAGTAAGGCTACTAGCTATAATATAAAATAAACTAAAAAAGCTATATATTAATAACTATAGAGCTAGTAAGCTAGCTAAAAAATATAATATTATTAAATTATTAAAAGAAGTATATAGTGCTTCTGTAAAAAAGTAGATATAAATTTCTACTAATAAATTACTAATAAGAGCTTTAGGAGAAGCTATAGTAAATAGAACTTAAAATAGATTTATAAAAGTCTTTAGATAAATAGTTCACTAGAAAGCCTTTATCTAGTCTATAAAAAGAAAAGTAATATAACAGGCTAGAGTCTAGAATAGTTAATTAAAATAATTATCTTAGCTTTAACTCTATACGTAACCACGTAATCTTAGTAACTTAATAAAAATTAACTATTAAGTTTCTATAACATATGTAGTTAACTCTTTATTAAATCTATTTTATTTATATCTAATTACCATTATTAGCCTAGATCCTTACAATAAGTACTTTTAACTAATAAAATATAATTTTTTATTAATTTATAAACTTAAAATTTTAAAATTATATATTATTATTTTTTTATTTAATTTAATTTAAATTTTTAAATAATATTTATAGTTATTAAAATATTAATAAAAACCTTAAAATACTAAAATTTAAACATGTTATAAACTTTGTTATATAATATTTAATAAAAAACTTTTATACTAATTTTATATTAACTAATAATAAAAAGCTTATTACTTTTAATAATTAACATAAAAATTAAGTAACAATATTAATTAAGAAGTATTAAAATACTAAAGCTAATATAAATATTAGAAAACTTTACTATGCTTAGTAGTAAGTAGTAGTAGCATAAAAAATAGCGTAAAAAATTATATAAAATAAGTAATATAAAAAAAGAAATAATATTAAAAAAAAAGTAGCATTAAAAGAAAAGTAGTATTAAAAAAAAGATAGTATTAAAAAAAAAGTTGCATAATAAAAGTTATGTGAAAGAAATAATTATTAAATTTAAATTAGTTTCTACATTAAATTAGAATTAGCTTCTATATTAAATTAAATTTAGTTATTAAAAGAAAGATTTTCTTACTCTTTTTTTTCTCCTACAGAAAGTGTAATTTAAATTAAATTTAATATATATTAAAAAAAAGACTTTCTTAAACTTTTTTTTTCTTTATAAGAAATATAATTTGAATTTAATATATAGCTCTAGAGGTAGCTTAGTGTAAAGCTCTAAAAATAGCTTAATATAAAACTTTAAAAAATAGCTTAATAATAGTATCTTTAGAGTTCCTATATTAATAGTAAGAAGAAAATAGACTTATTAGTAAATTTTAGTAAGTATACTAGTAATATATAAGTTATATAAAAAAATTATATAAAAAGATATTAGTTAAAGCATTAAAGTATTAGTTATATAAGAAGTTTTAATAAAACTTTAGTATTTTTCTAGTATAAAATAACTAGAATTTAATTACATAACATAAATTTTTATAGTTAATAAGAATGTAAAAAATGTAATTTTTCTAATTAATAAGAATATAAGAGTTTTTAGTATAACTTTAGTAAAGTTTTAAATTAAAAATCTTTCTCTTATTTAAATAGAAGAAAGCTTTACTACACTTAATAAAAATAAGTAAATAATTTATTTTAATAATAATAAAGTAATTAATGATATTATTAATTAAGTAAAATTATAAAAATATATAATATAAAAAATATATAATATACTAATAAATAAACAAAATTAGTAGTTTAATACAAAATATATTTAAAGTTAAATTTTTTTTAAAAAAAAGTATAAACTTTTTAAAATATATACATAAAATTATATTATAGTTATGTAATAACTAAAAAGTATTAGTAAAATACTATTATTACTAAAATATATATAAAAAAAAAGTTAACAAACTTTTAGTAACTTAATAAGTTATTAATGTATTTATTAAGTAATATAAAATTATAATATAAAAATTAAATTATTTTTAAATAATACTATTATAAGTTGCTAACTTACTAACGTAAATTATACTAGTAATAAGCTGTTTAACTGCTTATATAACACTCGGTAGTTCCCTCACTTCTGGATCGAATAGCTTATTAGACTTAGTAGAAGTTGGTTAACTCAGTAGAGAATAAGAAGAAAGTAATATGGTAAGTTAAGTTTTAATAGGATAGTATTAAACTATGTTACTTGAGGTGTGAATCTTAATTTTAGAGTAACTACGAAGAATTAAAAGTAATCGTGAACCGTCTAACGCCCCATACTTATAGTAGATCCTCTGTGCGTACATTGTATACTGATTGGCAGTATGTTGGATACTGTTAGAGGCTGTTAGAGATGTCAGAGCCTCTGGCTTCTTCTGACACCTCTGGCTGCTAAGGCTTGCCCGGTCACGTGGATGGCTACTCCTAATCCACTAGCATGGTTCCGTATTTCTGTTCTCGCTTCTTGGCCCGTGCCTTGGCCTGCGCTAATGCGTCCCGTGCCTGCTTACAGTTCTTCCTTTCAAGCTCGAACATACGTTTCTATTCTAGAGCTTTATTGGCTGTTGTTACCAGTTCCTTTAGCTCCTCGGGTACAGTTGCCTTTTTGTTACTGTCCGTAACATTATCCCCCTCTTCTAAGTCTTCGTCTTGGAAGATAGTTTCTCTTTTTTATAAGTAGTATAAAGGCAGCAGGTCCTCTGCTCTGTGTTCCAGACTGTAAGACCCTTAACTTCCTTTCCTTCCTGCCCAGCCTCCCCATGATGACACGTCCTGAGTCGTCTCTAATACGTGCTTACCGTTTAGCTTCTTGGATCCGTAACGAACCCTGTTACATGCCGACACCTTGCTTGAACTGCTCCCGCCGAGGCGACAATTGCCTTATGAACCTGAGTTCCGGTCACTGTTCAGTCTATAATAATCGTAACGTAAAATGCGATTTGATTGTCTTGCAGCCGGAATGGGATCGTCTTGATCGCGATAAGGAGAAACTTCACCGTCAGCTTGAAAAAGCTGAAGAGGATGCTCTAGAAGCCCGTTCTCATGCCCTTTGACTTCGTCGTGAGCTTGCAAAGGTGGATTCTAAAGAGAAAGAGATGTTTAATCAAGAGATGGCCTTAATTCACGAGGTTTAAGCTCTTGAAAAGGCTGAAGCACGTTCTTGGGATCAAGAAACTCGCATACCGCAACCCGTAGTGCCGGCTTCCTCCTAACCTGCTTCGCCTTTCTTTTCTTTTGGTTTGGATTGGAACGCGCTGTAGTCGTCCTTTCTGTAGGATACAGCCCTTATTAGTTTGTCTGATAGTACTAGTCAATTAGCTCTAAACTGTTTCTCAGGTTCCTAATTAGCTCCTATGTATCATCTTCAGATTTGTAATTTCTTTATCTAACTAGATACTTCTACTAACGTCTGAACTGCTGGTAGTCTAAAATTCATTAGACTTTATACTTAGTAGTATCTTTCTTAAGTTTAAGTCTTATCTGTAGTTTGGCATTCGGTGGTGCTGGTTCTAATTTTGAAATATAAAAAACTAGGTAAATCCTTATGTCCTTAGGTAGTTATAGTTTATAATTTATAGATTCTATTTATCTTTTAACTTTAAATAGTCCTAACTTAACGTGATCTAGTTTCCTTAATGGTTGTTTTATTTCTAAATTTTTTTATAGTAGGAAAATCTTATCCCCCTCTTTAAAGATTAGTCTCTTAACTTTAGATTTATCTTTCTGCTATTTACTGAGAACTTCTTTCTAGATGATTTTTTCTGCTATTTTCTGGTAAAGTTACTGTAACTTCTTAACCTTTATTCTTACTAATTCTAATATCTTGTTTAGAATCTGTGGTTCTCGATAAGCTGTAGGCTTATAACTATAATTTATAAAAAATAGTGATTTTCCCGTGGTTGATGACTTTACAGAGTTATATATAAACTTAGCTATTAGTAGTAAGTTAATCTAATTATCTTGTTACTCGTTAACGTATATTCGTAGATATTATTCTAGTGTCTGATTTATCCGTTCTATTTATCTATTTATCTGTGGGTGAAATGCTGTTAAGAGATAATATTCAGCCCCTAGTTTTCCTATAAACGTTTTCTAGAATATTGATGTGAACAATTTGTCTCTATCTATAATAAATTCTCATAGCAATCTATATTATGCTATTAATAGTTTAATAAGTATAATTACTAATTTATCTGCTTTAACTTCTATATATATTAGTTTAAAGTATACGTACTTTATAAGTTAGTTTACTATAACTAGTATCATGTCATACTATTAGCCTCTAAAGGTAGTTATTATCAGTATTCCTGTGATAAAGTCTATTATAACTAATTTCTATAGTAGGTCTAGTAAAGAAATTAGTTATATAAGTCTATATTTCTTATATCTTAACGCTTTATTCTTTCTGTACTTAATGTATTCTAAAAGAATATCTCTAATCTTTTTCTATATTCCTAGGATCTAAAAATGTCTGTTGATTCGTTCTATAGTTTTTTTAATTCCCTAATGTCCGTGCATTTTAGCTGAGTGTTAATCTTTAATAAGCTTAGTCTATAATATATTTAGTATATAAATTATTCTTTAATCTAGATTCTAATATAGTTATCTATTGTTAAACTTCCTTATTTGTTTTTTCTAGGTGTTTTTGATAATGACTACTATTTTAATATCTATTTATAAACTTTCTAGAGATCCGTCTAGTCTTTACCTTAGTATTATATTATAAATTTCTAGTATATTCTTTATATAGTTTGCTTGTTAACTGAGTGTGTTAGCCGTTGTATTTTCTTTTTCTAACTTATAAAGTATTTAAAAATCGAACGTAGAAACTAGTTCCTACTATCTAACTTATTATTAATTTAATTTCTTTATTGTTGTGAATGCCGTCAGATTCTTATAGTCTAAATATATAATAATTTAATACTTAGTTCCTTCTAAGTAATATCTCTATTTTTTAAATACTTAAACTATTACTAATAACTTCTTATCATGAATATTATAGTTTAACTTAGTAGTTATAAGTTTATAAGATAAGAAGTCTACTAAATATTTATATTTATTATTTTATACTTATAGTAGAATGGCTCCTGTAGCTCTGTTTAATATGTTTATATATATCTCTATTTAAAGTTATAAATTAAATATCTTTAATATTAGTAGTTATTAGAATATTTTTTTTAATATTTTAAAAGCGTCCTCCTTGCGCTGTTTCTACTTAAATTATTAATCTTTTTTAAGTAATTCTATTAAAAGTAATATTATTTTAGAGTAGTCCTTAATAAATTATCTACAGAAATCTATAAATCTAAGAAAAGAATAAACTTCTTTAGTGTTTATTAGTATTAGCTAAGATAGAATATCTTTAGCTTTATTTAAGTTAACTACTATTCTATCTTAGGATACTAAGTATCCTAAGAATTTAATTTTAATCCTATAGAATATATATTTTTCTGTTTAAATATATAACTTATATTCCTTAAGCTTTTGTAATATTTTCTTAGTATACTTAATATATTCTTCTAGCGTTCCGTTTATATATACGAGTATATTATTAAGATATATTATTATAAATACGTTTAAGTATTCCCTTAGTATATAATTAATAATTATCTAGAATATTACTAGTGCGTTCGTGAGTCCTATTAGTATAACTAAGTATTTAAATAGTTTATATCTTATTTTAAATATTATTATCTATTCGTGTTCTTTAGTTATTTATATTTAATAGTATTTATTCTTAATATTAAAAAGGCTAAACCATTTAGCTCCTCTAAGTTTATTTATAAGTTTTAATATTAATAGTATTAAATAGTGATTTTTAACTATGGCTTTATTAAGATGTCTGTAATTAATATATAACCTTAATTTTCTATTTTTTTTAGTATAAAAAGTATTAGTGATATTATCTTACTTTAACTGGTTTATATATACCCCTTTTATTAATTTTTTTACAAGAATTTCCATAATTCTTCCTGTTGGTGTATGGGTACTTGATATAATAGTTTTAGTTTTAAATCCATTTCTTCTTTAAGCGTGATTTTATGGTCCTAGTTTTAGTATTCTAGTAACTAGTTTTTAGCTTCCTTAAAGAACTATTCTCTAAATTCTTCTTAATATTTATTTGGTATAATAAATGTGGTATCGTGAAGTATTACTTTCTTTATCTATATTATAACTCTTATTTATTACTATTCATGGTAGTTGTTTCTAATTCCTACGGTTTTTTTTCTCTAATTAATAGTTAGATTCTATTATACTAGCTAGTTTTATCCTAAGATAAAATCCTTACTATCTAAATCTATAATTTTAATGCGACAGTTATCTGTGTAACCTGCTATTCTAATAGTTATATTTCTTATTTTAAAATTAATTAGACTTTTTTTAAATGTTATTAGATTATTATCTATGCGTTTTACTTACACAGGTTTGTCTAAAACTCTAGTTAGTATTTAGTATCTTTATATTTACTTATTTAATATAAGTGTTTTACTAGCCCTACTATCTATAAGCGCTAGTGTCTAATTACTATTAATATATATATTTTTATATAACTTATTTTCATGTTTCCTTTAGTCTAATTATGTGTATATAATTAATATATTATTTCTAATCTCTAGTTTTTAGCCCTCTAGTAGCTTGGTTATAGTCTATTAGTTTTTTAGTTTTTTATTTATAGCTAACTCCTAAGTGGCAGTCGCTTTTTTAGTGTTTTCTTTTTAGGTCTATAGATTAGACATCTCTAGAATTAGCATACTTTCTTATTAAGTATTTTATATATATTTTTGGTTTATTCTCTATAATCCTGATATTTCCATCCTAAGAAATATTCTTAATATGTAAGTTTTTTGTGTAAGTCTGTAACTAATTATCCTTTTTAATAATATTTAGTTTAGTATTATTAGTATCCTATCTAGCATTTATCCTATAATAGTTATTTATATTTATTTGAGTTTAGGTCCTGTAATTTGTTTTCTGAATCCGTATAAACTAGTTCTTATTACAGGTTAAGTTCTTTTTTATTTACTAGTTATTATAATATTTTTCTTATCTTTAGTCCTTTGACATGTATAGTGTGTTTATTCTATTTATAATTCTTTTCTATATAGTTAGAAGCTATATATATCTAGTATTTCTTTCTTATTATTCTATTTACAGCGTTATTATTCTGTATTTATAATATTAGTAAAAGGTTTTTTTCTTTTCTTTTATTCTAATTCTATCCTACTTCCGGGTGTCCGACGGGGTGATAGTACGTTATATTAATTATAACTAGTATAGGTATTTATTAATATATCTTGTTTATCTATATAGCTAATTCTTGTCTACTTAGTCCTTTATACTATCTATTTTCTACTAACTATAGTGTTTATTAGTATTTATACATTCTATCTCTTAAGATAACTTTCTAGTATTTAGTAATATAGTATTCCCTTTAGTAGTATTTTAATTTATATATTTAGTAGTATCTCTAGCGTACGTGCTGTATAATTATTATAAACATAAGTTCCTTACCCTCTATTATCTCTTAATTCTTTTTTTATCGGAATTTCTGATTTTCCTTATGGAATGGCCTTTCTTCTTATTCTATAATCTCATAAAATCTTTATATTTTCCTTTTAGTTTCTGCGTTGTATTGTTGAACTGCTGCTTTTTATATTATAGTAATTATATTATTAAATTATTTTACTAAATAATTTTTGACTTATTAATATAGTATTTTATATTCCTGTCTAAGGTATATGTGGCTTCTATAAATCTAGTATTATTTTTTTTAGATTTTTTTTATAATTATTTTTTTTGTTATAGTGTCTCTTGCTTGTTTTACTTGGATTATAATAATCTTAATTTCTTTAAGCGCTTTAGTCTAAATATAAGCTTTCTTAATATCTAATTATCATTATTTATAATCCTTAATAAAGTGTTCTTGTTTTTTGTATTTTAAGTAAGCTTTATATATATAGTATTTTATTTATTTTTTAGCTCACTTTCCTTACCTGTTCCTAATAAATATTTTCTTAATATTAATGTCTATTAGGTTATAGGTTTAGTTATTTTTTTTATTTCTTTTAAATATATAAATTACTAATCTTCCTTATATCTTTTTTTCCTGCTCTTGTTAGTACTAATAATTGTTAATAGTTACTATTTATTTAATAATTTCTAATAAGGTACTTGGCTGTTTTCCTCTAGAGATTTTATCTTTAATTCTGTTTTTTAGTTCTTTATAGTACATCATAACTAGTGGTTAGTTTATTTAGTTAAGTTATAACTAAATTTATTTAAACTCTACTATATAATTAGCTGCTGATGTATGTTACTTAAGTTATTAAAGCTTCTAAATTACCTCTATTTCTTTATTAATTTTCCTAAAGATAATAATTATTTCTTGTTTAAAGCATTCATAATTTCTAAAGGTGTATTATATATTACTATTATAGTTAACTAATTCTATTACTTTTAAGTTAGGGTCTCTATTAGCTAGATAATTTCTTACTAGTAGTTTAAACTATTATATAGCTCTACCTATTATATTCATATCAGCCGCCAGAATCCGATTCTAATTAATTGGAAATAATTTTTGATTAAAATAATAGTAGAGGTCTATTACTGCTATAAAAGTCTTAAGTTTATTTTAATTACTATTAAACTTTTTAGAAGGTTATATCTTTACCGTTCCTTTTTTCTAAACTGCTATAGCTTATTATTTAGCTTTAACTTATTATTATAGGTTTATTAAAGTGTCGCGTAACTCTATAATAGCTGTTTCTTATTTTTAGATAACTTATTATATATTCTTCTATTCTCTAGATATACTTCTAGTTATAAATAAAGATTCTACTATAACTTCTTCTTTACTACTACTTTTTTTTAATAAGTAAAGTTCTTGTTTGTCCTTATAGTAAGTTATTATAGACTCTTAATAATTAGTTATTAGAATCCTATCTAACGGTCTTTCCTACTCTTTTAAGATAATAATTATAATATTATAAGTTACTAACTTACTAACGTAAATTATACTAGTAATAAGCTGTCTAATTATTTATATAATACTTAGTAGTTCCCTTACTTCCGGACTAGATAGCTTATTAGACTTAGTAGAAGTTAATTAACCCAGTAGAGAATAAGAAGGAAATAATATAATAAGTTAAGTCTTAATAAAATAGTATTAAACTATATTACTTAAAACGTAAATCTTAATTTTAGAGTAACTATAAAGAATTAAAAGTAATTATGAACTGTTTAATGCCTTATACTTATAGTAGATTCTTTATACGTATATTATATACTAATTAGCAGTATATTAGATACTGTTAGAGACTATTAGAGATATTAGAGTCTCTAACTTTTTCTAATACTTTTAGCTACTAAGGTTTATCTGGTTATGTAAATAGCTACTCTTAATCTACTAGTATAATTCTGTATTTCTATTCTTGTTTTTTGGCCTGTGCTTTAGTTTACACTAATATATCCTATACCTACTTATAGTTCTTTCTTTTAAGCTTAAATATATATTTTTATTTTAAAGCTTTATTAGCTGTTATTACTAGTTCCTTTAGCTTTTTAAGTATAGTTACTTTTTTATTACCGTCCGTAACAAATACTTAATAAAATAACTTAATAATAAAAAACTTATAAATTTTAATTTTAATTTAAATACTTAAAAAAGCTTTAAATAACTGTTATGAGTTGCCTTAATTTAATAGTACGTTTTACATTAGCAACTTTATCTTAACTAATTATTTAATAAGTTTTTAGTTCTTTCCGTATCTGGAGCAGATAGCTTTAGGTTTAATAGAATAAAGTTTAGTCTTTATCACAAAGTAGAAAAAGAGTGTATAATAGATTTAATAAAATAGTATTAAACTATTTTACTTGAATTTAAATCTTAACTTAGAGAGAAGATCTTGATTTTAGAGTAACTATAAAGAATCCAAAATATCTCAGAGCTAGTCTATGCCTCATATTTATAGAAAATCCTTTATACGTATATTATATATCTGTTGGCTGTATATTAGATACTGCTAAATAAAATAGAAAAGCTTAAAGCTTTATCTTTTCTATCTTGTTTATCTACTAAGATTCTGCCTTAGTCACGTACATAACTGCTTCTAATTTTATAGTATAGTTCTGTATTTCTATTCTTACTTCTTAGCCTATATCTTAGCTTATGCTAATATATTCTATACCTATTTACAGTTCTTCCTTTCTAGTTTAAATATATGTTTTTATTTTAGAGCTTTATTAGCTGTTACTGCTAGTTCTCTTAGCTCTTTAAGTATAGCTATTTTATTATTATTATCTATAATACTATCCCCCTCTTCTAAGTCTTTATCCTGGAAGATAGTTTTTTTCTTTTATAAGTAGTATAAAGGCAGCAGGTCTTCCGCTTAGTGTTTTAAATTATAAGACTTTTAACTTCCTTTTCTTTCTGCCTAGCTTTTTAATGATGATATGTCTTAAGTTATCTCTAATACATTCTTACTATTTAGCTTCTTAGATTTGTACTGAACTTTATTATATGCTGTTATTATATTCCTGCTGTTATAATAATAACCGCTAGTATTTAGTAAATCTCTTCTCTAGGCGTTATTTTGAGTGTATTTCTTAGAATATAAAATACAATCTTATAGTTTCTCCTCTAGAATAGGATTAACTAAATCATGACAAAAAGAAACTTTACTGTTAATTAGAAAAAGCCTAGAATAAAGTATTTAAAGCTTAATGTCTTAAGTAAGAGGTTTAAGCCTATAAATAATAGCTTTATTACTAGCTAGCCTAAATAAATTCTTAGGAGAAGAAAATATTCCAGCGCGAACTTACCTTAATTAATAAAATTTATATAATAAAAAAGAAAGAGTAAAACTATTAGTATTAACTTAATATATTATTACCCGTAGCGTCTAGTGTTACCTTACTTTTTTTCTTAAGTTTTAAATAAAATATTCTATACTTCTCTTATACTTTAAATTTAGCTTTAGAATAAGCTTTTATTATTTTCTCTAGTAATACTAGTTAATTAGCTTTAAACTGTTTCTTAAGTTCCTAATTAGTTCCCACGTGTTGTTTTTAGGTCTGTATTTTTTTTATTTAACTAAGTACTTTTACTAACGCCTAAACTATTAATAGTTTAAAACTTTCTAGACCTTATACTTAGTAGTGTTTTTCTTAAGTTTAAGTCTTATTTATAACCTAGCATCTTATAGTACTGGTTCTAGTTTAGAGATATAAAAAACTAAATAAATTCTCATGTCCTTAGGTAACTGTAGTTTGTAATTTATAGATTCTATTTATCATTTAACTTTAAATAGTCCTAATTTAACGTGATCTAATTTTCGTGATGGTTGCTTTATTTCTAAATTTTTCTTTTTTAAGAAAACTTTATCTCTCTTCTTAAAGGTTGGTCTCTTAACTTTAGATTTATTTTTAACTTACTTACTAAAATTACCTTTATAGGTAATTTTTTATGCGATTTCTTTATATAGTATTTATAAGTCTTTAACTTTTTTTCTTATAAATTCTAATACTTTGTCTAATATTCGTGGTTCTTAATAAGCTATAGACTTATAACTATAGTTTGTATAGAATAGTGATTTTTCTATTATTAATAACTTTACAGAGTTGTATGTAAACTTAGCTATTAATAATAAATTAATCTAATTATCCTATAATTCATTAACATATATTTATAGGTATTATTTTAATATTTAATTTGTCTATTTTATTTATCTATCTGTCTGTAGGTAAAATGCTGTTAAAAGGTAATATTCAGCCCCTAGCCGTCTTATAAACGTTTTCTAGAATATTAACGTGAATAACTTGTCTTAGTTTATAATAAATTCTCGTGGTATTTTATGTTGTGTAATTAGTATTTTAATTAGTAATAACACCAGTTTATCTGTTTTTATTTCTGTATAGGTTAGTTTAAAGTAAGCGTACTTTATTAGTTTATTAATAATAACCAGTATTATGTCATACTATTAACCTGTTAAGGTAGTAATTATTAGTATTTCTATAATAAAGTCTATTGTGACTGATTTTTATGGTCTGTTTAGTAAAGATATTAGTTATATAAGTCTATACTCTTTATACTTTAATGCTTTATTCTTTTTATATTTAATATATTCTAAAAGAATATTCCTAACCTTACTTTAAATTCCTGGAATCTAGAAGTGTCTGTTAATCTGTTCTATAGTCTTCTTAACTCCCTAATATTCATGTATTTTAGCTGAATGTTAGTCTTTAATTAGCTCTGTCTATAATTTATTTAGTATATAAATTATTTCTTAGTTTAGATTCTAAAGTAGTTGTCTATTGTTAAATTTCCTTATTTATTTTTCCTAAGTGTTTTTAATAATGACTACTAATTTAATATTTATTTATAAGCTTCCCAGAAATCCGTCTTATCTTTACTTAAGTATTGTGTTATGTATTTTTAGTATGTTTTTTATATAGTTTATTTATTAACTAAGTATATCAGCCGCAGTGTTTTCTTTTCCTAATTTATAAAGTATTTAAAAATTAAAAGTTAATAGTATCTCTTATTATCTAACTTGTTATTAATTTAACTTCTTTATTATTGTAAATACTGTTAGATTCTTATGATTTGAATATATAATAATCTGTTACTTAGCTCCTTCTAAGTAATATTTCTATTTCTTAAATACTTAAATAATTGTTAATAATTCTTTATTATAAATATCATAGTTCAACTCGGCAGTTGTAAGTTTATAAGATAAAAAATCTACTAGGTGTTTTTATTTATTATTTTATGTTTATAAGAGAATGGCTTTTATAGCTCTGTCTAATATATCTATATATATCTCTATTTAAAGTCCTAGATTAAACATTTTTAATATTAGTAGTTCCTTAAATTTCTTTTTTAACTTTTTAAAGGCTTTGTTTTCTTTTTTTGTTTACTTAAATTATTGATTTTTCTTAAGCAATTCTGTTAAGGGTGCCGTAATTCTTAAATAGTCCTTAATAAATTACCTACAGAATCCCGTAAATCTAAGGAAAAAATAAACTTTTTTTGTGTTTATTAGTATTAACTATAATAGAATATCCTTAGCTTTATCCGGGTTAACTGCTATTCTATCTCTAGATATAATATATCCTAGAAACTTAATTTCTTTCTTATAGAATATATATTTCTCTGTTTAAATATATAAGTTATGCTCCTTAAGCTTCTGTAATATTTTTTTAATATACTTAATATATTCGTCTAGCGTTTTGTTTATATATACTAAGATATTATTAAGATATGTTAGCATAAAAACATCTAGATATTCTCTTAGAATATAATTAATAATGGCTTGGAATGTTACTGGTGTGTTGGTAAGTCCTATAGGCATAATTATATATTTATATAGTCTATAACTTATTTTAAAAGCTGTTAGCTATTCATGCCCTTTAGCTATTTATATTTAATAATATCTATCCTTAATATTAAATAGACTAAATTATTTGGCTTCTCTGAGTTTGTACATGAGCTCTGATATTAAGGGTATTAGATAATAATTCTTAACTATTATTTTATTCAATTATCAGTAGTCCACGCAGAATTATAGTTTTCTATTTTTCTTTAGTATAAATAGTGCTGGTGATGTAACTTCGTTTTTACTTTCTTATAAATATCTCTTTTTAATATTATTATTCAAATACTGTCATAGCTTCTCTTATTATTTAATAGATATTTAATATAATAGTGCTGGTTTCGGTTTTTTTTTTTCCTTAAATATAATTTTATAATCCTAATCCTTATATTCTAGTATCTAGTTTTCTTGTTTTTTTGTAAACTATTTTCTGAATTCCTCCTAATATTCGTTTAGCATAATAAATATAGTATCGTGAAGAGTTACTTTCTTTATTTATATTATAGCTTTTATTTATTTATAATAGTTCTTTCTAATTCCTATAAACTTCGTTCTTTAATTAATTAGTAGGTTCTATTATGCTAGCTAGTCTCATCCTAGTATAAAATCCTTACTGCCTAAATTTATAATTTTAATATGATAGTTATCTGTGTAATCTACTGCCTTAATAGTTATATTCCCTATTTCAAGATTAATCAGACCTTTTCTGAATGTTATTAGACTATTATCTATACGTACTACTCTTATAGGTTTGTTTAAAACTTTAGTTAAGATATAGTATTTCTATATCTATTTATTTAATATAAGTATTTTACTAGCCTTGTTGTTTATAAGTATTTGCGTTTAAAAGCTATTAATACATACGTCCATGTATAGCTTATTTTCGTGTTTCTATTTAAGTCGTGTATAGTTAAGTGCTAATTTTTATATTTTAATCTTAAATTAACTCTCCAGCAGTATAGTTATTGTTTACTAGTCTTTTAGTTTTTTATTTATAGTATAATTCTAACTGTTAATTACTTCTTTAGTATTTCTTCTTTAAGTTTATGGATAGAGCATTATTGGAGTTAGTATTCTTTCTTTAGTAATAATTTATATTTCTTTTTAGCTTCTTCTCTATAATCTTAGTACTTTTATTCTAGGAAACATTCCTTTATTATTAATTTAGTATATAATTTTATGGCTATCCATCTATCTTAGCAGTGTTCAGCCTAGTGATATTAATATTCTAGTTAGTATTTATCCTAGTCTAATTGTTTATATTTCTCTGTCTTTAGGTCTTAAAGTTTTTTTTTAGAATTTATATAGATTAGCTCTTATTCTGTGTTAAGCTTTTACTTTTATGCTATTTATTTTAATACTTATTTTATCTTTAGTTTTTTAACCCTTATAGTGTGAGCTGCCTATCTATAGTTTTATCTAGTATACATTTCTTCTTTATATATCTAGTATTTCTTTTATATAGATCTTTCAGCGGCGTTGTTATTCTATACTTATAATATTAGTAGAGTAAGTTTCTTATTAGACTTTTTATTCTAATCCTATCTTAATTTAGGGTATCCTACAGGGTGATAATAAGTTATATAGTTTATAAGTAATATTAGTTCTTATTTATAAATCTTATTTATCTATATAGTTAACTTTTGTCTACTGAGTTCTCTATATTACTTGTTACTAGCTATTTATAATACTTATTAGTACTTATGTATCCTATCTCTTAAGATAACCTTCTAGTATTTAGTAATATAATGTTCCCTTATGTAGTATTTTAATCTGTAGATTCAGCAATATCCCTAGCTTACTCACTATTAGATTATAGTAGATATTAATTCCTTGTTTTCTATAGTCTCTAAATTTTGTTACTATTTGAATTTCTAGTTCTCTGCCTTAAAGGGTCCTCTCTTTTACTAAATTATCTTATAGAATTAATTAGCTTCTTTTAAGGAGCTGGCTTGGTATTATCTAATAATAACTTTTTATATAGTAGTAATTATATCGCTAGTTGGTGTTACTAAATAATTTTTAACTTACTAATATAGTAGTTTATATTCTTATCTAAGATGTATATAGCTCCCATAAATTCAGCATTATTCTTTCTAGATTTGTTATATTATGGTTTCTATTATTATTTAGTCTTTAGCTGGTTCTATTCAGACTATAGTAATCTTAATCTCTATTAGTGTCTTAGTTTAGACATAAGCTTTTTTAACGTCTACTATTTATTATTTGTATTTTTTAATAAAGTGTCTTTGTTTTTTATATCTAAGGCATACCTTACGCGCATATTAGTCCATTTATTTCTTAATACATTTATCTTATTTTTTTTTGTTAATTTATGTGTTCTTAACTGATACATGATTAATCTCTATTATATTATAAATTTAAGTATTCTTTTTATTTCTTTATAGTGTATGGATTACTGGCCTAGCGTTATTTTTCTTTTTTTATTCTCTCTAGTATTAATAGTTATTAATAGTCACTGCTTGTTTAATAATTCCTAGAAGTATACTAGATTACTTTTTTTATAAAATCTTATCCTTAATCCTATTTTTTAGTCTTGTATAATATATCATTACTAATAGTTAGTCTGCCTAATTAAGTCGTGATTAGATTTATTTAAACTCTACTATATAGTTAGCTGCTAATGTTTATTACTTAAGTCTTTAAAGCTTTTAAATTATCTCTATTTTTTTATTAATTTTACTAAAGACTACAATCAACTCTTTTTCGAACGTTTTATAGTTCTTAAAAGTTCTTTTAATATTATTATTATAGTTTGTAAGTCTTATTAATCCCAGGTTAAAGTCTCCTTTAGCTAAGTAATTTTTTATAAGTAGTTTAAACTATTTTATAACTCTTTTTATTATGTTTATACTAGCTACCAGAATCTAATCTTAGTTAGTTGTGAATAAGGATTAATTGAACTAATAGTATAAATCTATTACGGCTATAAACGTCTTAAGGTTATCCTAATTTCTGTTAAATTTAAAAAGTAGTTAGATCTTTATAGTTTTTTCTCTTTTAGTTTTTACTATTTTGATTTATTACTATATGCTAATTATAGTATCACATAACTCTATAATAGCTGTTTTTTATTCCTAAATAATTTATTATGTGCTCTTAGTTTCTCCTGATGTACTTCTAGTAGTAAATAAAGATCCTGCTATAACTTCTTCTTCGCTACTACTATTACTTAATAAGTAAAGTTCTTATTTATTCTTATAATAGATTATTATAGACTGTAATTAGAAATTTGTTATTAGAATTAATCCAACGTCCTCTCCTACACTTTGAAAAGGTAGTTATAATGTTATAAGTTATCTTAATTTAATAGTACGTTTTACGTTAGTAACTCTGCTTTAACTAATTACTTAATAAGTTCTTAGCTCTTTCCGTATCTAGAGTAGATAGCCTTAAGTTTAATAAAATAGAGTTTAGTCTTTATCGCAAGGTAGAAAGAGAGTGTATAATAGATTTAATAAAATAGTATTAAACTATTTCACTTAAATTCAAATCTTAACTTAGAGAGAAGATCTTGATTTTAGAGTAACTATAAAGAATCTAAAATATCTCGGAGCTAGTTTATGCCTCATATTTATAGAAAATCCTTTATACGTATATTATATATCTATTAGCTGTATATTAGATATTACTAGATAAAATAGAAAAGCTTAAAGCTTTATCTCTTTTATCTTATTTATTTACTAAGATTTTGCCTTAGTCACGTGCATGACTGCTTCTAATCCTATAATATAGTTTTATATTTCTATTCTTACTTTTTAGCTTATATCTTAGCCTATGCTAATATATCCCGTGTCTATTTATAATTCTTTCTTTCTAGTTTGAATATACGTTTTTATTTTAGAGCTTTATTAGCTGTTATTGCTAGTTCTCTTAGCTTTTTAAATATAGCTATCTTATTATTACCGTCCGTAACAATAACTAGTATAAAAAGTTAAAAAAAATTAAATAAAAATAAAAAATAACTTATAATATTTTTTTTGCTTACTAAAATATGTAAAGCTAATAATACTTTAAATAAAATTAAAAAATAATACAAGTTTTATATTATCTTTAAAATAGTAAAATATTTTTAAAATTTTGAATATATTTAAAACTATTTAAATAGTTTTATTAATTTTTCGTTATAAAAATAAAATGTAAAAAATATACTTTTAATTAAAAAAATTAAAATTAATAAAACAAATATAATATATAAAAAATTATATATAATATTAGTTACTAAACTATTATTAACTAAAATAGTATTAATAATAAAGTATTTAAAATATAATAATTTTTAGTAATTTATAAAAATATTAAAGCTATTATTTTTATTTTAATAATACTTTAAAATATACTTTAATTATAATTAATAGAAGTATTTATAAATAAATTAATTTAATAAACTTTAAACTAAAATTATTTATTAATTTTTTTTATATTTAAACTTTTTATTAAATATATAAATAGTATTAATATATATAATGTTAATACTTATAATATTATATAACTTAATTATGTAATTATATACTTTACTTTATATTTTAATTATGTCATGGGAGGCTACAACTAGTAATATCTAAATTTATAATAAAGTTAAATTAATTACTATATATAGAACTTAGATAGTTATAAGAGGAATTACTAAAAAGAAAATCTCATATAAAGAAAACAGATAATATAAAGACTAATAACTAATATTAGCTAGATAGTTAGATAGTTAAATGGCTAGCTAGTTAACTAGTTATATATATAATATAGCACATATAACAGCATACTATTATAAATTAAAAAAAAAAAATTTTTATTAAGCTTAAATTTATATTATTTATAGTAAAATAATAGTATTTTATTAATAATATTATTTATATAAATGTTACGGACTGTAATAAAGAAGGAAGTATAAGTAAAAAGGCATTACTATAAAATATATAAGTAATACTAGTAAGCTAAAGTAAATTAATAAAAACAAAACTTATAAATAAGATTACTTTATAGTAAGTTTAAGTTCTATAGGGAATAGTACTTAGAGTAGGTAAGTAAATCAGGTAACTAGCTATAATAGAATATAAAAAAAATAAATATAAATAATAAAGATAAGAACTTATCTTTTTTTATTTTTTCTAGTAGTATTTAATATACTTTTAGTTAGTATATAATATACGCACGGAGGATTTATTATAAGTATAAAACATTAGATAACTTATAGTTATTTTTAATTTTTTATAGTTACTCTAAAATTAAGATTTACACCTTAAGTGAAATAGTTTAATACTATTTTATTAAATTTTAACTTATTATATTGCTTTTTTTTTACTCTTATTAAGTTAACTAACTTCTACTAAGTCTAATAAGCTATCTAATCTGGAAGTAAGGGAACTAATTAATTATTATAATAATTAATTAAACAGCTTATTACTAGTATAATTTATGTTAGTAAGTTAGTAACTTATAATATTATAATTACTATCTCAAAAAAGTAGAAAAAGCCGTTAGATAGATTTTAATAACTAATTATTAAAAGTTTATAATAATTTACTATAAGGACGAACAAGAACTTTACTTATTAAAAAAAAGTAGTAGTAAAGAAGAAGTTATAGTAGGATCTTTATCTATAACTAGAAATATATCTAGAGAATAGAAAAGTGCATAATAAGTTATCTAAGAATAAGAAATAACTATTATAAAGTTATATAACACTCTAATAAACTTACAGTAACAGGTTAGAATAAATTAAGAAAAAAAAATAGTAAAAATATAACCTTCTAAGAAATTTAATAGTAGTTAGGATAAACTTAAGATCTTTATAGCAGCTCTAGACCTCTACTATTATTTTAATTAATAATTATTTCTAACTAACTAGGATTGGATTCTAGTAGCTGGTATAAATATAATAGATAAAGCTATATAATAGTTTAAACTACTAGTATAAAATTACCTAGCTAATAAAGATTTTAATCTAGAAGCAGTAGAATTAACTAACTGTAATAATAATATATAATAAGCTTTCAGAAGTTATAAATACTTCAAACAGGAAATAATTATTATCTTTAGAGAAATTAATAAGGAGATAAAGGTAATTTAAAAGCTTTAATAACTTAAGTAATAAATATTAATAGCTAATTACATAGCAGAGTTTAAATAAATTTAATTATAACTTAATTAGGCGGACCAGCTACTAGTTATAATATACTATAAAAAACTAAAATATAAAATTAAAGATAAAATCTCTAGAGGAAAATAGCTAAGTATCTTACTAAAAATTATTAAATAAATAGTAACTATTAATAATTACTAGTACTAATAAGAGTAAGAGAAAAAGGTATATAGAAAATTAATAATCTACATACTTAAGAGAAACAAAAAAAAAACTAAACCTATAATAAAATAAATATTAACGTTAAATAAATATTTGTTAGAAAAGGGTAAGGAAAGTGAGCTAAAAAATAAATAAAACACTATATATATAAAGCTTATTTAAAATATAGAAAATAAGAACACTTTATTAAAAATTATAAATAATAATAATTAGATATTAAGAAAGCTTACGTTTAGACTAAAGCATTTAAAGAAATTAAGATTACTATAGTCTAAGTAGAATAAGTAAAGGACACTATAATAAAAGAAATAATTATAAAGAGAATTTAGAGAGAATAATATTAGATATATAGAAACCACACATATCTTAGGCAAGAATATAAGGTTCTGTATTAATAAGTTAAGGATTATTTAGCAGGATAATTTAGTAATATAATCACTATAATATAAAAAGCAGTAATTTAATAATATAACACAGAAACTAAGAAAGAAATGCAAAGATTCTATAAGATTATAGAATAAGAAAGTGGACTATTCTACAAGAAAAATCAGAAATTCTGATAAAGAAAAGATTAAGAGATAATAAAGGATAAGAAGTTAATATCTATAATAATTATATAATATATATACTAAAAATACTATTAGATATATAAATTAGAGTACTACTAAGAAGAATACTGTATTACTAAATACTAGGAAATTATACTAGAAGATAGAATGTATAAATGCTAATAAGCACTATAGTTAACAGGAAACTAGCAGTATAAAAAACTAAATAAATAAGAATTAGTTATATAGATAAATAAAATTTATAAATAGATATTTATACTAGTTATAACTAGCATAATGTACTGTCACCCTGTTAGATATTTAGAATTAGAATAGAATTAAAGTAAAAAGGACGAAAAGACCCCTTTACTAATATTATAGATACAAAATAATAATACTATAAATAAAATAATAAAAAGGAAATACTAGATATGTGTAGTTTCTAACTATATAGGAAAAAACTATAAATAAAATAAACATACCATACATGTTAAAGAACTAAAGATAAGAAAAATATTATAATAACTAGTAAATAAAAAGGAATTTAACCTGTAGTAAGAACTAGTTTATATGGATTTAGAAAATAAACTATAGGACCTAAACTCAGACAAATATAAAAAACTATTATAAAATAAATACTAGATAGGATGCTAATAATACTAAACTAAATACTATTAAAAAAAAATAGTTAGCTACAGACTTATATAAAAAACTTATATATTAAGAATACTTCTTAGGATAGAAGTGCTAGGATTATAGAGAATAAGCTAGAAATATATATAAAATACTTAATAAAAAAGTATGCTAACTCTAAAGATACTTAATCCATAAAACTAAAAAAGAAACACTAAAGAAATAACTACTACTTAGAAGTTAACTATAGATAAAAAACTAGAAAGCTAGTGGACTATAACTAAGCTACTAGAGAGCTAAGAACCAAAGGTTAGAAGAAATAATATATTAATTATATATATATAACTAAACTAAAGGAAATACGAAAATAAGTTATATATAAATATATATATTAATAGTAATTAAATACTAGCACTTATAAACAGTGGGGCTAGCAAGACACTTATATTAAATAAATAAATATAAAGATACTAAATATTAACTAGAGTTTTAGATAAACCTGTATAAGTAAGACACGTAAATAATAATCCGGTAATATTTAAAAAAAATCTAATTAATCTTAAAATAAGAAATATAACTATTAAGATAGCAGGTTACACAGATAACTGTTGTATTAAAATTATAAATCTAGGTAGTAAAGATTTTATCCTAGAATAGAACTAGCTAGTATAATAGAATTTAATAATTAACTAGAAAATAAAGTCTATAGGAACTAGAAGAGATTATTATAGATAAATAAGAGCTATAATATAAATAAAAAAAAATAATCCTTTACGACACCACGTTTATTATGCTAAACGAATATTAAAAAAAATTCAGAGAATAGTTCTTTAAGGAAGCTAAAGACTAATTACTAGAATATTAGAACTAGAACTATAAAATCACGCTTAAAGAAGGAATAGATTTAAAACTAGAATTATTATACCAAGTACCCATACACCAGCAGGAAGAATTATGAAAATTCTTATAAAAAAATTAATAGAAAGGATATATATAAATAAGTTAAAGCAAGATAGTATTACTAATACTCTTTATACTAAAAAAGAATAAAAAGCTAAGATTATATATTAATTATAGATATTTTAATAAAGCTATAGTTAAGAATTACTATCTAATACTACTAATTTTAGAACTTATAGATAAAATTAGAGGAGCTAAATGGTTTAGCCTTTTTAATATTAAAAATAGATATTATTAAATATAAATAGCTAAAGAACACGAATAAATAATAGTATTTAAAATAAGATATAAATTATTTAAATATTTAGTCATACTAATAGGACTTACTAACGCACTAGTAATATTCTAAACAATTATTAATTATATGCTAAGGGAATATTTAGATGTATTTATAATAGCATACCTTAATAACGTGCTTATATATATAAATAGAATGCTAAAAGAACACGTTAAGTATACTAAAAAGATATTATAAAAGCTTAAGAAATACAAGCTATATATTTAAATAGAGAAATATATATTCTATAGAACTAAAGTTAAGTTCTTAGAATACTTAATATCCTAAGACGGAATAGTAGTTAATCTAGATAAGACTAGAGATATTCTATCTTAGCCAACACTAATAAATATAAAAGAAGTTTATTCTTTTCTTAGATTCATATGTTTTTGCTAATAATTTATTAAGGACTATTTAAAAATCATATTACTATTAATAGAATTGCTTAAAAAAGATTAATAATTTAAGTAGAAACAACACGAGGAAGATGCTTTTAAGATATTAAAAAAGATATTCCAATAACCACTAATATTAAAAATATTTAATTTATGACTTTAAATAGAGATATATATAGATGTATTAGACAGAGCTATAGGAGCCATCTTATTATAAGTATAAAATAATAAGTTTAAATATTTAGTAGACTTCTTATCTTATAAACTTATAACTACTAAGTTAAATTATGATATTTATGATAAGAAACTATTAGTAATAGTTTAAGCATTTAAAAAATAGAGACATTACTTAAAGGGAGTTAAGTATTAAATTATTATATATTTAGACTATAAGAATCTAACAGCATTTATAATAATAAAGAAGTTAAATTAATAATAAGTCAGATAATAGAAATTAGTTTCTATATTTAACTTTTAAATATTTTATAAATTAGGAAAAGAAAACACAGCGGCTGACGTATTTAGTTAATAAATAGACTATATAAAAAACATACTAGAAATTCATAATATAATACTTAAGTAAAGACTAGATAAATCTCTAGGAAACTTATAAATAAATGTTAAGACAGTAGTTATTATTAAAAGCACTTAAAAAAAATAAATATAGGATTTTAATAATAGATAACTACTCTAGAATCTAGACTAAGAAATAATTTATGTATTAAATAAATTATAGACTAAGCTTATTAAAGACTAACACTCAGCTAAAATATATAGACATTAAGGAATTAAAAAAACTATGGAATGGATCAACAGGCATTTTTAGATTCCTAGAATATAGAAAAAGATTAGAGCTATTTTTTTAGAGTGTATTAAATACAAAAAAAATAAAGTATTAAGATATAAGAAATATAGACTTATATAACTAATTCCTTTACTAGACCTACTATAAGAATTAGTTATAATAGACTTTATTACAGGAATACTAATAATAACTATCTTTTAAGGCTAATAGTATAACATGATACTAGTTATAGTAGACTAACTTATAAAGTATATATACTTTAAACTAACACACACGGAAATTAAAGCAGATGAATTGGTGATATTATTAATTAAGCTACTAATAGTATAATATAAATTACTATAAGAATTCATTACTAATAGAGATAAATTATTTATATTAATATTCTAAAAAATATTTATTAAAAAGCTAGGGGCTGAGCACCGTCTCTTAATAGTATTTTATTTATAAATAAATAGATAAATAGAACGGATAAACCAGACATTAAAACAATACCTATAAATATATGTTAATAAATAATAAGATAATTAGATTAACTTACTACTAATGGCTGAGTTTATATATAACTCTGTAAAGTTATTAACTATAGGAAAATTACTATTCTTTATAAATTATAGTTATAACCCTACAGCTTATCGAGAACCGCGGAAATTAAATAAAATATTAGAATTAGTAAAAATAAAAATTAAGAAGTTGTAATAACTTTATTAAGAAATAGTAGAAAAAATTACCTAGAAAGGAAGCCTCAGCAAACAACAGAAAAATAAGCTTAAAATTAAGGGACTAATTTTTAAGAAGGGGGATAAAGTTTTCCTATTATAAAAAAATTTAGAAATAAAATAACTATCGAAAAAACTGGATCACATCAGATTGGGACTATTTAAGGTTAAATAATAAATAAAATCTGTAAATTATAAACTATAACTACTTAAGGACATGTAGATTTACCTAGTTTTTTATATTTTAAGATTAGAACTAGCACTATAAAATGCTAAGCTATAGATAAGACTTAAACTTAAAGAAGACACTACTAAGTATAAGGTCTAACAGATTTTAGACTACTAACAGTTTAGATATTAGTAGAAATATTTAGTTAGGTAAAAAAACTACAGACCTAAAGACAATACATAAAAACTAATTAGAAACTTAAAAAATAGTTTAGAGCTAATTAACTAGTATTATTAGAAGAAATAATAAACGCTTACTCTAAGGCTATATCTAATAAATATAGAGAATACAGAATGTTCTACTTAAAACCTGAGAAGGAAAACAAGCTAATACTAGATACTATAGATTATAGTATACTAAGTTAATTCTAATAACTCTATTCTTTCTTCTCTATTATATAAACGTTATTAATTAAGGCAAGCTCACGCTGGAATATCTCCTTCTTCTAAGAATCTATTTAGGCTAGCTAATAATGAAGATAGAGCTTATAAGATTTTATAGCAAGTAATTCCTCTTCTGCAGCATAAAGCTATTACTAGAGCCTCTTTTTATCTTAGTTAAGGTAATTCTACTTAAATTACGTTATGATAAGATTACACTTTATGTTTTAATTAATACACTTAGAACATTACCTAAAAGCTAGATTCACTAAATAATGACGATTATTATCATGATAGTAAGAATAAAGGGACGGCATTTAATAGCTATTTTCTTAAACTCTTTTTACTAGATAGTAAGCTTATATTAAGAATAATTCCACTTAAGTTATTCTTAGGAAATTAGAAGGATAGAAAAAATAGAAGGAATTCTTATAATCTCAGTTTTTATATAAAGGACTAATTACCTTTATATTATCTATAAAAAAAAGAACAGAATAACCTTCAGGCTAAAGGCTTAGAGGAAGGGGATAATATTATAAACTATAATAAAAAAAAAAGCGCAAGTGAGAAGGCGTTACTGTAGAAAATATAGTATAATAAAATATACAAACAATACCAGTAAGCTAAAGCAAATTAGTAGAGATAAAACTTATAAATAAAATTACTTTATAGTAAGTTTAAGTTCTATAGGGAACAGTACTTAGAGTAGGTAAGTAAGTCAAGTAACTAGCTACAGCAGGGTGTAAAAAAGATAAGTATAAATAATAAAAATAAAAACTTATCTTCTTTTATTTTCTCTAGTAGTATTTAATATACTTCTAGTTAGTATATAATATATGTATAGAGGATCTACTATAAGTATAAGGCATCAGACAACTTATAATTACTTTTAATTCTTTATAGTTACTCTAAAATTAAGATTTATACCTTAAGTAAAATAGTTTAATACTATTCTATTAAATTTTAACTTACTGTATTGCTTCTTTTACTCTTACTAAGTTAACTAACTTCCATTAAGTCTAATAAGCTATCTAATCTAGAAGTAAGAGAACTAATTAACCGTTATAGTAATTAGTTAGACGGCTTATTACTAGTATAATTTACATTAGTAAGTTAGCAACTTGTAATAATAAATTTTATAATTATAGTTTATATAAATAATATTAATTATATTAAACTAAATATAAGTAAGTTATTAATTTAACAATTAAAAATAATTATACTTAATTAGTAAATATATAATAAAAAACTTAAAATATATAAATATAGTAAGTATAATAAATTAAAATTAAAACTAGGTAATTATAATAATTATTTTAATATAAAAAATAGTTTTATTAACATAACTTAATATTTTAATATTTTAATTTAATATTTTTGTATATATAGTAAATAAGTTTATTATTAATTAAATATTATAAATTTTCTTTAAATTTTTATAGTAAGTATAAATATAAAACAAAATATAATAACTACAAATTAATATTTTAAATTATTTATTATAAAAGTAGAATATATAGCTCTATATTAAGTTATTTAAAAACCTACTTAACTTAAATAACTACTTACTAAATTAGACCTTTATTAAAGAAGTAAATCTATTAAAATTAATATAGACAATAAAAGTACTATAGCTTTAAGTAAGAATTCTAAATCCTATAAGCGTAGCAAGTATATTCACACTTAGTATTACCACATACAAGAGCAGGCACAGAGCAGACGAGTCACCACGCCCTACATACTAACTACTCAGGTGATCACAGACGGTTTGACCAAAGCTGTTAGTCCAGAGCTGCACCTTCGATTTATTGGCCATTGCCGGCTCGACCTAGATAGAGTAAGCAAGAAGAGGCATGATTGAAAGAAAAGGCATCGTCCGCAAGCTTGAGAGGGAGTGTTGGCATGACCGCGATAGGCAACCTTGCTACCTTGCGCTAAAGGCAGGCAGAACTCTAGGTACCGACGCCACTACAGCATCATAAGTCATACTCTCGTTACTACCTATTTGATTATTATGCACTTAACCGGTAATTACTTCCAGTAGCAATCAATTAATTCCATTCAAGACAATATTTATGAGCACTTCTAGCTGCCGAGACATGATCTCCATCAAATTCTTTCTCCGTAAATAGTTTGATGCCGTCAAAACGGTCCAAAGGAATTCGGATACGACCATGAAATCCAAAGGATCGTCAGATATAACCCGAATCAGAGCTATGTAACGAGATGTCAGCAAAATCATCCTGTATGTGATGTGATTCGTATCCTTCAAACCAAGTTCTAGCGTTTCTTTCTGGATTGACAGCTAAGGTGTTAGCATAACATGTCAACGTGACAACCCAAGAATGGCTTCAGACATCCTAGCGAAATCGCCGCGAGCTGGTTCGCCTTTCCGAAGGTGCCGAGGATTGAATTTGGGACATTGAATCACACCGCTATAATCATACGTATGCATCTGGCTAAATATAGCACTACCCACCTTGATCCTATGAACCCTGGCCTGATTTTTCGTTCCTAGAATTTACATCCAAGCTGTCTTCCTCGTATCGGGAAGGCAGAATGACTTCACATTATCTAACCTGTTCTTTGAAAGCTGCCATTTTGCACTATGGAGGCGCCGGCGATCGATTTCATTACTTCAGCTTAAGCCTAAAAGCCTATATGTATGCGTTAGGCTGGACAGTTCACTAACCTCTCAATCCTGATAGCTTATGGCTCATTTTTAATACCTGGAACCTACGTATAAGCTGCCCCATAAGTATTAGGAAGGCAGAAGGTCTTGACACCATCTGGATGATATCTAATGAACTTCTATCTCCCCCTGAACGCTCCGAGGATGGATTTCAGCACCTCTAATCAGGCTTGTAAACCATGTGTATGCACCAGGTTGGACGACGATACATTAACCTCATAATCCTAATGACCATGACCTAAAATTCTGTAGCCGGAGCGTGGCTTGAAGCTAATTCTTTAACTTTACCTTTGCGAAAATGCCTTCCTGTACCATTCTGGCTTCCTTAGCCAAAGAAAAGACATGTGAAGGCGCCAGGGATGGATTTCGGTACCTCAAATCAGACCCGTGTACCCCTGTGTATGTGTCGGGCTGGAATATATAGATGTCCCTGAATCCCGATAACTCATGGCCTGAAAATTTATACCCAGAACAAGTAATTAACTTGTCTTGGGTTGGGTCCATAGAAGTTATCTTTGAAAAGGAAATGCAGGCAATTTCAGACACATTCCATACCCATACCCCAGACAGCTCCATACCCAGTGAAGTCTCTAAGGATCAATATCAGCACCTCAAGTCAGAGCTGTACAGGTGTATGTATACACCTCGCTGGCGGTTCTGATTGATGCTGAATCCCTGGTAGCTTGGAGCGGAAATTCGATGAGAGGAACGAGGCTTTGGGGTTTAGTAGGGATGCATATTCGATGTGGTTTGAAGGAGGAGGCGAAGTCTATAGGGGATAGATCTAAAGAAGTATTTTATTGGTTAATTCATATGGGTGAGGCCTGGCACTTCAATTTGGTGGTATTGAGTCAGAGGTTGAGCGGAGTGTCTATTTTCCCCTTATTCTTTCATTCCCATAGCTTGAAACACCAATTCCTCCATAGAACCTGTCCATCAGTCTATACTGTGACTTAGCCATGGCGGGACGGCTTCACAGTGTTTATGAGAACTCCAAGGTTCCGAAATAGTCCTATGGAGTCACGAAGGGTTAATATCAGGATCTTGATTCAGAACCGGATAGCCTTGTGTATGCATCGAGCTGAATAGTGCATAGAATACTGGATCCCAAAAGCAGCGTTCCAGATTCCCTTTCAGAACCTTGAGCATCGAAATCTCCCTCTTAGATCAGGCTCTTATCACATGCTCCTAACCAGATCGCAACCCGTGAAGTACTCCAGCCCCCATTTTCAGCATTCCAATCCAGCCCTCAAACCCATCCACACTCCCAAGAATCCCCCAAAGCCCCCCTACCTAATTTCTCCTACCCACGTAAAATGATCACTATATCCCTTGCTTCTCAACCTCTCTCCGCTGATCAACTCCTCTCTCATAAGCGTCCAAATCCACATTTCCGGCATCCCATACCACAAGTGCCTGCACAAACACTCTCTTCTCAGCCCTCTTCTCCACATATCCGATCACATTGATCCAAGATCCAACATCGACTTCACAGCGCTTGATGGATTCAAGGACGTGTTCGACATTGACGTGAACGATGGACGGAGGTGCGGAAGTCGGGTACCGGTGTTTGAGAATGAGGGTTGCGGTGGGGATGCGATATTCATCGATACTGCGGAGACATTAGCTGTAATTCTATCGAGCTGGGAATGCAGATCTGGACCTACCAGCCCAAAAACCGCACTTTCTCGCGTGCCTTGCAATTCACGAGATCCGAAATAAGTACCAATTTCGACGGAAGCGGTGCTCCAGACATATTTTCACCGATATCTGTCCCATAATTGCTGCATAGACGTCTAAAAGCGGCGATGGTGTCGTGATACGACCATGCCGGCGAAACCATATCCCGAATCCCCGCGCTAAGCTGCGCACGTGCCACTCTTGCCAATCTCCCAGCGACATCATCTTCAACCCACTTGACTTCCTTCACCTGAATCCCAGGCACCCACATCCACCACCCCGCCACACCCCGTCAGCGCCAGCTTAGATTATCCTTCACGCCTACCTTTCAGCCCTTTCCCACTTTGACCTGCAAAACTACCCTCTCCGCGCCTGCCACGATAAATCAAGCTTGGAACCCCACCATCCTAGACAAGGCCCGATTTCACCTGAAGCGCTCCCACCACCCATATCGCAACTTACTTCGAGATCTACACACCGAGCTGTAGTCATCGCGCCCCGCTACCCTGAACCAAGATGTCTGGCTGGGGACTCGGCTGGTTTGGCGGCGGCGGGCAGAAGGCAAAAGATGCGCCTAAGAAGGCGATACTGCAGTTACGGGGACAGTTGGAAATGTTGAATAAGCGGGAGAAGCATTTGCAGAACCAGATGGAGGAGCAGGACGCGATTGCACGGAAGCATGTGTCGTCTAATAAGAATGGTATGTATCCCTACTACCCGGGAAAGCGACTGAGGGTGAAGTGGGGCTGATTTGGGACATATAGCGGCGAAGGCGGCGTTGAGAAGGAAGAAGCAATTCGAGCATTCTCTGGAGCAAACAAGCTCGCAAATCATGACGCTAGAGCGAGAGATCTATTCCATCGAGACGGCGAACATCAACAAGGAGACTCTGGACGCCATGAAGAACGCCGGCAACGCCATGAAACAAATCCACGGGAGTCTCACGATCGATAAGGTGGATCAGACTATGTACGTTTCCCCCCTTCATCTTCCTCCCCATCTCTCCCATTCCTTATGTTCAACCCTCTACCCATCTCAAGCAAACGCTGACTCTCTTGTCCTTATAGGGACGAACTCCGCGAGCAGCACGCCATAGGCGAAGAGATCAGCGAGGCAATCACCCAACCCGTGTCCACGACAGGTATCGACGAAGATGAGTTGGACGAGGAGTTGGCCGATATGCAGCAAGAGCAACTAGACGAACAAATGCTGAACACAGGCAACGTGCCCGTAGGCGACAAAGTCGGTCGGCTACCCACTGTAGCTCAAGGCGAGGTCAGAGGGAAGGCGCGGGTGGAGGAAGATGACGAAGAAGAAGAACTGCGGAAGCTCCAGGCAGAAATGGCGATGTAGGGAGGGATCGTCAGGCACACTTGTTTCCAGGAGTTTTCTAGTTTGCAGTTTCTTGTGGTCTGTTTTGGTGGCATGAGCGATGGGGGGCCGTTTTAAGAGCTAGATAGAGGGTTTGTCTTTTCCTTTTTCTGGTATATGTCAAAGTGGCCCTGGTACAGGTGTTAGGTGCATGCAGGGTTGAGTCCATAACTTCTTCATCATGACATCATTTGCAACTTTGCTAAGTTGTGAATCCATTCAGACATACCTTTCATGATTTCATTTGCACTTGCGTTACGTTTGTGGAACCAATCTGGCCCCGCCATACACCTGTATCTGGGTACTCAATGTCCAAAGTCCGTCTTGACGTTGCCCAGTCACCAGGATCCTGATCCCGACTTAGATTCATGCCGACACTATCTTTTTTGTCCACCACCTAATTTAAAGTCCAAAACACAATCCCTTTAGTCATGTACTCGTTTAAATTAAGCCGTCTAAGCACACATAGAATATCTACAAGAATCGAATGCAATCAAGAACATGATCTATCCTTCGTAAAACTCCAATTTTTCCCATCCATATACCCACCTTCAAGAAACCGCAACACCAGAACACCATCAGGGTATCTATACTGAACCCATGAACTTTTATACCGTACCATACCATCCACCTCAAAAGCAAAAAAAGGAATACAACGCTCCCCTCTCCTCAACTCTACTCCGCAGCCTCTTGAACGTGTACCTTCTTCACTGGTCCCTCTTCCTCCTTTCCATTCTCGCCATCCCTATCCTCACTATTGCTAATATCCTCAAAACCCCTCTTCATTCCCGGCCTCGGCGTGTCTGTCCCATTCATCGCTGGATCCGGACTCCCCACAACCGGTGTCAAGCTCTCGTAACTCGGGGGCGGAGGCGTGGGTCTCGAGCCCTTGGCCGCAACGCTGGGTTGATATGTAGCTGGAGCGGGAGCGGAGGTAGAAGCGGTGCCCATCATATTCGGGACGAAATTCTGAGGTAGAGCAGGGTTCGAAGGACCAGCAGTGGATGTAGTCGCAGGATTGGAGACAGAGAGAGAAGTAGCAGCCACGACAGCAGCATCGGATGCAGCGATAGCAGCAGCAGAGGTGGCGTTCTCTTTCTCTGCCGTTGTGGGCTTGGAATCCGTTATCGAGACATCGTTCCCGTTCTCGGGTGCCCCGGAAGTAGTATTGACGTTTATCTGTGCGGAATCATCTATCACGCCCGGGACGCCTTTGAGGACATTGACAAGCCTTTGCTCGTTCTCACTCAACTTAAGCGCCTCATCATTCGGCCTCAGAATTGCCTGAATCGCATTATCCACTGTGCGTTCCGCATCGGCGCGATCGGCTGACGGCGACTTATTGATGTAGGTGGCGCGGAAGGCCTCGAAGACCTCGAACTGTCGTGCGGTAGTCTTAGGAGGATATCGTCCGCGGGGGTTCTGTGCCTGAATCTGGCTTGTCTGGCCCGGGTTCTGCGGCGTGATCTGCAATGTGTTTTGCAACGTCGGCGGAGTTTGACTTTGATTCTGGCTTTGCAGGGGGGGAGGAGCGGTATAAGAGTAGGGATCTAGAGGACACGGCCCGGCAGTCACATGTGGGGTGTACGCTGGACCTGCTGCACTGCTGTATGGACTCGGACCCGCTGTCGCATAATGACTTCCATACAAAGGCGCACATGTGAAGGCATTATACGCAGCTGTAGAAGAGGTCGGGAGCAACATGCCATATTGGCCGGACGCCTGACCTGCTGTCGTTACTGGCGGAGTATGACTGGAGGGAGTGGGATATGGGTGCGGAGGGTTCGTGTTTCCAGGGCTAGATATGGAACTATTCCCAGCCCAGGGGGAGGCATATGGAGATGCGTGCGTTCCAGGTTGTGATGTTGGTGCAGCTGCGGGTGCGGAGCGGGTGAGACTGGGTGGGAGACGAGGAAGAGCGGGCTCGGCATTTGGGGTTGGACCGGTTGGCTGGGTAGTGGGAGGAGGGTAGTTCCCAGGGTAATAGGGAGCCGCCGAAGGGCCATATGTCGGGTAGCCACCGGGAGGAGGATAGTAGCCTTGCCTTTGAGCTTGATTGAGTTGAGGCGGACTTGCTTGTCTCTTCCGCCGTTCCTTTTCTATGGATACTTTGGGGTTGATGACCCAGTTATAACCCTTGCCCTCCTTATCCGTCTTTAAAAATGCGGGGTGCTGCCCTAAATTATGCCGCACGCTCGACTGCCATCCGTTGGTCTGCGTCCTGAACTTGTAGTATGGGTACTTCCTCTCGATGGCCGAATAGATTTGTTGCAAATTCATCTGTCCGTTCGGAGAGGCGGTGATTGCTTCATGAATGAGCACAACGTAGTTTGCGGAAGGGCGTTGCAGTTGTTCTTCTGTGTAGTCTGATTCTTTCATTTCGGGAGAGGGCGTGCGTGGAGGTCGGGCAGGCTTGGTGGCTTTCTTCTCGTCTGGGCTCGTAGCGCCATTCCCTTTCTCCGTGGTTTCGCGAATTTCGCTCTCGTCGCCATTCTCTCCCAGGTTCGAGTCTTTTCGCGCACGGGAGGTTTTTGATTTGGGAGCCGGTGTGGGCAGGTCCGCCGGATCGATGCCAGCAGCCCGGGCCTTCTCTATCTCCTTGGCCTGCTTTACAAGCTGAGCCTTCTGACGTTTGGACATGATACCATCTTTTGGTGGTCGTCCAGGACCTTTGCGTTTCTCCATCGGGAGGCCGATTAATGATGATGGTAGATTATGCATTGCGGCTATCTCCTCCGTAATGATATCGTCCTGATCGATTTCTTGCGTCTTTTCCTTGTCCCCCGGAGTGGGTTTCTTGGACTGGTTTGGACTGGTCTCTTTGGGGATCTTCGCTGGCTCTGACTTCTCCTTCGATTTGTCCTTTGCGACTTCTTTAGCTAGACCTTTGCCCTTCTCTTTCTGAGGCTCTTTCTGCACCTCTTTCGGTTTCGATTTCGGTGGTTTAGCGGCGGGCTTTGCAGGTGCCGGTTCAGGAGCAGTCTTCTTAGCTTCTTTTCTCGGACGTGGTAGCTTCGACTTCTTGAGGTTCAATTTCAGAGTCTGCTTCTTCCGTCGTGGCTCAGGTGTCGAAGGCTCATCGTCTTCGTCCTCATCGTCGTCATCGCCGTCCTCGACGTCCTCGCCAATGGCTTCTTCGTCAGACTCGAACGGGTTGACGACGTGGTACGTATGCCGGGGGTTAACGCTTCCGTGCCCGCTCACTGAATCGTCACTGAGATATTCGCTCTCTACTTCACCTCTACTGTTCTCAAATGAGAAGCTCATGGGTCGGCTTGAAGAGCCTTCCCACCCATCCATATCACGCTGCTCTTCAGTGAGGGCGACGTCTGGAAGCTTGAACGTGAATGGCACCAAGCCAATCATGACTTCATCGCTGTGATCCAAGGTTATGACAGACCTCGGTCCATAGTATTTGCCTTGGTGATGCAGACCGTTCTGGCCGAGTACTTCCAGCTCCCATTTCTGCGTCTCGGGATTAAAGCCTATCCTTGCATGTTCTCGTGATATTGCCTTGGGTCCTCCACGATTGCGTAGGTCGGAGATATGATGTGGGTGTATGGGAAGGAACGGGACGTCATTCGGATTTTCAGTAACCAGGCTATCAACATCTTCGGGCACTTGAGGAAACGATTGCAAGAGAACATCCTGCGGGGCGTGTTCGACGGAATCTTCCTGGCTGGAGGGGCCTCCGTTGGAATGATGTTGGGAAGACGAGCTTTTCGTCTGCGATGCTGCACTTTGGCGGCGTTGCTGATATTCCAACGGCAAGGCGGATACTGGTGCGCTGACGATGCCACCGGCCTCACTGACGACGCTTCGCGCGGCGTGAACACGACGTTTTTGTTTCCTTCCTCGAAGTACAGATTCTGCCTTCTTCACGTCCCCGATTTTGTTCAAGTACTCGGCATGTGCCAGCTGGCGCATGTCTCTGCGTGCTAGTTCAATATTTCGGCCGAGGATGACGGCATACGTGGTCATGTAGTAGCAGCCATCGGGAAATCTGAGGCACGCGAATGCACACATGCGCTGCTGGGCCGACACAGTGCTCTTCGGAAGCTCTCTCCGATGGTGCTCCTCCATAATTTTCTGGGGAGTTACGGGGCGCGCTCCCTCTGAGAGACTGTTGTACACGTCAACAAAATGGTCTCTGGCTTCATTAGCCATCTCGACAGCTTCCGGTCCGGAGCCGGGAAGGTGAAGGAAATCAACGGAGTAAGGTTCTCCGGAGACCGCAGGTTGTTGTCCTGTCGCATTGGTGTCGGCCAGACTCTGCGCACTGGCACTCCCGTCGATATTTGGGTTCCCACAGTCCAGGTCGCCATTTTGTTCCGCCATGACAGGCGCGTTGAGGGGCCCTGCGAGCGCAGTGCTCGAGTCGGCAGGCGCGATGGGGGTATCGTTGTGCTTCGCCACTTCCGTAGCTGGTGGTTGGGTAGTCGCGTGGGTAATAGAGGCTTCTGCATGGGAAAGGTCGGCAGGCGCCATGGCGACATGGTCGACGCTTGCGGCTTCCATGACAGGCCGGTCAATTGCGTGGTCCGTAGTGGTGTCTGCGTTGAAGGGCGCGAAGGACGTGTGGTCAATTGAAGGGTTTGTGGAGTCAGGCGCATTGGGCGCGCCATTGTCGGCGGCGGGCGCATGGCCACTGTGCTCTGACAGCGGTCCCGAGTTCAGATGCTGCATGCTGTTGACGACATTTTGGACGTCGATGGGGCAGTCTGCATGGCGGTCAGTAAGTGAGCTGGGCAGTCCAGCTGCAGGACGCGATGCGTGGGCAGCCAGTCCGTACCTTTAGCAAATGGGCCACTTAGGAAGTAGAAGAACGGTACGAAGTAGCTGGCGTCGAGATCACTGAGGAGCTGCTGTATTGCAGCGAACTAAGGCGTGCTCTCCCACTCGGTCTGTGGTGGTTGAGGAGGTCGCGCTTCTGGGGGCGGCATTCGCCGGGGCGGGTCGGGGAAAGCGCTGCCCGACTCACGTGCGATGGCCTGCCAGTTCGACATGGAATAGTTCCTTTCGAGCTCCCCCTCTCCCAACAGCGCAGCGCATCACATATACCCGATCAATATCCATATCCCATAGCTCAAGGCACATGGTGAATTCTCCCGTAAAGGGTTGTTTCCTTTTACCACTATAAACTCTCTGCGGCAGAAGACAAGAGTCTCTCTCAGATGTTCCTGGAATCCTTCAAACCTTTCACCTATCCTGCGAACAATCTGTGAACGAAAAAGGCTTTGCGGGAGGGCGTGCTCTCCTTTCTCTCCTTTCTACTCTTTCGCAAACATTTAGCTCATATCCAGAGTTCTACACTCCACTTTTATAACAAACCGTTGCCAAACGTGAATGAGTGTTGCTCAAACCGGTCGTCGGAGTGAGTATCCACGAGTTCCCCTTGATTCACTGCCAGCATCTCGGCGTTGAGTGATCGTTATTGCCGCAGCGTCCCGTGATTTGCTCCTTCCTCATATCCCTAGCCATCATCACCCTCTCCCCGATCTTCACTATTTGCGCCTTCTTCGCTATCAGCCGCTTTCGTGGGGCCTTTTATTCTTGTCATTTCATACTAACAGCGTAGGAGACATTGGCCATCCATTAATCAGTACCCAAATTCTCTCAACTGTGCTCGGTGACCTACTCCTCTTCAGGATGCCTCCCAAGAAGAAGGGAAAGGATACCTCATCTACCAAATCATCATCGTCACATGAGCAAAAGTCGCCGCCTAACTGGCCGACATTCCACCCGTTGATACCTGAGTCAGATCTCACACTTCAGGAATTGCTACCTGGGCAAATCGTCACCATTCCAAACTTCTGGACAGCCACGCTCTGCAAGAGCTACGTCTCTTTCCTCTCTTCGCTGCCACTCATAACTACTCCCGGCAAGCCAAAGAAAGGCGATGCGGTGCGCGTAAATGACCGCTTTCAGATCGACGACCCCGCTTTCGCCGAAAGGCTTTGGAGTGGGACTGCACTGAAAAATCTCGTTTTAGGCGTCAACGAAGATGGTTCCCTTGGCTTGGATGAGGCACAGCGAAGAAACTTGTGGGGTGGCGAAGTTGTAATAGCGCCCTACCCGCTTGGGATCAATGACCTTTTGGTAACGTACGGCAGGTCGGCCTGAACCCGAACATTCGCATCTATCGATACAGGAAAGGGCAGTTTTTCGACCAGCACTGTGAGTTTCCCTCTCGCAATCGGCCGCGCATGCCTCAGAGCGCTCATGGGCGTTCATTACCGTTTCCCACAAAATTCCCTAACCTTGCGCAGATGATGACTTTAACAACGTAACTCTGCCAGGAAATCCGGCCACGCCAGCGCGGACCACCTGGACGCTTCTTCTCTATCTGACCTCACCAGCGACAGGCTGCATCGGCGGTGAGACTGTCTTCTATCCCGAACCAGAACCAAGCAAAAAGAAGAACAAAGACCCACCGCCCGATCCCTTCGTAGTCGGCCTTGAGCTTGGGCTTGCGTTGTTGCATCGTCATGGTGCCGAGTGTATGCTTCATGAAGGACGGGAAGTCTTGGAAGGTGAGAAATGGGTTATTCGTAGTGATCTCTGCGTGAGGCGATAAAGACGGTAGGCGAATCATTGGACGTTCTTCGATCTATTGAAATGCGGTCATTCGTGATCTACCCTTTTTTTTGGGTCACTTCCGCTGAAAATTGTGCTCTCGGTTTCACCCATCTCGGGATTCCATCGGCTCTCGTCGCATCTTGCGCTCGACTGTACCCGACCCATTATACCCATCACACCCGCGGCGCACGGCTCTCCCGCAGTAAGCCTTCCCGAATGCCTCTTCCTGCTGAAGACGCGACCTAGCATCTTTTCTCTTTTAGGAGCATCACGGGTATCCAAAGCGGGCACTAGGTGCCAGTCGCAATCATCCTCCAAATCGCGCTATTTGTCATAACGCCATATCATCATTTATCTCAAGTTGTAATGAAGCTTTTAATCTACTGTGGCGCATCGTTCGCTCGAGATTGGGATTTCCATCCCTTTCCTCGACAATTCTCGACACCATCTCCAGTCGCTTCACCTGGCCGCAAACCCTCCAAACCTATGCCGTATTTGCAGGGTTTACGTGCGAAGAACTATCCAGACTCCTATCCAGCATCTCTGAACAAAATATCGCGCCCCATCCGCTACATATTGTCCTCGAGTAGAGGCCTTAATGTTACACATCACCTTACCAACTAGAAATCCAAGGTCCGAATTTACGTGTCTGAACCTAAATCTCGACTTTGCCAGTCTTTTCGTCAGCATTTCGTCACTCAATTTTACGTTGTACAGCTTTATCAGTGCTTTACAGAATCCGTACGTATCACGCGACATCCATTAAACTACATCTAATGCCACCAGCCTCCCGAGGTCTACGCCCCGAGACGTCTACTAGCTCGTCCAACGGTCGCACACGCACGCGCTTCTATTACTTAGCTCCCTCTACCTCTATATGACGGGACAGTATGCGATTGTGATTGAATACGCACGGGCTCTTGCGCTGAAACGAAGGCTAACTATCACCGACGGCTGCGATCAGGTTTTTATCATACTATACCTATGCCCTTGTCGTTGAGCCTCTATCTGACCTTCAGAAAGTTCACTTAAGTTTTCCCTTCCAAGCCCTGATTCCAGACCTCGTTCACACATGGGTGAGTAGGTTGGTGACCTCGGGACCATAGAGACCCCCTTCCTCCCTCCCCACAAGCCGAGATCGATTGCTTGAAAGTGACGCACAGGTGCTATCTTTCATACACTGCAATGAAATGCAGCTGTGGGAGGCTGTGGGTAATCATATAGGCGGATTGATGGAAGGCCACACCCCGACTGACTTCACACTGTAGTGTCATTTGGAGAGCATATAAGGTAATGAAGCAGAGATACCCTGGTATGAGGGGAACCCTCAGTTGAGGGATGAGGGGCCGAAGCCAGTCAGTGGTACGTATACGTCGTGTATCATACCGCTTTTACCTCTGGCTCCTTTTTGTATTGAGTGTCTAGTTAAGGTAAACCTTCAACGCTAAAGCCATCTTATTAGGCACCTAGATGCCTTGAAGCAACCTAGCCCTCCTACTACCAAGCCTCCATCTCTATCCCACCCCTCCATAACGAGAAAATAGTGAATGTCCACCAAGATCGACCGATCAACACACTACCTAGCACGGCCCATACACATCTCATTCAACTATCATTTCCGTCTCCTAAATGAACCCTCGACGCCTTCACTGCAAGGTTCATATCGAGGTTTTGTATCTCTAAATCTGGACAAATGGACTACGAGAAATAAGTCGAGACAGGGATAAAATCGAATCCTCAATTCCGGTACGGTCAATACAGAAGAGCAGGGAAGGGGTTCAGTAGACTGCTCACATCACAAGAGCTATCCCTTCACAGTTTCTCCCATGTCAAGGGAAAGATGATTTATTATAGTTTTAGGTTATCATCTCGTCGAATGTGATATCTGAGCCATCCTACAGCTTCAGCTTTTGCAAAGAGGAGGTATGCGAATAGTTAGAGAAGAGTATGGTGTCGCAAGCTCATTTAGGGATTAGAGCCTAGTAGATACGAGATACTGATGTATTCCATTATCATTATTCTACATCTCTTTTCAATGTCATTTATGGTAATTCTTCTTCCTTTCGGCCTAGATGTCTTCGCTAACGGCTACTTAGCTTCGCGCTGTTGTGCAGTAGATCGGAGGTGTATAGGGTTGTGAAGCAAGATGATACTGGTGGTAATGGAGTCTTGCGCCGAGGTATGAAGCGCTAAAGCCAGGGAAAGGTACATATAGACCATGTGGTATACCGCTTTTACCTCGGACTGCATTATGTGGCTGGTATAAACAGCGAAATGCATGTCCTGTTTCTTATTTATTTTTCTCTTCTCCCATATTTTATTCCATGTTCCTAGTGTTCCTATTTATATTCCCAAGTGACAGCCTGACTGGTCGCGCAGATCACTTCTCCGTGGCGCATACATCATTTTTCAGTGGTACATACAGCTATGATACCCGTCTGCCAGCTCAGCTCATGGCCAATCTGATTCATCGCTTGATGCTGATCTATTTAAATGCTAGCATTGTCCCTATTACTTTTTAGACCATTGACCTACTCTTGCAAATGTCCGTAACAATGGGTCGCTGCAGAGACTGTACACCAAGGACGTGATCCCAGCAAATTCTGATATCACAGGGAGTTGGATAAGTACGATTATTAATGTCCGGCTCACGGCTAACTTTTTTTCTCAAGTCTTCCTTGGTCTCTATTATCCTTCTTCAGCCATCCTTTTCTTGTGCACCCACCAATCTACTTGAAAACTGACGGGATGCAGGTTCTGGCCGCTCCCTTTGCATCTGTCTTTCTTACTATTCTTGTCATAGTATATGGTCATTCTTCAGACTCGCTGCCTGAGCAGTATTTCGATGAAGTCGACAAAGATGTCATAAACGCCACTCCCCAGCGTCACAAAAGCAATCCCAAACTTCATTAAAGCTCTCTGCAGACTCATGTCTTTCTGCAATGGCCGTAACAAAATACAACCCTCCCTGCAATCGTTTCAACGGATAAAATCAGTTTGGAGTAATTTTCAGACCATTTGGAGTGTTTTGAAAGCACAGCTCTTGATTTGCCTGAAACGGAAGCATTCCTGTCCAACCAGGAAGCTTTCTCGCGAGGATCGTCAAGAAGCCGTCACCCCCTTTAAAGCTCGCACTCTAAACTGGCGATGGCGTTGCGAGTCTTCCCCGGCTGCAGCTGCGTCTTCAGCTTTTCTAGCTGCAGAAACCATTCTTTGAGCGAGTCCGATAACTTATGGGTAGCCGAAAGCCGCGTTTTGTCCTGCCCATCTAATAGCTGCTTGACTTCTCCGAGGACGTCTTTGATGTCATTAACCATCCCTTGGAGGTGTCCAATGCCTTCTTTAGCATTTTCGACAGTGACTAGTACTGGAAGCAAAGCGGGGCGACTTTGGCGGATATGTCGATGACAGCGATGGCGCTTGCTGCCCCTGAAAGGCCGTCCATAATGCGAGGCTCAGCGAAGATGCTGGGTTTGACGATAAATTTGCAGTAGCACACTGGTGAACACACACTACTGCGAGCCGCTCCTGTGTTGTAGAGAGTATTGTTGTCCATCTTCAGCTTGACGAGGCTGAGAAGGCTCATACCTGCGCAGCTGGCTACGGTAAGGAGTGGCGTCCTCCACGCCCAGCGCCTTATCATACCCCTCCAGCGCTCGCCGGTTCATCCCTTCTGTCGCTTCATACTTCCCCTGATACTGCAGCACTAACGCCAAGATGCTCATGCTCACCAGCGTACGAAGATCGTTGCACCCTTCTAAATTCTCTCTATTCCTTACTGCTTTCACTGCCATACTCTCAGCTACCTTGTCCTGTCCCTTCATCTATAGGCATCACGCTGCGTTGCTTAGTACTCGAGCCCAGTCTCCCTGTAATCCTTCGTTGGCCGGTTCGCGCTCTAATATTGACTCGACGTGCGGAAGAAGCGTCTGGCACTTTATCCAGTTTCTCAAACTTTCCGCCAGGTAACTCCCTTGCCATCAACATCAAAAACTTCCACCTCGATCGCTCCACCTCGTTGAACGACGACAGCCACACCATCGTGCAGAACTGTACTAGCTGGTGCATCTCACATACGCCTCTTTCAGTCGCCGTAACCAGCGAGTAGGCCCGCAACGTGTCTAGGTCGTCGTGAAACTCATTATTGTCGCCATCATCATCACTATTACCCTCGCCTCTACCTGTCGCATTCGTCGAATGGCTGCATAGCGCCCACTCGGGAATCCCTGCGGATTGAAGAAGCTCATTAGCGACAGCAGGTCCGTGGCTGAGCGCCTTTCTTCGCGGATCTGCTCAAAGGACATCTGCCACGTGGTGACAACCGAATTAGAGGCGTCTTCGTCCCGACGGAGGTCATCAGCATTCCTGTTAAGTAGATTGCATCATCCTACGGCGACTACTATCTCTAAACAATTCTTCTCGTTGTAGCCAACATGTTCGAAATTAGACTTCTAGTTGATGACCATAATCGATTGTCATAATCAGCTGGAACCTTCCAAAGCCTCATTAGCATAGCAAAATCTCCCTCCACACCACCTCATCTGCCTCGAGAGCCTCCCCATCCATAATCCCATGAATAAAACAGTCTCCTACAATACGCCTTAACCTGTCACTTCCATCCCTCTCTCTCCTTAACACAAACGGCACCCGTCCTCCATGAAGCACCCATAACTCATCCCCAACCTTCGTCTCTCTGGGCACTAATCCAAAATACCCATTCGTTCCAATAACGAACCCCCTCCCCACCACCGTCGCCAACATGGCCCCCTCCAGCGCAGTGAAATTTTCATGCCTCGGGTTCTGCCACATGGTTGGAAGCCATTCGACTAGTTCTTCGAGGTCACGGCGTTCAAGACGGCGGATGGTCATGAAGTCTGCCTTTGCCGTTGATATTTCTGCTAGCCCTTCTGTCTTATCTTCCATCGTGACTTCTGCTATCCCTTCCGTTACGTCTAACATTCCCCCTTCCGGTGCAACAGTCGCATCCGATGTCGACCTCGACCTCCTAACGAACGTATGCTCCCCCAACATAGTCCTCCAAAATGCCTCCTTCAAATTCTGCCCCTCGCTCACCTTAATCGGAAACGTATTGTCATAATCGTCACCCGGGTCATCAACAGAATCCTCAAGCGCAATAAGCCAGGGCCATATATATCCTGTGTTAAGAACCATCTGATCTGGGTAGGGTTTACCCACCACAACCTTGACTTCATCCACGTAGACGCCTTTAAGTGCGAGGATGTCGTCGGGGAGGAATTTTGGTTCGACATCTTTTGTGTAGATGCTGGGGTTGAGGAGCTGAAATGCGTGGAAGAGTCGGTGATGCATGTACCGGTTTCGTTCCTTGTATTTTTGGACCTCGGGCGTGAGGGTGATGGTGAAGTCTTTTACCCAGGATGGAAGATTTGGAAGTGTCTTGAGCGACTGATCGCCTACAAGGACATTTAGGGAACCGGTTTTCAGGAGCGCGGTTGTCAGTTGACGACACATATCTGTTTCGCTGATGGAGTAGTCCACTGTTATGGGTCTGATTACATCGTCGGATTCCCCGACAAGGCCGAGGAGAGAGTAGAACTTGTCTTTCGTGATCGTGGCTTTGCGATCACAGAAGCTGTAGAAGATTTCTAGGAAGTCCGGGATATGTTCGGGCGGCGGGTTTTTCATTTGCCGCTTTATTTGCAGCTTTATTTGCAACACGGCGATGGGGTCGACGGCGTTGTAGAAGCGATGGAGGTACGATCTGTCGTACCCCTTAATTCGGTCTTGGACATCTCGACAACAGCCTCCGGAGTGCTTGGCGAAATTCTTAGCAGCATCCGTAAAATCCTTCCACTCCAGCTGCAGATACCCGACCGTTACGACCGTCTTGGGCGGCAGGACCGCTTCCTGAACCACCCAGACACGTTCCCACCAAGGCCGATGCAGAAGCACATTGATACCTTGCAGCGCAAGACTCGGATCATTATCACACGGATCCCACTCACCTTCCCTCAAATCCAGCAGATAAATGTCATCAAGATGCTTATCCTTTGCAAGTTCATAGATCAGACCCAAAGTCTGCTGCATCATGATATCGATACCCGGATTCATTCGCCAGAGCGAGAACCAGCCCGCATGGTTTAAGTCGTTGCCATCCATTTCTGGTCCAAGCCATATGTTTCCCGTCCTGCAGGAAGCGTAAATTGAGGACATCATGCTGACTTGCCAAGACTTTTCGATGTTGTCGAATTGGTTGATGCAGAGGGCGTCGATCCACAAGACGCGGGGTTCTTGGATGCCTTCGCGCAGGTATCGCAGAGCCGTTACCAGGTTAGTGGTTGAATGGTGTTCATGGCCGTTCAAGTGGATCGGAGCCGTTTTGGTTGCGTCACCCCAGACGTATGAGAGAGTCTCATACTTGGGGTTGTCGAGGAGAGAGACGACGGATGTGGTACATTTGATGTCTTGGTGGAGAGTGCCTGGGTGTAGGGAGATCAGACGAATTTCTTTCCGTTCTTTTTTAAGAGGGGAGAAGCTGTATGGGGAAGACATGGCGATGATTACACATGCGGTATATGGAAGGAAGGGAAGTATCCATAACTTATAGGTGATATTTTTAGCTTCCCCACCAATAGCAAATTGGAAGTACGAATACTCCTATGTGCATCAATCTTATTAAGATACGAGAGGCTAATGCAGCACAGCCACAGTACAACCCTGTTGCCCAGCATTTAACCAGCGCTTTCAACCGGTAGGTACACTCCTCCCATGAACGGGTTGATAGCATCGCACGGGCTATGGCCCGTGCATAGAAGGTGCGCGAAGCTGCTGGAAAAATACTTACGTTTATATAAGGATCACATACAAATCTCATGTATTCTTTTCAACAGTCATCCACCTACCATGCCTAAAGCACCCAATCGTCGACTTACGTACAAAGAGCGTATCCAATCGAGACACTCACTAAGCTTGGATGGAAGCAGACAGCAATTGCCAAAAGCTTGGGATCCCTCAAAATACCATTTCTGCCTACCTTCAATCGTCTAAGACGCCCACAAAGTCGTGTGGTCGAAAACCTATATTAGATACATCCCTCCGACACCTCCTTGTACGCCATGCAACCGAGAATGCTGTACAGCAACAGAAAATTTGCGAAAAGATTACTCAAGAGCTATAGGTTAGCGTCTACCGTCAAATACTTATTAAGGCCTTTGAGGAAGAGCTTTATCACCGGCGTAGAGCAACACTAAAGCCCTTGCTTGCAGAAGAACACAAGGCTAATCGAGTAAATTGGTCATAGGAGCACCTTAATTAGACTAACAAGTAGTGGTACTGCGTTGGCTAGAGCAATAAGATAACTCTATGTTGGCAAAACCGCGATAGGCAACCTTGCTACAGTCCCCCCCTGGTACGGACTAGACAGGCCCGTGCACCAGCAAGGGCCCCAGGGAAACGCCGAACATTTGATTTCATACAATTTTACTTACAAATCGATGTTTACCATTTTGTTGGCCCCCCTCTGGCAGCAATAACCTCCTCACATCTCTCCTTCATCGAATAACAAAACCTTTGGATCTCACTAAGATCAATCTTAGCCCACTCCTCCACAATCACCTCTCGTAGCTCCTCTTTTGAACGAGGTCGTCGTCGACTTACAGCGTCTTTTAGCTTATTCCAAAGGTTCTCGATTGGGTTCAAATCTGGCGAATTGGCAGGAAACCATATCCTTTTCAATCCATGCCAATTCCACTCTTGTTGAACAGCCTTTGCACTGTGAACTTTTGATCCATCCTCCATTAAAGCATGTTATCTTCGCCAATAACATACTCTTCGTATTTAGCCCTAAACTCATGAATATATATGGAAGGATCTTTTCGCGGTAGACGACGTTGTTCATTGTACCCCAATTCTTTTCAATAAACACCAAAGGCCCCTTTGCTTTAGCAGATAATATACCCCAAACCATCCACTCCGAGTATCCACGGAATCTTGGAGCAAGGCAATCACAATTCAGCTCCTCTTCTGCAGCCCTTGTAACCCAAATACCACCCCAATTCATATAGAACGAGGCCTCATCTATTTATGTAATATGGTTCTAGTTACTCTCTGTCCACTCCAGGTGCTCGTACGCCCATTGTAGTCGATCTCTTTTGTGATGTGGCTCAAGAAATGGCTTTCGAAGAGCCTTTCGACGGTAATAGCCCTCTTTATGAAAGGCAGCAGTAAGGGCTCGATCATTGGCAGTAATTCCGAGCTCTTGGGCAATCTGTCTCCAAGGTTTCCTTCTTTGGATAGCGTTTAAAGTTGCATGAAGGATGAGACGTGATCGGGTCAGAGTATCAAGGATTGGGCGACGACCTTTGGATTTGGTAGGTGTACTAGTGCCATAAATAACTGTATGAACCGTAGCAGGATGGACGCCCACTCGACTGCCAATTTGCCGTACAGATAGACCCTCTCTGTAGAGAGTTTGGATACGCAGGCGTTCGTCACGGGTGAGCTGCCGCTGAGGCGTGGCGACAGCCATGGTTGTTTCGGTTGATTAGGTATCTGTAACCATTGACTGGTTAGGAATTATATACAAATTAATAAGGGTTCCCGAAGGTTCGATGCACGGTGATATGCACGGGCCTGTCTAGTCCGTACGGGGGGGGACTGGACCTTGTGTAACCACCAGCATCGTCGCTGATTCCCTTTGTCGATCCTCTTTTCCACTGTTGATCCTTATATAGCTCACAAATCACTCTCGGAGCTTATCTCGCTCGTTATTTATGTACAATAGCCCTCCTTAGCTTTTCAACAAATTCATATTCGAAGACAATATTTATGAGTACTTCCAGCTGGCAAGACACCTCTTCCATCACTCTATAAACAGGCGCAGGAGAAGTGTACGTTACTCGGAGACCTAAGAAGGCCTTTCTACCTAATTGCTGCATCCCAAAGTTCAAGGATTTTGCCAGCTTTATAGCGTGGTCTATTATATCAATTAACGCTAAAGGACCTCTTATTATATCTGAGAAAGAATGGTGTATGAATGCAAAAAAAAAAAAAAAAAAAAAAAAAAAGGTTTGACTTAAAAGTCTACATTCAACACATTCTACCTCTTGTCATGGCCTATCAAGAGCTCTACAAGGCGTACACAGGTAGGGACCTTATCTTTATGGAAGATAACTACTCTATTCACAATTCTAAGGCTACAGAAGCTGTCGAGGAAGCTCTAGGAAGTAAGAAAATGTGGTGACTTACTTGCTAGCCAGACCTTAATTCAATTGAGAATGTTTGGCAGTTTCACAAGTGGAGGCTAGCGAAGCGATTTTCTAAAAGCTACGCTGAGGTGAGGCAATAGAGTCTCTCATCATCTGACGCACGGGCTCACCTGGCGAACACCTAATTTTTACACCGAAATAACATAATAACAAAAGTAGTTATTAGCCTAAAATTTTAATATATTATACTATTATATATTCAAAACATAGTTTTAAAGTTTTATTAAAAAGTATTTAGTATTAATTAAATTATATTTGCTTAATTATCTGAAATTTTATATTAATACTAATATTAGTTATAAATCTAAATTTTAAGTTTTAAACTTAAATAAACTTTTACTACTAATAAAATAAAGTATAAAAATTAATATTTTATATACTATATTTTTTATTTTAATTATTAAGTAATAAAAGCTGAAAAAAGTTAATGTGTAATAATTTAATAACTTTTAAACATTTTAGTTTAAACAATTAAAAATAAAATGCTTTAATATATATCTATTAGAATTTCAAAATTTAAATGATTACATTAAGTATTGTAAGTTTTATTAACTTTTAGAAAAGTGTGCGGCAGGTGAGCCCGTGCGTGCGATGACATACTCTATCTACAGAAGGAGTGGGAGAAAGTTCAAATCGACGACAACAAACAGTTTATGAAATCTATGCAAGAGCGTTGCTTGGTAGTTATCGAGGCAGGTGGTGGACATACAAAGTGGTAGACGACAATTAGATGGCTTTTTGTATGTAATTTACATAGAAAATAACATTTCTTAGTCATCTGTAGCTTGGGCCACTTCCGACCATGCCCGTGCGACGCTATCAGCCCGTTCATGGGAGGGGTGTATCAACCTCTCTGCGCTTGGCCAGGCAGATATTTCAAAGCTCCCCTCCCACAACGGGTGTTGGCGCAGCACCACATCCATGCGTTTCAGATTTCCCCTGGTCCATGCGCTTCTCTATTCTCGCGCCTCGTCAACCCTATTTCTCTCCGTGACCAGTCCGCACGCCTGCCCAGAGGCATGAGCCCTAGTCCATCATCTCGAGCTCGGCCTTCTGTTCCCACAGTTCCACTTGAGGCTCGATAATCCTTCCCGCTACTCCAGCTCTTGAATATATACCTCATCGCCATCTCCTTCGTCAGCATGTCGGACCCTAGCAGTGAGACAGGCGGTCGCCCATTGGCATCCAACATCCAGCAAACTGAAGGCACTACTCGACCACCATCCATCCGCAAACGTCATCAAAGCTTTCAGTCATTAGATGAACACGTTGTAGGAACTAAGTCATCTTCATCACAACGTCATCCCGCCTCCAGGAATGAAGCGACGTTCGGCCCCCATACCGGCTCCACCGGCGGGAACAGTTCCACTATGCAACGGTCAACCAGCCCTACGCAAATGTCACCAGTGGTTACTGTCAACTACACGAGAACTGGACGCATCAGCAAATCTAAGAAAGGGTTGAAAGTGTACAACTGTGAGTGTGGAAGGGTAAGTTGAATCTCCAGTATCATTTCAGCTCCGCTATCTATCTCCAATCTTTGGCTGGCTGAGCACGATATATCTGAACGCTGCCTCCACCAGATGTGCCTTTTCCCCCAGCGATTGCTCTCAGCTTCGCTTAACTTTCGCTTTGGGCTTCTGCTTTGATATCGTCACGCATATGTTAAGAAGAAGGATCACTAACAGTGGCTTAGGCGTACACTCGCGCAGAGCATTTAAGGTGAGTCTTGACCACGTTTTTTTAGCTATTATGACAGCTAAAATGATTCTTCTCTGCAGACGACATCAGAAGAACCATAATCGGGATGCATTAGTCTGCGAGTTTCCTGACTGTGGGAAGACCTTTTTCAGACTAGATCTCTTGCAGAGACATCAAGAACGACAGTAAGCGCGTCGCTTTCGCTTGCAATTCCGGAAACGGAAAATGCTGATATGTAAATAGCAATGAAACCGAAGGGGACTCTCAGCGGCCTTCATTCATTAGTCAAGGAACAACCGCGGAATCTGAACCCCCAGTTTCTGCACCGGTCACTTTACCGTCTCAGATTGTGACTACAGTTACCCAAGTCTCACCATACTACCAGCAAGCCTTCTCTCCTATTCCAGAGTCGACTCCAGACCTAAGGTATACTTCAAATCAATTTCGTACTCCTCAGATTCCTCCCTCAGCTTTTGGTCCTCTCTTTTGTCCTCTTCCAAATTCCAAGCGAGTTTCAACTTGTACATCAGATACTATCTCTTTCCTTTTGTCTTTAGTCCCATGTATCTTATCGTACAACTGCTCACGTTTTATTCAGTACGATAAAAAGTCAGAGGTCGTATCCTTCAAGAAGTCAGATCGCCGTTACAATTCCGGTGGGCGCTGACGGACTGCAAACCGGCATTTCCTGGCATGATCCTTTCAGCCAATCCCCAACCTACTCTTCGTCCGGTGTATATGTGTCTCTTGTCGACGGCGCAGATGACTATGCAAACATCTTTGCGCACCCTCCATACACCCCTGTTCGGGTTACTGCAGAAGAGCCAGAAATGGAAGAATACACTCAAGGCCCTTGCGAGTCCACGTCTCCACGACGTCCTCGCTTGGATGAGCCGTTTCAGATGCTCCCACCATCGCTGATCAGCCAACAACCCTACACCAACCAACAAACTTTCGCATACCCCCGTCCCCCTCCATCACCTCAGAGCTACGGGCAAGGTGATGTTTCACATCCACAGGGCTTGACCACGCCATACTCGACTTCAAGTGGTCAAGTGCACGGACCGTGTACAGATTCCGGGTATGCATCTACGCAGCACAACAAGCAGCACGTTGTTCCAGCCGACGTCCTCCGATACGAGGAGGACAGAGCCACAGTTTACACCCAGGAGTCCGATTTAAATTCAACAGCGAGAGATTCCTACATTAGTGAATTCGCTAGACTGCTCTTTGACGGCTTGCATGGGAAACAAGCTGTTGTTGGAACCACGGAGAAAGTCTATGACTCACTAGAAGAATTGCTGAGATCATTTGCCTTAAGACTTGCCCATAGCAGTCCTGAACAGGAGGTGCTCAGACTAGGGGCGTTTATTCATCGCCATAGACGGTAAGTTCACCCTAAGCGCGCAGCGGCTGGTTTAGATTCACGTATGCAGCTAATCGAACTTTAAGAAATATCGCGGAGAATTTCAAAAATCTGGGGTTGGCAAGTTGTGATAGCCCAGTCTCATCTCCACGAGCGACTGGTGGCATGAGCTATTTGGACAAGGTTGGTGCATGGGCGATAAGCAACCTTGACGAAATGGAGGCTCCTGCCGTCCCGGAGGGGTTAGATAATAACAACGGCAGTAATTTTGGGGAAATAGATGATGAAGAGGAGCACCTGCCAGAGATTTTGATCTATCGTAGGCTCATCGAAGATAGCGGAGCATATATGTGGCTACTTGCCCAGCTTAGGCGCAAAAGTATGCTCTCAAGTCCTGGCCTTGACATAAAGGGGGCAATAAGAAAAGATATCTTGGGTGTCTTGCCAGGAACACCAAGAATTAGCAGAACGAGACCCCCTGAGCTCATAAGGGCAGTTTACAATGTTCAGTGGGATTTGCATGGGTTTCTGAAGGGTCAGCAGTATAAAGAAGAGCCAGAGCATGCGCTCGAGAATGCCATTACCCTCACAGGGAGCGTAGAGGAAACGCAAGCGGAAACTTGTATTGGATATTTGGAGCAAACCTGGCCGGTAATGGGCGAGTGTTTGGTTCGAGTTCTAAAACGCGCGATCCAATCTGTTGAAAGAGTCCGTCATACCTGTATGTGCAATAGCTGCAATAACTCCGAGTTCATTAGCTGATACTTTGCTTCTACAGCCAATGCGGTCGACGGAACAGTCTTGACTGCCTGGGTACAGTCGCGCAAAATCATAGTCACAGCGCTCGGTAGCATAGACTCGATCGCAGATATTGGAGAACAACTCGCCTGGCTCGGGTCATCATTGAGGCAATCTCCAGTACACCAGGGGCCAGTTTTCTGCTTCGCAGAAACGCACGAAGTCGGTGCTCACAAACTTCATTCAAATACACCCTCAGGTCCTTCTATTGAGTTACATTGCACTATAGGATTCAGAATTGCGCGACCTGAGGATCAGAAGCAGCCGTGCATAATGAACGGAAAATGCTGGCATAATTTATTCCGAAACCCCGTTATTGCGATGGGATTCCCGATTCCTATAAGAGATGAGCCGCAGGCTGGCTTGGAGATCCCACTTTTTATGATGGCTACCCTTGCGCAGGCGAAACGAGTGACACTGTTCGATGGAAAGTTTTTCGCGAAAGGATATTCTACCGTGCTGTTTCCTACGAAACGGCTTGGAAATACCGTTCTGTGGCATCTGTTGTATAACGAAAACGGGCAACGCTTACCTTACACTGATCCTCGCATTGACCAGCTGCAAGATTCATCGGTGGGTAGTATTGGGATGGCGGAAATATCGCATTCACGCCATGTCCTTGGATGGGCGTCGTCCGCCGAAATTGTCCCAGGTATGAGAGTACTTACCTTCACACTTGAATTCCTGCTAATAAATGATGGTTTGTGCAGGAGCTGTGGATGCCAATTACAACATTCGGCGTTCAGGATATAACAGTGGGGGACCCGGTTACGTTCTCGAGAAAGTTTCCTTATCCGCGGGTAAGGTCATCAATGTCGGCGCAAATCTTGCGATTGGAGTCAGGGAGGTGCCTCTTCATCTGAAGCGAGAAGGTTCATATGTGGACCAAATACAGGACGCATACAACAATTATGTCATACTATACGATGTCGACGAGAAGAGAGCTTGGATGGTGAATGGTGCAACTGCTCTGCTGCACATCGTCAGGGCTTCATTGCATGACACTCTCACTGGCAAGTTTAAGTCTCATTCCATATTCAAACCCGAGGATCTTAAAGAGGCTGCTGTTCAACATACATCCGACTCCGCAATTGATGTTCTGACTTGCCGTTCGAATATGGAACTCGAAATTGCTCGGGACAAGGACGAAATTTGGACGGAAACAACCAAAAGCGAAGATGGGAGCGAACATAGAGTGACCAAAAGAAAAGAGAAGTCCGTCTATTTCCAGGATATCGTTGACCAAAAATGGCATATTCTCGAACAGATACTGGATCAGCAGTCCAAAAAGATTACGAATGGGGTCAAAATGGGAATTCCAGGTCGTCAGTACCTGGAGGGATTCGATTTCACAGATGTCGCAACTCGTATTCAAGACCTACACCCCAAGGCTACCGTACTTCAGGCGCGTGGGAAGGCATGGGTAGACTTTACGAGGTCTGTTAGTGCAATCACACTATTCGGTCGTGGCTTTGGTGAACTTATTCGACCAGCAAAGGAATCCAACAAGCTTTGCCCCCATTGAAAAACTTTGCCCAAAGGCATGGATTATCTCGCTGTCTCAGTCTCTGATCTTGAGGAAATATCCAAACGAAGAGGCGACCCAGAGGCGACGCCTATGCGGCTAGTAGGTGATATCTGTTGGCACAAACCCGATAAACTAGTTGAAGCCTGTCACTGCCATGGCAAAACCTTCAAAAGAAAGTTCTGTGGTCTGAACAATCCTTGCGATCGAGTGCAGGTATTACTGCCGTCGACATCCCGTAAGCCACGATTGATCTCTCCTGGACCACTGGATAGCGTGCGTCAGGGTGCGGTTATTTTTGGACACAGCAGGATATGTCCCTTGCGCTGGAGGGATCATGGTGATCCTGAAGAAGGTGAGCCAACTCCGCCACCTGAGGAGCCAAGGTCGACTTTCAATGATAGCGGGCTTGGATCCAGTGTGCCTTCATCCCCTTCTGAGGAACGGGTGTCGTCGAAAAGGGGAAAGGGGAGTCAATCATAAGCTTTGTCTATATTAGGGAAATGTTCTAGTCGCACGAAGGTTCTGGAGTAACCTTTCGACCTGATTTATAATATCGTCTGTAGCTAGAGAAGTTGCAGCGGCTGTGGTTGCTAAAGAAAGACGCGATGGTGGAGTGAGGATGGACAAACATTTGGGCGCCGTGCAGTGAGGATCCTCGTCCATTGCAGCCCATGACAGCGGTGTGCGACCATAGATATCTTTGAAATTTGGATCACGTCCTTTCTTGAGCAATGTTACCACTTCTTTCAATCCGAAATATGCCGCAAGATGTACTCCAGTCATTCGCCCTGGCACTATTTGACTCTAGCCAAAGTAAGTGTTGTAACCAGAGTAGTGAATGTATCTCAGGTAATTTTCGAGAGCCTTCATCGCCTGGTCAGGTGCTCACTAGTGATTGGCTGCAACGAATGGCTTGTTCAGCCCTGTCCGGCAGGCACGCCGATGGCGAAATCAGGGTCTCAATTTGACAGAGCATTGCCGAATATGATGGGCTCTTAACGGCTAACTTTGTGGTGATCTACTTGAAGTCACTCGGATTAAATCATGATGCGGACCTCGCAGACTCGATGGCAAGAACGTCCTCCGCGGACAACCTCGCGCAGCTCTTCAAAGCTCTAGTCTCTTGACTTACCTTAGAAATGAGCATATCGCCTTTGATCTAGACAAATTATCGCCTCGCCTTTGGTTCGTCAGTTCAACTCCGTTTCAAGGGTTCTAGTATGGCTGACAAAATTTTCAGATAACTACCCCACATTTTATGCATATCTCTCCACTTCTTCACCAAGTCGTCCGTGGTAGAACTGTGATTATAAAGGGTCCGCGAGAGCTCGCGAGAGGCTTGGCTCTCGCGGCCCCCCACCAATAGCCCCGGTTATACGGGGGGCTCCCCCCCAATAACACACACATATTGGCGTCCCCCCCCGGTCGCGATAGAGTACGCGATTATTCGTAAGTTATGCCGGCCTTAGCTCTGCCGTTATAAGGCTATCATGAACTAACACTCTAGTTTGTACGCCAACGCAGGCTCTATAAACGTTTATATGCCTGTCTACTCTCCTGCATGCTATTGCCTTGAACTGCAATAGACGCCTTTTAGTCCCCTCAAACAATGCGATCAATAGGACGTCCCTTTCTGTCCCTGCCAGCGCCGTGGAACTTTGTACGGCTTTTAACGTCGAGCTCTTTGCGTAGAGCGCGCGTGCGCTCGCGCAAGCACGCAACACCTGGTCTAAGAACACGAACAAGGCGTACGATCCCAGCAGAAAAAGTAGTGGGAGTTCTGCGCTGAAAAGGAGTTTCAAAACGGCAAGCTCGTGTATAAAAACACGGTAATATGGTTTTTAATAACCGTGTTTTAGACTACAAGATTCAAGGCTTGAAATAAAAAACAAGAGCTATAAAACTATAAATAGTAAACTAGTTTAATAAATACTTAATATTAGCACTATTAGAGTATATAGTAGCTATTATTAACTTGTATTTAACTTTATGTAAAAAAAGTTTAAATAAGTTACTAAAAACTTATAACGTTATATATAGTATATACAAGTAGTAGTAGCTTAAAATTGTAAATAAAATTATAAAAACTTAATAAAATAACTATAATAAAATAAAAATCATAAAAGCTATATAATTTTACTAGTAAAACTATAAAAAAAAATTTAAAATAGTTAATAAAACTATATTTATATACTATTATAAACTTTCTACTTACTTATAATATATTACTATAAAATAAGTTTTATTTTAAAATTAAATTTTAAAATTTTTTATTTTATTTTTATTATTATATAAAAGTTTAATACCTTACTATTTAATAATTAGTAATTATATAAAAATTACTTTTATAACAAAATTTTATGTATTTTATAAATTTGTAAATAAAAATACTAACTTTTTATAATAACTACTAATATATTTACTTAATTTACTACTTTTAAAACTTTTAAATTTTTTAAATTTTTTACTATTATAAGCAAAATATAAGTATTTTTTTTTAAATATTTTTAAACTTAAACTTTGTAAATTTTATATTTTATAATAACTACTATTAACTATAAAGTGTTTTTTTTAATTAATTTAAAACTTAATAATATTTTTTATAAGTAAGTAAACTATATAAGTGTTATAGATAATAATAAAAAAGTAACTATATCTAAGAAGCTAAAGGAACTAGTAATAATAGCTAATAAAGCTCTAGAATAGAAATATATATTTAAGTTTAAAAGGAAGAATTATAAATAGGTATAAGATATATTAGCATAAGCTAAGACATAAGCTAAGAAATAAGAATAGAAATATAGAACTATACTAGTGGATTAGAAGTGGCCATCTACGTAATCAGGTAAGCCTTAATAGCTAGAAATATTAGAAAAAGCTAGAGGCTCTAATATCTTTAATAGCTTTTAATAGTATTTAATATATTACTAACTAGTATATAATATACGCATGAAGGATTTATTATAAGTATAAGACATCAAACAGTTTATAATTATTTTTGATTTTTTATAGTTACTCTAAAATTAAGATTTATACTTTAAGTGAAATAGTTTAATACTATCCTGTTAAATCTTAATTTATTATATTAATTTCTTTTTACTCTCTACTAAGTTAACTAACTTCTACTAAGTCTAATAAGCTATTTAATCTAGAAGTAAGGGAACTATTAAGTGTTATATAAGTAATTAGATAACTTATTACTAGTATAATTTATATTAGTAAGTTAGTAACTTATAATATTATAACTACCATCTCAAGAAATTAGGAAAAACCGTTAGATAGAATTCTAATAACTAATTATTAAAAGCCTATAATAACTTACTACAAGAACAAACAAGAACTTTACTTGTTGTTAGAAAGTAGTAGTAAAGAAAAAGTTATAACAGGACCTTTATCTATAACCGGAAGTATATTAAGAGAAATAAAGAGTATGTAATAAGTTATCTAGAAATAAAAAATAACTATTATAAAACTACGCGATATTTTAGTAAATCTATAATAATAGATTAAAGCTAAATAACACGCTATAGCAGTTTAAAAGAGCAGAATAGTAAAAATATAATCCTTTAAGAAATTTAATAGAAATTAAGATAACCTAAAGACTTTCATAGCAGTAATAAACCTCTACTATTAATTTAATTAAAAGTTATTTCTAACTAATTAGGATTGGATTCTGGTAGCTAGTATAAATATAATAGGTAGAGCTATATAATAGTTTAAACTACTAGTAAGAAACTATCTTACTAACAGAAACTTAAACTTAGGAGCAGTAAGATTAACTAACTATAATAATAATATATAATAAGCTTTCAAGAATTATGAACGTTTTAAGCAGGAAATAATTATTATTTTTAGAGAAATTAATAAGGAAACTAAAGTAATTTAGAAGCTCTAATAACTTAAGTAATATACATCAGCAGCTAACTACACTACAGAATTTAAATAAATCTAATTATAACTTAATTAGGCAGACTAATTATTGGTTATGATATATTATAAAAGACTAAAAGATAGAATTAAAAATAAAATCTCCAAAGAAAGCAGCTAAGTATCTTATTAGAAATTATTAAATAAATAGTAACTATTAATAACTAGTAGTACTAATAGAAGTAAAAGAAAAGGATATATAAGAAGTTAGTAACCTATATATCTAAAAGAAATAAAAAAGATAATAGAACTTATAATAAAATAGATATTAACATTAAACAAGTATTTATTAGAAAGGGGTAAGGAAAGTGAGTTAAGAAATAAATAAAACACTATATATATAAGGCCTGTCTAGAATACAAGAAACAAAGACACTTCATTAAAAATTATAAATAATAATAATTAGATATTAAGAAGACTTATGTTTAGACTAGAGTATTAAAGGAAATTAAAATAGTAATAGTCCAAATAAAACAAGCACAAGACATAGTAACTAAAGAAATAATTAAGAAAAGAATCTAGAAGGAGTAATACTGGGTTTATAGGAATTATATATACCTTAATTAAAAATACGAATTACCATATTAGGAAATTAAGAACTATTTAATGGAATAATCTAATAAAATAATTACTATAATACGAAGAGCAGTAATGTAATAGTATAATACAGAAATAAAGAAAAAGGCATAAAAATTCTATGAGATTATAGAAAAAGAAGGTAGACTATTTTACAAGAAAGATCAGAAATTCAGATAAAGAAAGAATTAAGAGATAATAAAGAGTAGAGAATTTATGTCTATAATAATTATACAGCACGTACACTAGAGATACTGTTAGATATATAAATTAAAATACTATTAAGAAAAATACTATATTACTAAATACTAGAAAATTACTTTAGGAGATAGAATATATAAATACTAATAAGTATTATAGTTAGTAGAAAATAAATAGCATAAAGAACTAAGTAAATAAAAACTAGCTATATAGATAAATAAAATTCACTAATAAATATCTATATTAGTTATAACTAGTGTAATATACTATCACCCCATTAAACACTATTAGAAAATAAAGAAAAAAGAAAACTCTTTATTAATATTATAAGTACAGAATAATAACGCCGTAAACAGAATAATAAGAAAGAAATACTAGATATATATAGTATCTAACTATATAGAAAAGAATTATAGATAGAATAAACACGCCATACGTGTTAAAGAACTAAAGATAAGAAAGATATTATAATAACTAGCAAATAAAAAGAAACTTAACATGTAATAAAAACAAGTTTATATAAATTCAGAAAACGAATTACAGAACCCAAATTCGGATGAATATAAATAACTATTGTGGAATAAATACTAGATAGAATGCTAATAACACTAGACTAAATACTATTAAAAAAAATAGTTAGCTACAGACTCACACAAAAAACTCACATATTAAGAATGTTTCTTAGAATGGAAATGTTAGGATTATAGAGAATAAGCTAGAAAAGTATATAAAATACTTAATAAAAAGGTATACTAACTCCAGAAATATCTAATCCACAGACCTAATAAAAAAACACTGAAGAAATAACTGCTGTTTAGGAGTTAGCTATAGATAAAAAACTAGAAAACTAATAGACTATAACCAAGCCACTAAAGGGCTAAGAACTAAAGGTTAGAAATAATATATTAATTATATACATATAATTAAACTAAAGAAGACATAAAAATAAGCTATACGTAGATATATATATTAATAGTAATTAAACACTAGCGCTTATAGACAGTGGGGCTAGTAAAACACTTATATTAAATAAGTAAATATAGAAATACTAGATACTAACTAGAGTTTTAAATAAATCTATGTGAGTAAGACGTATAGATAATAGTCTAATAGCATTTAAAAAAACATCTAATTAATTTTAAAATACGGAATATGACTATTAAAGCAGCAGGTTATATAAATAACTACTATATCAAAATTATAGATCTAAGTAATAAGGATTTTATCTTAAGATAGAACTAGCTAGCATAATAGAACCTAATAATTAATTAGAAAATAAAAACTATAGGGATCAGGAATGAATACTACAGATAATAATAAATAAAAGCTATAATATAAATAAAGAAAGTAATACTTTAGCAGTTTTCCCGTCAGTGCGCACATCCCGCCACCGTGCACAGCTTAGTAACGCTATCACCAACTCAAAAAATCAAGTAATTCGCAATTATATAATTGTCAATTTGCTACAAAACTTGGAGTAGTAAGGCAACCGACCTTGGAGAATCAGTCTATCTCAATTATATAGTCCTTGAAATGTGCAGGAAGCTTCCTAGCGCGCCCTGGGCGAGATGGAGGTCCATCCACCTCTGAGGGGCTATCTGCTTCATGCACATCTAAAAGAGACTCTGTAATAGCAGCAATTGCAGTAGATTTCTTCTTCCCCTTACTTCGCGTCGATCTCGAGTATTTTTTGAGTTGCTTCTTAACCTCCCTGTCGTACAAAGCTTCCTCGCGCGCAAGCCTTTTGGCCTCGCGCTCAGCGTCACGCTGGATCTCCCTTTGGATCTTCGCAGCTTCGCGCTCGCGCTTCCTCTGCTCGACGGCGAGCTTTTCTTGTTCCTTGGCGAGAGCCTTGAGGCGTTTGTCCTCCTCCTTCTGCAGTTTTTCTTGAAGAGCTTCCTGTTCCCTCTTAGCCTGAAGGTCACGTGCTAGCTGCACCTTATTAGGACTAAGCCAAAGGCAATTACCTTCATCCACTTCTCGGAGCTCTTCAAATAAGCCCTTCTTACGTGTACGCTTACGCTTTTCGGCTTTAAGGGCAATTTTAAGTCCAGAAACTTCTTGTTTTAGCAAGTTTTTCGCATCCGCGAGTTCCCACACTGTTGATCGGAGCTGCTTCCCTTCCCGACTAGTCCTTGAGGTTGTAGCGTCAAGAAGCTCTCGAATTTTCCTTGTATCCTTTGCCGATAAAGGCCTCATCGGTTCCTCCTTAGGCGGAGGGGTAGGTACTCGATTTTTACGCTTTTTCGGTCGAGGATTAAGAATAACCTCTGGAGCAAAGGGATGCAAGCCAGTACGTTCCCACGCATGAGAAATGTTTTTTTCTGTAAAAGCCTTATTGAAGGCAACCCAGAAGAACCTGAAGAAGTCTTTTTTGGTGATTGCAACAAGTCCTTGTGTCCAGTGGAGGTACTGCGTTACCTCTTGAGTGTAATAACCCGACAGTGGGCGAAACACTCCTACATCAAGTGGCTGAAGTGTATGCGTGGAGTGAGGAGGGAAAACAAGTACAGCAATCTGATGAGCAACAGCCCAGTTAATAAAGGTCATATTAACATGAGATCCATGGCCGTCAACAATTAGTAGACGCCAGTCCCTCCCATGACGTGCCTTTGCTTTGGTGTGGCGATCAAACACCTTTGTCAACCATTCAAATCCAAGATTATCGTTCGTCCAGCCAGTAGGCGATGCAGTAAAGAAAGCTTCCTGGGATGAGGGTTCGTAATCCTGGAGCCACGAGTTCTGTACATCACCTGATTCACCCTGGTAGATTAGCGCCGGTGGAAGATAGGATCCGTCGGCACAAATTGAGGCTAATAAGGTGATCCAATCTCTGTTCCCATCCTGACCAGCACCCTTAAGCTTTCCTACGTCGTAATCTTCCTTACAGAAGATTCTTTTCAGCTTATTGAGCACCCCAATAAGAAAGCCCTTCTCATCCATATTGTATATATTATGCGGTTGGATATCATATTCAGCGATTTTTTTCTCCACCAGACTAAAATACCGACTGTACAGGAAATTATTATCGGCTTTTGTCCGGTTTAAATCGATTGGCGTAAGGTAGGAAGACCCTAGGACGTCGGAGTGTTTCTGCCACCAGTCTGTAACGAAGTTTTTATGAACCCAGTGTCCCGTAAGATCGTGTACGAAATTTTCCACCATTTTGTTTGTGGGAGGAAGGCTCATCGCCGTCAGCCTTTTTATATATGAAATGAGGTTATTTTCCTGCTCCTGGGTGAGAATACTGATGTTTTCGATATATGCTTCTCTGGAGACGGTAAGGCCTCTATGGCGGCGCGACAGGGTAGATCTTCCGACATTGTATTTTCTCGCAGTGGCAGAATAATTTGGAGGATTTTGCGATTCTAAATCAGCAAGCGCGGCCTCAATAGGGTCCATTTTGGTGGAGTTATGTCGATTTGAAGATTGGCGAATTTTGATGATTATGTGTGCACGGTGGCGGGATGTGCGCACTGACGGGAAAACTGCTATAACACCACGTTTATTATGCCAGACGAATACTAGGAGGAATTTAAAGAATAGTTCTTTAAGAAAACTAAAAACTAACTATCAGAATATAAGAACTATGATTATAAAATTATACTTAAGGAAAAAATAGATCTGAAACTAGGACTATTATATCAAGTACCTATACATTAACAAGAAGAGTTACGAAAATTCTTATAAGAAAATTAATAAAAAGGATATATATAAACTAGTTAAAGCAAGATAGCATCACTAATACTCTTTATACTAAAAAAGAATAGAAAATTAAGGCTATGTATTAACTACAGACACCTTAATAAAGCTATAGTTAAAAATTATTATCTAATACTACTAATATCTAAACTTATAAATAAACTCAGAGAAGCTAAATAGTTTAGCCTTTTTAATATTAAGAATAGATACTATTAGATATAAATAGCTAAAGGACATAAGTGAATGACAGTATTTAAAATAAGATATAAACTATTTAAATACTTAGTTATACTAATAGAACTTATAAACACACCAGTAACATTTCAGATAATTATTAATTATATGTTAAGAGAATACCTAGATGTATTTATAATAGCATATCTTAATAACGTGCTTATATACACAAATGGAATGCTAAAAGAATATATTAAGTATATTAAGATAGTATTACAAAAGCTCAAGGAACACAAGTTATATATTTAAACAGAGAAATATATATTCTATAGAACTAAAGTTAAGTTCTTAAGATACTTAGTATCCTAAAACGGAATAGCAGTTAACTTAGATAAAGCTAAAGATATTCTATCTTAGCTAACACTAATAAATACAAAAGAAGTTTATTCTTTTCTTAGATTTATAGGTTTCTGTAGATAATTTATTAAGAACTACTTAAAAATCACAGCACCTTTAACGGAATTGCTAAAGAAAGATTAATAATTTAAGTAGAAACAACACAAAAAAAACGCTTTTATAATATTAAAAAAAATATTCTAACAACCACTAATATTAAAAATATTTAATTTATGACTTTAAATAGAGATATATGCGGATGTATTAGATAGAGCTATAGAAATTATCTTACTATAAGTATAGAATAACAGGCGTAAGTATCTAGTAGACTTCTTATCTTATAAACTCATAACTACTAAATTAAACTACGATATTCATAATAAAAAATTACTGGTAATAGTTTAAGTATTTGAGAAATAGAAATATTACTTAGAAGAAACTAAGCACTAAATTATTGTATATTTAGACTATAAGAATCTAACGATATTTATAACAATAAAGAAGTTAAATTAATAACAAGTTAGATAGTAAGAACTAGTTTCTATATTCAACTTTTAAATACTTTATAAGTTAGGAAAAGAAAATATAGTGGCTAATACACTTAGTTAAAAAGCAAATCATATAAAGAATATACTAGAAATATATAATACAATACTTAAGCAAAGACTAGACGGATTTCTAGGAAGCTTATAAATAAATATTAGGACAGTAGTCATTATCAAAAACACCTAGAAAAAATAAATAAAGAAATTCAATAATAGATAACTATACTAGAATTTAGACTAAGAAATGATTTATGTACTAGACGTATTATAAACTAAGCTTATTAAGAATTAACACTCAGCTGAAATACACGGACATTAAGGAATTAAAAAAACTATAGAACGAATCAACAGACATTTTTAGATCCCTAGAATATAAAAAAAGGTTAGAGATATCCTTTTAGAATATATCAAATACAAAAAGAATAAAGTATTAAGATATAAGAAATATAAACTTATATAACTAATTCCTTTACCAGACCTACTATAGGAATTAGTTATAATAGACTTTATTATAAGAATACTAATAATAACTACCTTTAGAGGCTAATGGTATGACATGATACTAGTTATAGTAAACTAACTTATAAAATACATATACTTTAAGCCAACACATATAGAGATTAAAGTAAATAAATTAGTAACTATACTTATTAAGTTACTAATAGCACGATATGGGTTACCATAAGAATTTATTACAGATAGAGACAAATTATTTACATTAATATTCTAGAAAATATTTATAGAGAAGCTAGGGGCTAAATATTACCTCTTAACAGTATTTTACCTATAAACAGATAAACAAATAGAACGGATAAATTAGACACTAGAATAATATCTATAAATATATATTAATAAGTAATAAGATAATTAGATTAACTTATTACTAATAACTAAGTTTATATATAACTTTGCAAAGTCATTAACCACGGGGAAATTACTATTTTTTATAAATTATAATTATAAGCCTACAGCTTATTAAGAACCACAGATTCTAAATAAGATATCAGAATTAGTAAAAATAAAAGTTAAGAAGTTATAGTAACTTTACTAGGAAATAGTAGAAAAAATTACTTAAAAAAAAGTTCTCAGCAAACAGCAGAAAAATAAATCTAAAATTAAGAGACTAATTTTTAAGAAAAGGGATAAAATTTTCCTACTAAAAAAAAATTTAGAGATAAAACAACCATTAAAAAAACTAGATCTTATTAAATTAGGATTATTTAAGGTTAAAAGATAAATAGGATCTATAAACTACAAACTATAACTATCTAAGAATATAAGAATCTATTTAGTTTTCTATATTTCGAAATTAGAACTAGTACTACTAAATGCTAAACTATAAATATAACTTAAACTTAAAGAAGATACTACTAAGTATAAAGTCTAATAAATTTTAGACTACCAGTAGTTTAGGTGTTAGTGGAAATATTTAGTTAAATAAAAAAATTACAAACCTAAAGATAATACGTAAGAACTAATTAGGAACCTAAAAAACAATTTAAAGCTAATTAACTAGTACTATTAAATAAACTAATAGAGGTTATATTTTATAGAAAGAACGACTACAGTGCGTTCTAATTTAAACTAAAGAAAAGAAAAAATAAAGCAGGTTAGAAAAAAGCCGGCACTATAAATTATAGTATATAAGTTTCTTAACTCTAAGAATAAACTTCTATCTCTTTAAGAGCCTAGACTTTATAAATTAAGGCTATCTCTTAATTAAATATTTTTTTCTCTTTAGAATCTACCTTTGCAAGCTTATGATGGAGTTGAAGGGTATAAGAATAAACTTCTAAAGTATTCTCTTTAGCTTTTTTAAGCTAATAGCAAAGTTTTTTCTTATCATAATTAAAATAATCTTATTTTAGTTATAAGATAATTAAATCGCATTTCACGTTATAATTATTACAGGCTGAATAGTAACTAGAACTTAAGTTTATAAGGTAGTTATTATTTTAGTAGGAATAATTTAAGTAAGGCGTTAGTATATAATAGGGTTTACTATAGATTTAAGAAGCTAAATAGTAAGCATATATTAGAGATAACTTAGAACATATTATCATAAAAAGGCTAGGCAGGAAGAAAAGGAAGTTAAGAGTTTTATAGTTTAAAACATAAAGTAGAAAACCTGCTGCCTTTATACTGCTTATAGAAAAAAAAAACTATCTTCTAAAATAAAGACTTAGAAGAGAGGAATAATATTACGGATAGTAATAAAAAAATAACTATATCTAAGAAGCTAAAAGAACTGGTAATAATAGCTAATAAAGCTTTAAAATAAAAACATATATTTAAGCTTAAAAGAAAGAATTATAAGTAGATATAAGATACATTAGCACAGGCTAAAACATAAACTAAAAAATAAAAATAGAAATATAAAACTATATTAGTGGATTAGGAGTAGCTATTTACGTAATTAGATAAACCTTAGCAGCTAAAAGTATTAGAAAAAGCTAAAGGCTCTAATATCTCTAATAGTTTCTAATAATATTTAATATACTGCTAACCAGTATACAATATACGCATAAAGGATTTACTATAAGTATAAGACATTAGACAGTTTATAATTACTTTTAATTCTTTATAGTTACTCTAAAATTAAGATTCGTACCTTAAGTAAAATAGTTTAATACTATCTTATTAAACCTTAACTTACTATATTAATTTCTTTTTACTTTTTACTGAGTTAATTAACTTCTACTAAGTCTAATAAGCTATCTAATTTAGAAGTAAGGGAACTACTAAGTATTATATAAGCAGTTAGACAGCTTATTACCAGTATAATTTACGTTAGTAAGTTAGTAACTTATAATAATAAATAAGTAAACTACCTTAACTAATAATTATAATACATTAACTATTAATAACTATAGTTTAATAAATTATGATTAAATTTATTTATAGTAAAGGTAAACTATTACTAGCTATTTTAGTTATTTAGTAGGATTAAATTTAGACTATATAATATATAGTAGTAACCTATAAAGTTAATAAAACTATACTTAAGTAATAAATTAATAGAACTACTATATAACGTAATTATAAGCCTAATTTAAAGAAACTTATAAAGCTAGAAGAAAGAGCTATTATTTTATATATTTTAGACTTAAATTTATAAGAATTCACGTTTAAGTTTATCTACGTAAAAAAGATAGTTAATTATTTACTAGTTAAATAATATAATTTAATAGTTAGCATTAACTAACCACATAACTTTATTAAGAGAACTAAGGAAATTAAGATAAAATATAATAAAAAGTATAATTATTAACATGCTTACTATAAGAATCCTGCTATTATATAACTATAATTTAATTTTATATATAACTCTAAAGCAAAGTATAGTATTACTAATAAAAATATATATAACTTTAATAAAATAGGCTTTTAGATAGGTGTCTTGTTAACTACTAAAATTATTATAAACTTTAAGTAATATAATCAGCCTAAGGCTATATAGTTAGGTAATAGAAAATAAATTATAGTTATTTAAGGCATAAATAGTTAAGACTAGTTAATTCTATTATTTATTATTTTTACTAGAGTCTATTATCTATTCTATTAGTATAAAGACCTATTACTAAGCTAAGTAATTTTAATAAGCGAAAATAGCTAAATAATAAATATAATAGATATTAACTAGCTAAAACATTTTAATATATACATAAAAAATAAAACTATAGATATTAATTATCTATTAATTCTAGATAATTATAAGAGCCATAAGTCTTTTAAATTTTAGCTATTTTATAAAAAGAAGAATATTCTTATACTCTATATACTAGTAAATGTATTGTATTTATTATAGTTTTTAAATATAAACTATTTTACACCTCTTAAGTAAGCCTATAAACAAGAGGTTAATAAGCTAGTTAGAAATTATATTTTTTATATTACTAAGCTTAACTTTCTACTACTTTTTAAAACAGTTTATTTAGCTTTAATTACTAAAAGTAATATATATAAAGGATTTTAAAATACAGGCCTTATTCTATTTAACTTAAATATTATTTTATTTAGGCTAGATGTTAGGCTATAAATACTTAATTATTATAGACTATAATAAAAAAAGTAATACAGCTAAAAAGGCGTTACTATTAAAGATATAGTATAAGAAAATATATAAGTAATACTAAAGGGTAGAAGTAAACTAAAGAAAATAAAACTTACAAATAAAATTACTCTAAAGTAAGTTTAAGTTCTATAGGAAATAATATTTAGATTAGATAAGTAAATCAGATAACCAGCTACAGCAAAGCATAAAAAAAATAAGTACTAATAATAAAAATAAGTATAGATATAAATAAAAGCTAAACTTATCTTCTCTTATTTTCTTTAATAGTATTTAATATACTTTTAATTAATATATAATATACACATGGAGGATTTATTATAAGTATAAGATATTAAACAGCTTATAGTTACTTTTAATTCTTTATAGTTACTCTAAAATTAAGATTTATATCTTAAGTAAAATAGTTTAATACTATTCTATTAAATCTTAACTTATTATATCTGCTTTTTTTTATTTTAACTAAGTTTAATTACTTCTTTACTAAGTCTAATAAGCTATCTAATCCGGACGTAAGGAAACTAATTAACGATATATATAATTAATTAAATAACTAGTTATTAGTTTAATATTACGTTAGTAAGTTAATAATCTATAATATTATAATTATTATCTTAAAAAAAGTAAAAGAAGCCGTTAGATAGATCCTAATATTATATTATTTAAATAAAATCTATAACAACCTACTATAAGGATAAATAAGAACTTTATTTATTAGAAGAAAGTAGTAGTAAAGAAGAAGCTATAGTAGAATTTTTATCTATAACTAAAAATACATCTAGAAAATAAAAAAGTATATAATAAATTATCTAAGAATAAAAAGTAGCTATTATAAAGTTATGTAACACCTTAGTTAACTTATAATAACAGGTAGTAGTAGGAAAAACTATATAAAAAAAATAGTAAAAATATAGCCTCCTATAAAGTTTAATAGTAATAGAAATAAACTTAAGATTTTTATAGTAACTATAGATCTTTACTATTAGTTTAATTAAGCATTATTTATAACTAACTAAGATTAGATTTTAGTAGCTAATATAAATATAATAGAAAGAACTATAAGATAGTTTAAACTACTTACTAGAAATTATCTAGCTAATAAAAACCCTAATCTGGAAACAGTAGAACTTATAAACTATAATAGTAATATATAACAAGCCTTTAAGAATTATAAAAGCTTTAAAAAAGAGATGATTATAGTCTTTAGAGAAATTAATAAAGAAATAGAGATAATCTAGAAGTTTTAATAACTTAAGTAGTAAACATCAGCAGCTAATTACACAGCAGAGTTTAAATAAATTTAATTATAACTTAATTAAGTAAACTAACTATTAGTTATGATATACTATAAAGGACTAAAGAATAGAATTAAAAATAAAATCTCTAAAGGCAAACAACTAAGTATGTTACTTAGAATTATTAAATAAGTAATAATTATTAATAACTATTAGTATTAATAAGAGTAAGAAAAGAAAGCACGTGAAAGACTAGTAATTTATATATTTAAAAGAAATAAAAAGAATATCTGAACATATAACGAAATAGATATTAATTATAATAAAATATTTATTAATAAATAGTAAGGAAAGTAAGCTAAGGAATGAATAAAACACTATATATAAAAAGTTTACTTAGAATATAGAAAGTAAAGACATTTTATTAAAGACTATAGATAATAATAAATAGATATTAAGAGAGCTTATATCTAGACTAAAGTACTAAAAGAAATTAAGGTAGCTATAATCTAAGTAAAGTAAGTATAAAATTAAATTACTAAAAAAGCTATTATATAGAGAACTAAGAAGAAGTAATATTAAATATATAGAAGCTATACCTACCTTAGAATAGAATATAAAATACTATATTAGTAAATAAAAAATTATTTAGTAGAGTAATTTAATAATATAATTTCTATAATACAAAAAACAGTAATCCGGTAATATAATACGGAAACTAATAAGAAAACATAAAGATTTTATAAGATTATAAAATAAAAGAAAAGACCTTTTAAAAAAGAAAACTAAAAATTCAGATAATAAAAAAATTATAAGATAGAAAATAGAAAGGAACTTATATTTATAATAATTATACAGCAAGTATGCTGGGAACATTATTAAATATATAAATTAAAGTATTATTTAAGAAAATGTTATGTTACTAAATACTAGAAGATTATTCTAGGAAATAGAATATATAAATACTAACAAGCACTACAGTTAGTAGAAAACAAATAGTATAGAGAATTAACTAAATAAAATCTATTAATAAACGTTTATACTAGTTATGATTTATATAATATACTATTATCCTATCAGACATCTAGAACTAGGATAGAATTAAAATAAAAAAAAGGAAATAACCTTTTTACTAACCTTATAAATACAAAATAATAATACTATAAATAAAATAATAAAAAAAGAATATTAGATATATATAGTATTAGACTATATAAGAATAGATTATAAATAAAATAAACATGCCATATGTGTCAAAGGACTAAAAATAAAGAAAATATTATAATAATTAATAAATAAGAAAAAATTTAATTTATAATAAAAACTAGTTTACATAGACTTAAAAGATAAATTACAGGATCTAAATTCAAATAAATATAAATAGCTATTATAGGATAAGTATTAGCTAGAATATTAATTACACTAAGCTAAACGCTGCTAAAAAGGATAGTTAGTTATAGAATTATATAAAAAACTCATATATTAAGAATGTTTCCTAGGATAGAAATGTGAGAATTATAGAGAATAAATTCAAAATATACATAAAATACTTAATAAAGAAGTATGTTAATTCTAGAGATGTTTTATCTATAGACCTAAAAAAAAAACACTAAAGAAATAACTACTACTTAGGAGTTAGCTATAAATAAAAAACTAGAAAACTAGTAGACTATAACTAAGCCACTAGAGAGCTAAGAAAAGATTAAAAAAAATATATTAATTATATACACATAACTAAACTAAAGAAAACATAAAAATAAGCTATACGTAAATATATATATTAATAGTAATTAAATACTAGCACTTATAAATAGTAGGGCTAGTAAAACACTAATATTAAATAAATAAATATAAAGATACTAGATACTAACTAGAGTTTTAGACAAACCTATATAAGTAAAATATATAAATAATAGTCTAATAATATTCAGAAAAGAACTAATTAATCTTAAAATATAGAATATAACTATTTAGGCAGTAAGTTATAAAAATAACTGCTATATTAAAATCATAAATCTAGATAGTAAAGATTTTATCTTAGGATGAAACTAGCTACTATAATAGAACCTAACTATTAATTAGAAAAAAAAAACTATAGGAATTAAGAATAACTACTATAGATAGTAATAATAAGTAATAATTTAAATAAAGAAAACAATACTTCACAACACCAAATTTATTATACTAGAAGAATATAAAGAAGAATTTGAGAAATGGTTTTTTAAGAAAGCTAAAAACTAGTTACCAGAATACTAGAACTAAGACTATAAGATTACTTTTAAGAAGAGAATAAATCTAAAACCAGAACTACTATACCAAGTACCCATTTATTAACAAAAAGAGTTACGGAAATTCTTATAAGAAAATTAATAAAAAAGATATATATAAACTAGTTAAAGTAAAATAGCGTCACTTATACTCTTTATACTTTAAAAAAAAAAAAAATAGAAAACTAAGGTTATATATTAATTACAGACACTTTAATAAAACTATAGTTAAAAATTATTATTTTATACTGCTAATATTAAAACTTATAGACAAACTCTAAGAAGCTAAATAGTTTAGTCTTTTTAATATTAAAAGTAAATATTATTAAATACAGATAGCTAAAGGATATAAGTAGATAATAATATTTAAAATAAAATATAAATTATTTAAATATTTAGTTATATTAATAGAACTTACTAACGCACCAGTAATATTCTAGATAATTATTAACTATATACTAAAGAAATATCTAGACGTATTTATAATAATATATTTTAATAACATGCTCATATTGTAAGAATCTAGGTTAATAATAGTAATTAGATATAATAGAGTAAATTTAATAAAAAGTTAATTATATACGCTATAGAGACTTAATAGCTACCCTTATTAAATCACTAAAGTTATATAGTTACGTATAAAGTTAAAGCTAAAATAACTATTTTAGTTAACTATTTTAGACTCTAGCCTATTATATTACCTTTCTTCTTATAGACTAGATAGGGGCTCTCTGGTAAACCGTTTACCTAAAGGCCTCTATAAGTTTATCTTAGATTCTATTTACTATAGCTTCTTCTAAAGCTCTTATTAGTAGTTTACTAGTAGGAGTTTATATTTACCTTTTTATAGAGACACTATATACTCCTTTTAATAGTCTAATATTATTATATCTTCTAGCTAGCTTACTAGCTCTATAGTTATTAACATATAGCCTTTTTATTTTACTTTATATTATAGCTAGTAGCCTTGCTTTTGTTTTATTTATATCTTAGTAATAATATCCTGCACTACGTGCTCTTTATAGTTATTTATCTAAATTAGTAATAGCTAAAGGTTATTTATAGGCTAGCTTAATAATAGGTTATTACTTACTAGCTATAGTTTATTTACATAAAATATTAGGTTTAGTTTTAGGGGCGTATTTAGCTTTATAGCGTGTAAGCTAATTATATTTTTCATAGTATATTTAGTATTCTTTTAGTCTAGCTTTTTATTTTCTTATTTAGTAGAGAGTTAGTTACTGAGCTTTAGTTATACCTTATCTCTAATATATAGTTATAAGGCTTTATTTTAATATTAGTTTATTTATCTTTCTTATTTTTACTATATCTTAGCTATAGTTGCCTGTGCTAAGTTAATATACTTTTTTAACTTTCCTATAATTTCTCTAGCACTAGCTTTTAGGTCTTGAGCTGTTATATTATACTTAATTCTAATATTCACTTATAGCAGTTCTATATTATATTTGTGCTAGAAAAAGAATAGGCTTATTTCTATTAAAATAGCATCTCTTTCTTTTACTATAATTTTAGCTATTAGGTAGAGCTTTGTCTAGTTTGCTTAGTCTTACATAATAAACACTTAAAAATAGGCCTTAACTATACTATTTATCCTTTCTATTAAACTATCTATTTATAGATAAAACACTGTCAACAATCGCCTTTTAATTTATAGAATTTTATAAAGCTTAGTTTAGAACTCGCTAATAAATTAGCTGCCATAATTAAATACTATAGCGTTAGAAATCTAATAATAAGTAATAACCTTATAAATAAAAGCTTATATTATTATTTTAATATCTATATTTAGAAGAGAGTAGAGAGTTATGTTTTTATTTAGCCTATTAGTAATTACTAATAAGACCATATAGCCATCGCTTTCTAGTAATCTAGTTACAAAATCTATTAAAATCTTCTTCTAAATATGATTAGGAATAGGTAATAGGTGTAATAGCCTTTACTAGTAATCTCTTTATAACTTTATATAGCTATAGATATTATAATTTTAAATATAATACCATACGTGGTTTAATATTCCTAGTTAAAAGTAATCTTTTATTAATATTAAATAGGTGCTCTGCCGTTCTAGGTGTCCTATTATTTATAATAAATAAATCTAGTAAATAATTAATATCCTTAATAGCTCTAAGTTAGGCACTTACTTCTTATTCTAATAATAAAGGGTCTTATCTTCGTTAATTGTGTACTTAGCTAGCGAAACTTTTAGTTTAAGCTTTAGAAAAAATCTTTACTTTTAATTACAGAAGGCTTATACTATTCTTATGTATACTTTATTATCTAGTACTGTATTATGCTATCTTTATTTAAGCTTATTATAAAACTCCTAGATATAAAATTTCTAGGCTTTAGTTGTGCTATCTTCTGTAATTATTAAAAAACTAATTTAAGTAAAGAAAGCCTATACTACTTGCCTATTATTATTTAATTTAAGCTTTTTTTTTTGATATGTAACTACTAGCTTTAATAGCTGAATTATATAGCTCTTTAGTCTTTTATTATCTTCTTTATTTAGATAATTTTGTTTACGTCTTAATAGTATATTAGCTTATATATTTTCTTTCTCTAGCTTATATTAAATCTTTATATTATATCAGCTAAGGAATAACTGCTAGCGTGTATATCTTTTACTTAATTTTTAAAGCCTTATAAAGTGCTTAAAATTCTTGTAATTAGTAATAACCTAGAACTTTTTAATAGACCGTAATTCAGCATCCCATGCCTCCAGGCAACGAATAATTATAAGAAGTTTTTTATTATATATCTTATAATTATACTTTATAGGTATGTTTTTTTTTAAAAAATATATATATAAACACAGCACGCTATTATCGCCGTATTATAAAAGAACTTCTTTAGTTATATAATTTAAAAAGTTAGCTTTTAAAATAGTCTTATAATTAGAATTAAATTAGGCTAGTACTAGTTCTAATATAAATTTTTTTTTTAGCTTATTAAATACTGTTTGCTCTTTATTAGTTTATTAGAACAGCATATTACTTATAAGTCTTATAAGTAGAATAATAATTTCTAAAAAAGACTTAATAAACTAATAATAGAAATTAGCGAATCTAAGAAAGCTTTTGACTTCTTTTATAGTTATTAGAGGCTACTACTTAGTAATTACTTTTATTTTAGTAGGATCTATTTAAATTCCTTACTCTATTTTAATAATAAACTCTAGATATTTTATGCTCTTGGTTTTGAATTTGTATTTCTTAATATCTAGATATAAATCTACAGCGCTAAGTTTCTTTAGTACTAGATTAATTTACTAATAATACTCTTCTAATAAGCCTAAAGAGTAGATAAGTATGTTATTAAAAAAAACTAAACAAAACTTATTAAGATACTTCTATAGGGTCTAGTTTATATACTGCTATTATAAATTACTTTAATTTAATAATACGTTTCACGTTAGCAACTCTGCTCTAATTAATTACTTAATAAGTTTTTAGTTCTTTTCGTATTTAGAATAGATAGCCTTAGGTTTAACAGAATAGAGTTTATGCTTTATCACAAGGTAGGAAGAGGAATATATAATAGATTTAATAAAATAGTATCAAACTATTTCACTCAAGTTCAAGTCTTAACTTAGAGAGAAGATCTCGATTTTAGAGTAACTATAAAGAATTATAAATATCCCTGAGCCGTTTCATGTCTCATATTTATAGGAAACCCTTCGTGCGTACATTGTATACCTGCCGGCAGTATATTAGATACTGCTAGAGAAGATGATGAAGATAAGTCTAGTCTTAGCATTATCTCCCTTATTAGCACTCATCTACTAAGCCTCCCTTGGTCACGTGCGTGACTGCTCCCAATCCTGTGGCATGGTTCCGTATTTCTGTTCTCGCTTCTTGGCTCGTATCTTGGCCTATGCCAGTGTGTCCCGTGCCCGCTTGTAATTCTTCCTTTCCAGCTTAAACATACGTTTCTATTCTAGAGCTTTATTAGCTGTTATAGCTAATTCCTTTAGCTCTTTAGGTGCAGCTGCCTTACTGTTACCGTCCGTAACACTATCCCCCTCTTCCAAGTCTTCGTCCCGGAAGATAGTTTCTTTTTTCTATAAGCAGTATAAAGGCAGCAGGTCTTCTGCTTGGTGTTCTAAACTGTAAGACCCTTAACTCCCTTTCCTTTCTGCCTAGCTTTCTAACGATGACACGTTCTGAGTTATCTCTAATACATGCTCGCCGTTTAGCTTCTCGGATTCGTAATGAACCCTATCACATGCTGTCGCCTTGTTCTCGCTGCCGTGACAATAGTTGTTGCTGTTTGGTCCATCTCTCCTCTAGGCGTTGCTCCAAGTGTATTGGCCGTAACGCGAAGTGTGACCTAGTTATAACCTAGCCTGAGTGGAACCAGTTAGACCATGATAAGAAGCGCCTTTACTGTTAACTGGAAAAAGCCCAGAATGATCTCCTTGATCATTGTTGTTGTGAGGAAGAGTTAAGAGCTCACGAGCGTCAGATCCGTCGCGAACTAGCCTAAATAGATTCTCAGGAGAAGGAGATGTTCCAGCGTGAGCTTGTCTTGGTTAATGAAGTTCACGTGATAGAGAAGGAGTAAATCCGTTAGAGTCAATCTAGCACACTGTAACCCGCAGTGTCTGATGTCGCTTCCTTCTCTGATTTTAAATAGAACGTTCTGTATTCTCTTTATGCCTTGGACCCAGTCCTGGAGCAAGCCTTTACCGCTCCTTCTGGTGATACTGGTCAATCAGCTTTAAACTACTCTTTAAGTTCCTAATTAGCTCCCAGGTGTCGTCCTTAGGTCTGTAATCTTTTTATCTAACTAAATATTTCCACTAACGCCTAAACTGTTGGTAGTCTAAAATCTGTTGAACTTTATACTTAGTAGTGTCTTCCTCAAGTTTAAGTCTTGTCTATAGTTTAGCGTTGTGTAGTGCTGGTTCTAATTTAGAGATATAGAAAACTAAGTAAATCCTTATGTCTTTAGGTAATTATAGTTCGTAATTTATAGGTCCTGTTTATTATTTAACCTTAAATGGTCCTAATTTAACGTGATCCAGTTTTCGTGATGGTTGTTTTATTTCTAAATTTTCTTTTTTTAAGAAAATCTTATCCCCCTCCTTAAAAGTTGGTCCCTTAACCTTAGATTTGTCCTTGATTTATTTGCTAAGATTACCTTTATAAGTGATTTTTTATGTAATTTCTTTGTAAAGTATATGTAAATCTTTAACCTTTCTTCTTATAAATTCTAATACCTTATCTAGTTTCTGTGGTTCTTAATAAGCCGTAGGCTTATAACTATAGTTTATATAGAATAGTAATTTTCCTGTTATTAATGACTTTACAGAGTTGTATGCAAACTCAGCTATTAGTAGTAAGTTAATCTAATTATCTTATAGTTTATTAACATATATTTATAGGTATTATTCTAATGTTTAGTTTATCCGTTCTATCTGCCTATCTGTTTATAGGTGAAATGCTATTAAGAGGTAGTATTCTACCCCTAGTTACCTTATAAACATCTTTTAGAATATTAATATAAATAATTTATCTCTGTTTGTAATAAATTCTTATAGTATTTTATATTATGTGATTAAAACCTTAATTAGTAATGTTACTAGTTCATCTGCTTTAATTTCTATATAGGTTAGTTTAAAATAAGCGTACTTTATTAGTCTATTAATAATAACTAGTATCATGTCATACTATTAACCTCTTTAGGTAGTAATTATTAGTATTCTTATAATAAAGTCTATTATAACTAATTCTTATAGTAGATTTAGTAAAGGTATAGGTTACATAAGTCCATACTCTTTATGTCTTAATGCTTTATTCTTTTTATAATTAATATATTCTAAAAGAATTTTCCTAACCTTACTCCAAATTCCTAGAATCTAGAAGTGTTTGTTAATTTATTCTATAGTTTTCTTAATTCCCTAATATCCGTGTATTTCTGCTGAATGTTAGTCTTTAATTAATTTAGTTTATAGTTCATCTAGTATATAGATTATCCTTTAGTCTAGATTTTATAGTAGTTATCTATTGTTAAATTCCCTTATTCGTTTTTCCCAGGTGTTTTTAATAATGATTATGTGTTTAATATTAATTTATAAGTTTCCCAAGAATCTATCCTATCTTTACTTAAGTATTATATTATGGATTTCCGGTATATCCCTTATATAGTCTGTTTATTAGCTAAGTATGTTAGCTACTATATTTTCTTTTCCCACTTTATAAAGTATTTAAAAGTCAAATATGAAAACTAATTTCTATTATTTAATTTATTATTAATTTAACTTCTTTATTGTTATGAATGCTGTTAGATTCTTATAATTTAAATATATAATAATTTAATGCTTAGCTCCTTCTAAGTAATGTTTCTATTTTTTAAATACTTAAACTATTACTAATAGTTCTTTATTATAAATGTTATAGTTTAACTTAGTAGTTATAAGTTTATAAGATAGAAAGTCTACTAGATATTTATATCTATTATTTTATACTTATAATAGGATGGCTCCTGTAGCTCTGTCTAATATATCTATATATATCTCTATTTAAAGTTATAAGTCAAATATTTTTAATATCAGTAGTTTTTAGAATATCTTTTTTAGAGTTATAAAAGCTTTGTTTTTCTTAACTTCCTACTTAAATTATCAGTCCTTTTTAAGTAATTCCGTTAAGGGTGTTGTGATTTTTAAATAGTTCTTAATAAATTATCAGCAAAAGCCCGTGAATCTAAGAAAAAAATAAACTTTTTTTGTGTTTGTTGGTATAGGCTATGATAAAACGTTCTTAGTCTTATCCAGGTTAACTACTATTCCATTTCAGGATATTAGATACCTTAAGAATTTAATTTCTTTTTTATGGAATATATATTTCTCTGTTTAAATATATAGGTTATGTTCCTTGAGCTTTTGTAGTATCTTTTTAATATACTTAACATATTCTTTTAGCATCCCGTTCGTGTATATAAGCATGTTATTAAGATATGCTATTATAAATATGTCTAGATATTCTCTTAGTATATAGTTAATAATTGTCTAGAATATTGCTAGTGCGTTTATAAGTCTAAATAGCATAACTAGATATTTAAATAACTTATATCTTGTCTTTAGTATAGTCATCTATTCGTATTCTTTAGCTATTTATATTCTATAGTATTTATTCTTAATATTAAAAAGGCTAAACTATTTAGCTCCTCTGAGTTTATCTATAAGTTCTAATATTAAGAGTATAAGGTAATAATTTTTTACTATAGCTTTATTAAGGTGTCTGTAGTCAACACATAACCTTAGTTTACTATTTTTCTTTAGTATAAAAAGTATTAATAATGCTATAGTGCTTTTGCTTTTCTATATATATCCTTTTTTTAAATTTTTATTTAGATATCATCATAACTCTTTTTGCTAATTAATAGATAGTTAGTATAATAATCCTAGTTTTAAATCTATTCTCTCTTTAAGTGTGATCTTATAGTCCTAGTCTTAGTATTCTAGTAATTAGTCTTTAGCTTTTTTAAAGAACTATTTTTTGAATTCCCTTTAGTATTCATTCAGCATAATAAACGTGGTATTATAAAAAGTCGTTTTCTTTATCTATATTATAGCTTATATTTATTTATAGTAGTTTTTTCTGGTTTCTATAGACTTTATTCTCTAGTTAATTAGTAAGTTCTATTATGCTAGCTAGTCTTATCCTAATATAAAATTCTTACTACCTAAATCTATAATTTTAATGTAGTAGTTATCTGTGTAATCTACTGCCTTAATAGTTACATTCTCTATTTTAAGATTAATTAGACTTTTTCTGAATATTACTAGATTATTATCTATGTGTACTACTCTTACAGGTTTTTCTAAAACTCTAGTTAAAATATAGTGTTTTTATATTTACTTATTTAATATAAGTATTTTACTAGCCCTGCTGTTTATAAGTGTTTACGTCTAAAAGCTATTAATATATACGTCTATATATAGCTTATTTTCGTGTCTTTATCTAAGTCGTGTATAGTTAAGTAATAACTTTTATATTTTAATCTTAGATTAACTCTCTAGCAGTATGGTTATTACTTACTAGCCTTTTAATTTTTTATTAGTTATTAACTCCTAAGTGGCAGTTGTTTCTTTAGTGTTTTCTTTTTTAGTCTATAGATAGAGTATTACTAGAGTTAGTATTAGTTCTCTTATAATATTTTATACTTTTTTTTTACTTCTTTTTTATAATCTTAGCACTTTTATTCTAAGAAACATTTCTTAGTTATTAGTTTGGCATGTAATTCTGTAGCTAACTATTTATTTTAGTAGTATTTAGTTTAGTGATATTAGCATCCTAGTTAACACTTATTCTAGTCTAACTATTTATATTTCTTAGTCTTTAGGTTCTAAAGTTCTTCTTTAGAATCTATGTAGATTAGTTCTTACTATGTGTTAAGTTCTTATTTCTATATTATTTATTTTAGTATTTATCTTATTATTAGTTTTTTAACTCGTATAGTATAAGCTGCCTATTTATATTCTCGTCTAGTATGTGTTTTTTCTCTATATATCTAGTACTTCTTTTATATAGTTCTCTCAGCGGCTTCTTCGTCTTATACCTATAAAATAAGTAGAATAGATTTTTTCTCTGGTTTTTTATTTTAGTCCTATCCTAACTCTAGATATCTAACAGGGTGGTAATAGGTTACATGGCTTATAAATAATATTAGTTCTTATTTATAAATCTTATTTATTTATATAGCTAGTTTTTATTTACTAAGTTTTTTATACTACTTATTACCGGCTACCTGTAATACTTATTAGTATTTATATATCCTATCTCTTAAAATAACTTCTTAGTACTTAGTAATATAATATTTCTCTATATAATATTCTAATCTATAGATCTAGTAGTGTTTCTAGTTTATTTATTATCTAATTATTATAGATATTAGCTCTTTGCCTTTTATTATCTTTTAATTTTATTATTATCTAAATTTCTAATTCTCTGCTCTAAAGGGTCCTTCTTTTTATTAAATTATTTTATAGAATTAATTAGCTTCTTCTATAGAGCTGGCCTAGTGTTATTTAATAGTAACTTTTTATATAATAGTAATTATATTATTAGCCTGTCCTACTAAATAATTCTTAACCTACTAATATAGTATTTTATATTCTTATTTAAGGTGTGTGTACTTTCCATAGATTTAGTATTACTCTTTTTAGATTTATTATATAATAGTCTCTTTAGTTATCTGGTTTTTAGCTGGTTCTACTTAGACTATAATAATTTTAATTAGTACTTTAGTCTAAATATAAGCCTATTTAACATCCACTCTTTATTATTTGTAGTTTTTAATAAAGTGTTTTTTTTTTCTATAACTAAGACATACTCTACGTGTATATTAATTTATTTATTTTTTAATTTACTTATCTTATTTTCGCCTGTTAACTTATATGTTTTTAATTAATATTTAGTTAATTTCTATTACATTATAAGTTTAGTTATCTTTTTTATTTTTTTTATAGTGTATAGATTACTGGTTTAGTGTTATTTTTTTTTCTTATTCTCTCTAATACTAATAGTTATTAATTATTACTATTTATTTAATAATTCCTAGAAGTGTGCTAGGTTGTTTTTCTTAAGAAATTTTATTCTTAATCCTATCTTTTAGTCCTGCGTAGTATATTATAACTAGAGGTTAATTTACCTAGTTTAGTTAAAATTAGATTTATTTAAATTCTGCTATATAGTTAGCTGCTAATGTGTATTATTTAAGCTATTAGAGCTTCTAAATTACCTCTATTTTTTTATTAATTTCTTTAAAGACTACAATTATTTCCTTCTTAAAGCTCTTATAGTTTTTGAAGGTTCTTTTAATATTATTATTATAGTTTATAAGTTCTGCTAATCCTAGGTTAGAATCTCCTTTAGCTAGATAATTCTTTATAAGTAGTTTAAACTATTTTATAGCTCTTCCTATTATATTTATACTAGCTACCAGAATCTGATCTTAGTTAGTTATAAATAAAAATTAATTAAACTAATAGTAAAGGTCTATTATAGCTATAAAGATTTTTAGTTTGTTTTTATTACTATTAAACTTTATAAGAGGTTATATTTTAGCTATTTTTTCTCTACTAGTCTTACCTACTACTATTTATTATTATAGGTTAACTAGAGTATTACGTAACTCTATAATAGCTATTTCTTATTTTTAAATAATTTATTATATACTCTTACTTTTTTCTAATGTACTTCTAGTAGTAGATAAAGATCCTATTATAACTTCTTTTTTATTACTACTTTCTTTTAACAAATAAAGTTCCTATTTATCCTTATAGTAGGTTGTTATAGACTGTAATTAGAAATTTATTATTAGAATTAATCTAACGTCCTCTCTTACGCTTTAAAAGGGTAGTTATAATATTATAAGTTACTTTAACTTAATAGTACATTTTATATTAGTAACTTTACTTTAATTAATTATTTAATAAGTTTTTAGCTCTTTCCGTATCTAGAATAGATAGCCTTAGGTTTAATAGAATAGAGTTTATGCTTTATCACAAGATAGAGAGAGGAATATATAATAGATTTAATAAAATAATATTAAACTATTTCACTTAAGTTTAAGTCTTAACTTAGAGAGAAGATTTTGATTTTAGAGTAACTACAAAGAATTATAAATATCCCTAAGCTGTTTTATGTCTTATATTTATAAAAAACTCTTCATACGTATATTATATACCTGCCGGTAGTATATTAGATACTACTAAAGAAGATAATAAAAATAAGTCTAGTTTTAGTATTATCTCTTTTATTAGTATTTATTTATTAAGTCTTTTTTAGTCACGTGCGCGACTGCTTCTAATCCTGTAATATAGTTCTATATTTCTATTCTTACTTCTTAGCTTATACTTTAGCCTGTACTAGTATATTCTATATCCACTTATAATTCTTCTTTTCTAGCTTAAATATACGTTTTTATTCTAGAGCTTTATTAGCTGTTATGGCTAATTTCTTTAGCTTTTTAAATATAGCTATTTTACTATTACTGTCTATAATAACTACTAAAATATACTAAAAGCTTCTGCTAGTCTAAAAGGTGTAACTAGCTATTTAAAGAGTTTAAATCTTATATAAAAGACTATTAGCTATTTATCTCCTTCTATAATATAAATCTTATAGAAGGCTATTAAAATGTTAAGCTTAGTATATTATCTTACCTTACTAATCTAGCTAAGCGTTTTATGGATTAGGGGAAGAGAATATTTATTCTTCTTAGAAATCTTATTAAGTATATAATAGTTAACGTAAAAGTAAAGATCTTTACTAGACTTATATATAAATAGTACTAGGGCTATAGTTAGGAAGTTACTTATATAAATAAAACCCTTCTCTAGTAGCAGCGTTAACTCTTTTTATAATACTAATAATTTCTTTTTTAATATATTATACAGTGGTTCCTATAGGACCTCAGGGTCCTTTCTATTAATTTTTTTAAGTTTAATATAATAGTCTATTCTATGACCTTATAGTGGTGGGAGTTTGTCTACTTTCTTCTCTAAAAATAGCTTTAAATACTTCTAATAGGCCTTAAGAAGTAGTATTCTAGAATCTAGCTTTAATTTAAACGTTAAGATCTTTTAAATATCTGCTAGTAATGCTATAAAGATACATATCTTACTTATTCTTTTTAATCTATTTATTTATATTAAAAAAGTAGCTGTGCTAATCTCTATTAGCTTTTATTAATATAGTTTCTTCTCTTCCTTACTATAAACTTTTATTTTTAAAGTATGAATATAGAACGATTTCTTTGCTGGCGTGATTATGATATTATTTTAGTTTATTTAAGGTTTACCTAAAATAAGATTAAACTTAAGCGCGTTATTAATAACATATATATAAGCTTATTTAGTATATTCTTTAATATTAAGATTAATTTATATAACTTAAGTAACCCTTTTAGGTTTTTTATATACTCTAATAATCCCCTACGGGGTTATGTTGATACGCGTTAAATAAACTTTAGTAGTAAAAACAAAGCTTATAAGACTATAACATAAATACCTAGTATTAATCATTATGTATACGATATTCGTCTAGTTGATTAATAAGTATATAGTAATAAAGTCTACGTTTATATGTATATTTTAAAACTTCTATTATTCTTTTTATAATACTATTTTATTTATTTTAGTTAGAAGCCCCTGCTTATGACTGTAAGCAAGGGCTATTCTTTTTCTAATATTTCTTTTTTTTCTCCTTTATCTCTATCTTCTTTGTTTCTTTTATTAGTATCTATTTATCTAGCTTTTACTAATGCTATAGTAGCTAGGCGTAATTAATTTACTCTTATATATTTATACTTATTCTTTATATAGTTAGGAGAACTGTATTAATAATAGAAGCCTTACTTATAGTGTTAGTTAAATTTCTTTTAGCTTATTTAAAGTGTTTTAGATTAGTTATCCTATAGCTTTACTGCCCTTATATGCGTGGGTATTACTTCCTAATTTATTAATTCAAGTATTAGTATAAATAGCGTTATATAAATAGCTATAGTAATCCTATAGTTACTTAATATAATCTATATAAGGTTATTACTAACATGAATTACTTCCTAAGTGTACTCTTTAAAGCTTAGTGTTACTAAAAGGGCTGTAATATGCTTCTAGAGCTCTCTATTTAATCCCTAGGTAAATATACTTTTCTTTACGTCTTTATTTAGCTAATTACTTTCTACTAGCAGCAGCTCCTTATTAAACTCTATATGATATTCTCTTACTAACTTCTTTTTCTATTTTATGCTTTGCAGCTTGTCTAGAGACTTTTACCTTTAATACTAGTCTTTAAACTAGGAGTCTATAAACACCTATATTGCTTTAAGGGTGGCATTATTTCTTTAATTAGAGAGCTATAAAAAGACGGTTTATGCTACTTATCTTTTTAAATACTAAAAGAGATAATCTATCTGTCCTTCCTTACTACCTATATAGTATTTATTAAATCGTAACTTAGCTTTAGCTTAATGCTTAAACGTAAAGTAAAAAGATTATATACCATTAAATATAAGGGGTTCAGGGAAATTAAATAGTTTAACTACTAGTTTAATTACTAGTTATAGCATTAGTATGAAGGGAGTTACTGGTGTTATCACTAGAACCTATAAAAATAGCCTTAATAGAGAATCACGACTTTCTAGTGTAGTTAGTTTTTTAGATATTACTTATAACATATTTATAATCTCCCTGAGTAAGGTGCTATTGCTGGCTTTATTTATTAAAAATAGAACTTTCCCTTTATCATACTAAGTAGGGTAGTTATTGAGTTTAATCTCTATTTAGCTTATTACTATTTTAACAGCTGGGACTTCTAACCCTTATAAAGCAAGTAACCAGCATAGTTTATAACTAATCTGTTTATTATTATATCCTATATTAAGTAAGTTCATCGCTCAGGCTATTAGTGCAGGTACTAAGTGGTTATTAGTATTTATTAATGCTTACTATATTGCTAGATAGTTCTCCTAAATACTAAAGAGCTTCTTGCTCTTTTATAAAGTTAATTATACTACCGGAGGCCTCTTAGCCTCTTACGAGAAATAGGGTTAATCAAATCCAAATATAAGGATCCAGGCTAATAATGGCAATTAGGTGTAACAGAGTGGATTTAATAAAGAGTTAACTATATATACTATAGAGACTTAATAGCTATCTCTATTAAGTCACTAAGGTCACGTGGTTACGCACGGAGTTAAAGCTAAGATAACTGTTTTAGTTAACTATCCTAGGCTCTAGCCTATTACACGTATACATAAACGGAATACTAAAAGAATATATTAAGTATACTAAAAAAGTATTACAAAAGCTTAAGGAACACAAATTATATATTTAAACAAAAAAATATATGTTCTATAAAATAGAAGTTAAGTTCTTAGAATACTTAGTATTTTAAAATGGAATAGTAGTTAACTCTAATAAGATAAAAAATATACTATCTTAGCTAATACTAATAAACATAAAAAAAGTTTATTTTTTTCTTAGATTTATAGGATTCTGCTGATAATTTATTAGGGACTATTTAAAAATTACGTCACCTTTAATAGAATTACTTAAAAAGGATTAATAATTTAAGTAGAAATAATACAAGGAAAACTCTTTTAAAATACTAAAAGAAATATTCTAATAACTACTAATATTAAAGATATTTAACTTATGATTTTAAATTAAAATATATATAGACATATTAAATAAAGCTATAAAAGCTATTCTACTATAAGTATAAAATAATAAGCGTAAATACTTAGTAAATTTCTTATCTTATAAACTTATAACTACTAAGTTAAACTATAACATTCATAATAAAGAACTGTTGGTAATAGTTTAAGTATTTAAAAAATAAAGATATTACCTAAAAGGAGTTATATACTAAATTATTATATATTCAAATCATAAAAACCTAACAGAATTTATAATAATAAAGAAGTTAAATTAATAATAAGTTAGATAATAAAAACTAGTCTCTACTTTCAACTTTTAAATACTTTATAAATTAGAAAAAGAAAATATAGTAATTAATATACTTAGTTAACAAGCAGACTATATAAAGAATATACTAAAAATATATAATATAATACTTAGATAAAGACTGGACGGATCTCTAGAAAGCTTATAAATAAATATTAAAACAATAGTCATCATTAAAAACGCGTAGTAAAAACGAATTAGAGAATATAATAATAAATAACTATAATAGTATAAAACAGGAACTATTTTTGTATTAAACATATTATAAACTAAATTCATTAAGAACTAATATTTAGTTAAAATGTATAGATATTAAGAAATTAAAAAGACTATAGAATAGATCAACAGACACTTCTAGATTCCTAGAATATAAAAAAAGATTAGGGCTATTCTTTTAGAATGCATTAAATATAAAAAAAATAAAGTATTAAGATATAAGAAATATAGATTTATATAACTAATTCCTTCGCTAGACCTACTATAAAAAGTAGTTATAATAGACTTTATTATAAGAATACTGATAATAACTATCTTTTAAGATTAATAGTATAACATGATACTAGTTATTATAAACTAACTTATAAAATACGTATACTTTAAACCTATATATATGGAAATTAAAGCAGATGAATTAGTAACTATACTTATTAAATTACTAATTATATAATATAAATTACTATAAGAATTCATCACAAACAGAGATAAATTATTTATATTAATATTTTAAAAAATGTTTATAGGAAAGCTAGGGGCTGAATATTACCTCTTAATAGTATTTTATTTATAAATAAATAAATAAATAGAACAGATAAACTAAATACTAAAATAATATCTATAAATATATGTTAATAAATAATAAGATAATTAGGTTAATTTATTATTAATAGCTAAGTTTATATATAACTCTATAAAGTTATTAACTATAAGAAAATTACTATTTTATATAAACTATAGTTATAAGCCTATAGCTTATTAAGAACCATAGAAACTAAATAAGATATTAGAATCTATAAGAATAAAAGTTAAGGAACTATAATAACTTTACTAGAAAATTATATAAAAAATTACTTATAAAGATAATTTTAGTAAATAAGTTAAAGATAAGTCTAAAGTTAAGAGACTAATTTTTAAGAAAGGAAATTAAATTTTCCTATTATAAAAAAAATTAAAAACTAAATAACTATTAAAAAAAATAGATTATATTAAATTAGAATTATTTATTACAAGTTGCTAACTTACTAACGTAAAGTTAAACTAGTAACTAGTTATTTAACTAATTATATAACATTAATTAGTTCTCTTACGTCTGAATTAGATAGCTTATTAGACTTAATAGAAAAATAGTTAAACTTAGTTAAAGTAAGTAGAAGTAATTACGGTAAGTTAAGATTTAATAAAATAGTATTAAACTATTTCACTTAAGGTGCGAATCTTAATTTTAGAGTAACTATAAAGAATTAAAAGTAACTATAAGCTATTTAATGTTTTATACTTATAAAAAATCCTCCGTGCGTATATTATATACTATTTAGAAGTATATTAAATACTACTAAAAAAGAAAAAAAAATTACTTTTTATTTCTATTATTTATATTTATTTTTTTTATATTCTACTGTAGCTAATTATCTAATCTGCTTACTTAATTTAGATATTACTCTTTATAGAACTTAAACTTACTTTAAAGTAAGTTTATTTATAGATTCTGTCTTCTCTAGTTTACCTTTACTTATTAGTGTTATTTATATATTTCTTTATACTATGTTTTCTATAATAACGCCTTTTTAACTACACTTTTATTTTTATTATAGTTTATAATATTATCCCCTTTCTCTAAGCCTTTAGCCTGAAGGTTATTCTGTTCTTTTTTTTATAAATAGTATAAAAACAGCTAGTCTTTTATGTGAAAGCTAAAATTATAAGAACCTTTTATATCTTTTTTATCCTTTTAATTTCTTAAGGATGACTTGAGTGGAATCATCCTTAATATAAGCTTACTATCTAGTAAAAAGAGTTTAAAAGAATAGCTATTAAATGCTATTTTTTTACGCTTACTATTATAATAATAGCTGTTATTATTTAGTCTATTTAGCTTCTAGGTAATATTCTAAATATATTAATTAAAATATAAAGTATAATCTTATTATAACACAGCCTAAGTAGAACTGTCTTAACTAGAATAAAAAAAAACTTTAGTAGTAGCTTTATACTATTAAGGAGAAATTACTAGCTATAAAGTCTTATAAGCTTTATCTTTATTATTAGTTAGCTTAAATAAATTCTTAAAAAAAGAAAATATTCCAGCGTAAGCTTACCTCAATTAATAAAGTTTATATAATAAAAAAGAAAAAATAAAACTATTAGAATTAATCTAGTATACTGCTATTTATAGTGTCTAGTGTTACTTTATTTTTTTTCTTAAGCTTTAAGTAAAACATTTTCTATTCTCTATATTTTTTAGATATAGTCTTAGAGTAAGCATTTACTGCTTTCTCTAATAATACTAGTTAATTAGCTTTAAACTATTCTTTAAGTTTCTAACTAGCTCCCACGTATTATCTTTAGGTTTATAGTTTTTTTATTTAATTAAATATTTCCACTAACGCCTAAATCACTAGTAGTTTAATATTTATTAGACTTTATACTTAATAGTATCTTCTTTAAGTTTAAGTCTTATCTGTAATTCAGCACTTTATAGTGCTAATTCTAGTAATAAAATATAAAAAACTAAGTAAATTCTTATATTTTTAGGTAGTTATAGTTTATAATTTATAGATTCTATTTATTATTTAATCTTAAATAGTTTCACTTTAATGTAATCTAGTTTTTCTAATGGTTATTTAGTTTTTAGATTTTTTTATAGTAGGAAAATTTTATCCCTCTTCTTAAAAATTAGTCCCTTAATTTTAGACTTATCTTTTTTCTGTTTGCTAAGATTACCTTTATAGGTAATCTTTTCTACTATTTTTTAATAAAGTTATTATAGTTCCTTAACTTTTATTCTTACTAATTCTGATATTTTATTTAGTTTCTATGGTTCTTAATAAGCTATTAGCTTATAACTATAGTTTATAAAGAATAGTAATTTTCTTATAGTTAATGATTTTACAGAATTATATATAAACTTAGCTATTAGTAATAAGTTAATCTAATTATCTTATTACTTATTAATATATATTTATAGATATTACTCTAATATTTAGTTTGTCCGTTCTATTTATCTGTCTGTTTATAAATAAAATGCTATTAAGAAATAATATTTAGCCTCTAGCTTTCCTATAAACATTTTTTAAAATATTAATATAAATAATTTATCTCTATCTGTAATAAATTCTCTTAGTAATTTATATTTTATAATTAGTAGTTTAATTAGTACAGTTACTAATTCATTTACTTTAATTTCTATATACATTAGTTTAAAGTATGCGTATTTTATAAGTCAGTTTATAATAACTAATATCATATTATATTATTAGCCTTAAAAGATGGTTATTATTAGTATTCTTATAATAAAGTCTATTATAACTAATTCCTATAGTAGGTCTGGTAAAGAAATTAGTTATATAAGTCTATATTTCTTATATTTTAATACCTTATTCTTTTTATACTCCATGCATTCTAAAAGAATAGCTCTAACTTTTTTTTATATTCCAGGAATCTAGAAGTGTCTGTTAATTCGTTTCATAGTTTTCTTAATTCCTTAATATCTATATATCTTAGCTAAATATTAGTTCTTAATAAGTTCAGCCTATAATAAGTCTAGTATAAAAATAGTTCCTATTTTATGCTATTATAGTTATCTATTATTATATTCTCTAATCTATTTTTACCACGTGTTTTTGATGATAACTATTATTTTAATATTTATTTATAAGCTTCCTAGAAATCCATCCGGTCTTTATCTAAGTATTATATTATATATTTCCGGTATATTCTTTATGTAGTTTATTTATTAACTAAGTGTATTAGCCGCTATATTTTCTTTTCCTAATTTATAAAGTATTTAAAAGTTAAAAGTAGAAACTAGTTTCTATTATTTAACTTATTATTAATTTAACTTCTTAGTTATTATAAATGCTGTTAGATTCTTATAATTTAAATATATAATAATCTAGTATTTAGCTCCTTCTAAATAATGTCTTTATTTCTTAAATACTTAAACTATTACTAATAGTTTCTTATTATAAATATCATAATTTAACTCGGCAGTTGTAAGTTTATGAAATAAAAAGTCTACTAGGTATTTATATTTATTATTTTATATTTATAATAGAATAGCTCTGGTAGCTCTATCTGATATGTCTATATATATCTCTATTTAAAGCCATAAATTAAATATCTTTAGTATTAGTAGTTATTGGAACATTTCTTTTAGTATTCTAAAAGCGTTTTTTTTATGTTATTTCTATTTAAATTACTAATCCTTCTTAAGTAACTCTATTAAAAGTAATGTAATTTTTAAGTAGTTTTTAATAAATTATCAGCAGAATCCTGTGAATCTAAGAAAAAAATAAACTTCTTTAATATTTATTAGTGTTAGCTAAGATAGTATATTCTTTATTTTATTAGAATTAACTGCTATTCTGTCTTAGGATACTAAGTATTCTAAGAACTTAACTTCCGTTCTATAGAATACATACTTCTCTATTTAAATATATAACTAGTGTTTCTTAAGCTTTCGTAATACCCTTTTAGTATACTTAATATATTCTTTTAGTATTTTATTCGTGTATACGAGCATGTTATTAAAATATATTATTATAAATACGTTTAGGTATTTCCTTAGTATATAGTTAATAATTATCTAAAATATTACTAGTGCGTTAGTAAGTCCTATTAGTATAACTAAATATTTAAATAGTTTATATCTTATTTTAAATATTATTATCTATTTATATCCTTTAACTATTTGTATTTGATAATATCTATTTTTAATATTAAAAAGACTAAACCACTTAGCCCCTCTAAGCTTATCTATAAGCTCTAATATTAGTAGTATAAAGTAATAGTTCTTAATTATAGCTTTATTAAAATGTCTGTAATTAATACATAACCTTTAGTTTTCTATTCTTTTTTAGTATAAAGAGTATTAGTAAAGCTATTTTACTTTAGCTTATTTTTATATATTTCTTTTATTAATTCTTTTATAAGAACTTCTATAATTCTTCTTATTAATAAATAGGTACCTAATATAATGGTTTTAGTTTTAAATCTATTTCTTTCTTAAGCGTGATCTAATAGTCTTAGTTCTAGTATTCTAGTAATTAGTTTTTAACTTTCTTAAAGAATTATTTTCTAAATTCTTCTTAGTACTCTTCTAGTACACTGAATTTAATATTATAAAATATTATTTTCTTTATTTAAATTATTACTTATTATCTATAACATCTATTTCTGTTGCCTATGGTTTTTTTTTTTTAATTAATAGTTAGATTCTATTATGCTAGCTAGTTCTATCCTAAGATAAAATTCTTACTACCTAGATTTATAATTTTAATATAGTAGTTATCCCTGTAACCTACTACCTAAATAGTTATATTCCTTATTTTAAAATTAATTAAATCTTTTCTAAATGTTGTTAGACTATTATTTATGTATTTTACTTATATAGGTTCATCTAAAACTCTAGTTAGTATTTAATATCTTTATATTTATTTATTTAATATTAGTGTTTTACTAGCTCTACTATTTATAAGTGCTAGTATTTAATTACTATTAATATATATATCTACGTATAGCTTATTTTTATGTTTTCTTTAGTTTAATTATATATATATAATTAATATATTTTTCCTAATTTTTTCTTAGTTCTCTAGTAGTTTAGTTATATTCTACTAGTTTTTTAGTTTTTTATTTACATTTAACTCCTAAGTAGTAGTTATTTCTTTAGTGCTTTTTTCTTAAGTCTGTAGATAAAATATTTCTAAAGTTAATATATTTTCTTATTAAGTATTTTATATATATCTTTAGCTTGTTCTTTATAATCCTCACATTTCCATTCTAGGAAATATTCTTAGTATATGAGTTTCTTATATAATTCTATAGCTAGCTATCTCTCTTAATAGTATTTAGTTTAGTATAATTAGTAATCTAATTAATATTAGTCCCATAATAACTATTTATATCTACTTAAATTTAGGTCCTATAATTTATTTTCTAAATCTATATAAACTAGCTTTTGTTATAAGTTAAGTTCTTTTATCTACTAATTATTATAATATTTTTTTTATCCTTAGTCCTTTGATACGTATGGCGTGTTTATTTTATTTATAATTTATTTTAGTATAATCTAATACTATATATATCTAGTATTCTCTTTTTATTACTTTATTTGCGGGTGTTGTTATTTTGTATTTATAATATTAATAAAGAGTTCTCTTCTTTCTTCTTATTTTATTCCTATTCTAGTTCCGGATGTCTGACGGGGTAATAGTATGTTACTTTAATTATAACTAATATAAATATCTATTTATAAATCTTATTTATTTATATAGCTAGTTTTTATTTACTTAGCTCTTTATATTATTTATTTCTTACTAATTATAGTACTTATTAATATTTATATATCCTATCTCCTAGAGTAACTTTTTAGTGTTTAGTAATATAATATTTTTCTAAATAATACTCTAATCTATATATCTAATAGTGTTTTTAGTATACTTATTATATAATTATTATAAATATAAGTTCCTTTTTATTTTCCGTCTTATAATTTTTTCGTTATCTGAATTTTTGATTCTTCTTTTTAAAGAGTCCTTTTTTCTATTCTATAATTTCACAAAACCTCTTTATATTCTCTTAGCTTTTGGTATTATGTTGTTGTATTACTATTTCTTATATTATAAAAGTTATATTACTAGTTAATTCTGCCAGATAATTCTTTACTTGCTAATATAATATTTTATATTCTATTCTAAGGTGTGTGTAGCTTCTATATATTTAATATTATTTCTTCTTAGTTCTTTATATAATAGTTTCTTTAGTAATCTAGTTTTATGCTTATTTTATTTAAACTATAGCTATTTTAACCTTTTTTAGTACTTTAGTCTAGATATAAGCTTTTTTAACGTCTATTTATTATTACTTATAGTCTTTAATAAAATATTCTTATTTTTTATATTCTAAATAAGCTTTTCGTGTATAGTGTTCTATTTATTCCTAGTTTTATTTTCCTTACTTCTTATTAATAAAGACCTTATTATAATTAATATCTATTTTATTATAGATTCAGGTATTTTTTTTATTTTTTTTAGGTATATAGATTACTAGTTTTTCTTATACTTTTTTCTCTTACTCCTGCTAGTATTAGTAATTATTAATAATTACTATTTATTTAATAATTTTAAGTAAAATACTTAGCTCTTTTTCTTTAGAGATTTTATTCTTAATTCTGTTTTTTAGTCTCTTATAGTATATCATAACTAATAGTTAGTCTACCTAGTTAAGTCGTGACTAGATTTATTTAAATTCTATTATATAATTAACTGCTAATATTTATTATTTAAGCTGTTATAGCTTTTAGATTATTTCTATTTTTTTTATTTATTTCTCTAAAGACTATAATTATTTCCTTTTTGAAGCTTTTATAGTCCTTAAAGGCTTATTATATATTATTATTATAATCTATAAGTTCTATTACTCTTAGGTTAGAGTCTTTGTTTACTAGGTAATTTCTAATAAGTAGTTTAAATTATCTTATAGCTCTTTTTATTATGTTTATATTAGCCACTAAAATTCTATCTTAATTAGTAATAAAAAAATGCTTAATTAAATTAATAATATAGATTTATTATTACCATAAAGGTCTTAAGTTTGTCCTAATTACTATTAAATTTTATAAAAAGTTATATTTTTACTGTTCTTTTTTTTATGATTTTACTTATAACTATTTATTACTATAAGGTAACTAAGGTGTCACGTAATTCTATAATTATAACCTCTTATTTTTAAATAATTTATTATATACTTTTAGTTTCTCTAGATGTATTTTTAGTTATAGATAAGAATTCTACTATAACTTCTTTTTTTACTACTACTTTTTTCTAATAAATAAAGTTCTTATTTATCCTTATAATAGATCGTTATAAACCTTGTTTAAATAATATAGTATTAGAATCTATCTAATAGCTTCTTTCTACTCTTTTAAGATAATAATTATAATATTATAGGTTATTAACTTACTAACGTAAAGTTAAACTAGTAACTAGTTATTTAATTAATTATATAACGTTAATTAGTTCTCTTACGTCTGAATTAGATAGCTTATTAGACTTAGTAGAAAAATAATTAAACTTAGTTAAGATAAGTAGAAATAATTATAGTAAGTTAAAATTTAACAGAATAGTATTAAACTATTTCACTTAAAATACGAATCTTAATTTTAGAGTAACTATAAAGAATTAAAAGTAACTATAAACTGTTTAATATCTTATACTTATAGAAGATCCTCCATGCGTATATTATATACTATTTAAAAGTATATTAAATATTATTAAAAAAGATAAGAAAAGATTGCTCTTTATTTTTATTATTTATATTTATCTTTCTTATATTCTACTATAGCTAATTATCTAATCTGTTTACTTTATTTAAATATTACTTTCTATAGAACTTAAACTTACTCTAGAGTAAGCTTATTTATAGATTCTGTCTTCTCTAGTTTACCTCTATTTATTAGTATTATTTATATATCTCTTTATATTATGCTTTCTATAGTAACGCTTTTTTAATTATATTTCCGTCTTTATTACAGTCCGTAACACTATTTAGAGTTAAATAATAAATAGAATCTATAAATTACGAACTATAGTTATCTAAAGATTTAAGAATTTACTTATTTTTTTATATTTTATAATTAGAACTAGCACTATAGAACGCTGAGCTATAGATAGAACTTAAGTTTAAAAAAGATACTATTAAGTATAAAGTCTATTAAATCTTAAACTACTAACAGTTCAGACGTTAGTAGAAATATTTAATTAAATAAAAAAATTACAGACCTAAAGATAATACATAAGAGCTAGTTAGAAACCTAAAGAATAATTTATAACTAATTAACTAGTATAGAATTAATGAACACTCATTTAAAGGCTATATCTAATAAATAAGAAGAATATAAAATATTTTACTTAAAACCTAAAAAAAAAAGACAAAGTAATATTAGATGCTGTAGGTAATAATATACTAAATTAATTCTAATAATTTTACTCTTTTTTTTTATTATATAAACTTTATTAATTAAGGTAAGCTTGCGCTGGAATATTTTCTTTTTCTAAGAATATTTTTAAGCTAGTTATTAATAGAGCTAGAATTTATAAGTTTAGGACTTATAATTTAAGTCTAGTAGCTACTGCTAAATACTTTATAACTAATCTAATAAAATATAATAACCTTTAAGAGATTTCTAATAGAATTTCTTAATCTACTAGTATAGTTTTTTTTTATTATAATTTAAATAATCCTACTTTTACTATAACACTATAAGATTATATTTTATGTTTTAATTAATATACTTAGAATATCACCTAGAAGCTAAGTCTACTAAATAATAGTAATTATTATTATAATAATAAGAATAAGAGAATAGCATAAGATAGCTATACGCTTAAACTCTTTAAATTAAATAATAAACTTATTTTAAAAATAATTCCACTCAAGTCATCCTTAGGAAATTAAAAGGATAAAAAAAGTATAAGAGGTTTTATAATTTCAGCTTTTATATAAAAAACTAGCTGCTTTTATACTACTTATAAAAGAAAAAACAGAATAATCTTTAGGCTAAAAGTTTAAAGAAAGGGAATAATATTATAAACTATAATAAAAAAGATAATATAGCTAAAGAGGCGTTACTATAAAAGACATAGTATAAGAAAATATATAAATAATATTAAAGAATAGAAATAAACAAAAGAAAACAGAACTTACAGATAAAATTACTCTAAAGTAAGTTTAAGTTCTATAGGGAATAATATCTAAATTAAGTAAACAAATCAGATAACTAGCTATAGTAAAGTATAAAAAAAATAAGTACTAATAATAAAAATAAGCGTAGATATAAATAAAAGCTGAACTTATTTTCTCTTATCTTTTTTAGTAGTATTTAATATACTTCTAATTAATATATAATATACGCACGGAGAATCTATTATAAGTATAAAACATTAAATAGCTTATAGTTACTTTTAATTCTTTATAGTTACTCTAAAATTAAGATTTATACTTTAAGTAAAATAGTTTAATACTATCCTGTTAAATTTTAACTTACTATATCTATTTTTTTCTATCTTAACTAGGTTTAATTACTTTTCTATTAAGTCTAATAAGCTATCTAATCCAGACATAAGGGAACTAATTAATATTATATAATTAATTAAATAATTAGTTACTAGTTTAATATTACGTTAGTAAGTTAGCAACCTGTAATATTAAACTACCTATAAAAATAACTTCATAAAAACTTTAGATATCTAGTAATATTATTAAATTAAATAGTTAGTTTATTTACTTATATAGATGTATTAAGCAGTACTAGAATAGTTTACTTATATTAATTCTAGAATTACTAAACTAGTTTATAAAAAGTATGTTAATAATATTATATACTAGCATTTTAATACGCTCACACTTAACTACTTTATAATAAACTAATAAAGTTATATTAAAGCATAAAAAGCGTAAAAAGAAGTATATATAAAAACTAAAGTTTTTATTATAAGCAGAAGATGTAGCTATACTAGCTAAAGCTAATATTAATATATAAATAAAAATAAAATTAGGTTCTAATAAAAGATATAAAGCTAATAGCTTATAATAGTTTAAGTACTATAAACACTACAAGCAGGCTAAACATAATATAAAGAAATATATATAAGTTAAAATTAAGACTAGCTATTTACTTATTAATTCTAGTAATAATAGCTAATAATTATAGATTACTATTAGCTATTAAAGTAGTAGAAATTAGTTAAAATAGTTTACTTACTTATATAATTTACTTACTTATAAAAAACGTTATAGCTAATAAAATAATAATTAACTATACTTTTAAATAAGTTTTACTCTTTTTATTATAGTACTTATATAAATATTTTTAGTTTATTATTTTTAGATTTTTTATATAATAATTTTTAACTACTTATATAGTACTTACTTACTATAACTTTAATATTAATAATATTTATACATATTTTCTAACTTTATATAAATAAACTATTTATTAAACTAATTATTTGCTTTTTTTATAATTATAGAATAGTTAAAATTATATAAAAAAGTATATATAATAGTAGTAGTTAATACTATTATTACTACTACTATTACTATTATTATAATAATAGTAATAGTAATAGTAATAGTAATAGTAATAGTAATAGTAATAGTAATAGTAATAGTAATAGTAATAGTAATAGTAATAATAATAGTAATAATAATAGTAATAAAAATAAAAAAAGCTAATATTAAATAAAATAACTTAACTACTATTTTTACTAAAGTAAATATAGTAAAACTAAAAATTATTATTATATAATATAAAAAAAAGTAAAAAGTTATTAACTACTTTATATTTTATACTAAATTTTACTATTTTTATGTAATAATAATAAATTACTTTATTAAATAACTTATAATAAAATTTTCTTTATTAATAAAAGAATTAATTACATTTTAATAATTAAAAGTAAAAATTTAAATAAAACTATTATTAAAAGAGTTTATATTATATTAAAAATTAGTAACTATTCTTTTAAAAATTAAAAGTTATATATTATAAAATTTATATATTACAATTATTAAATATTTTTAATATATATTGTATAAAATATAAATATTGTGTATATAATTTTTATTTAGCATTTTATTAATTAATTTTAAAAATAGATTACATTTAAATTTTACTTTAATTTTATAAAATATTAAGTTAATATTAACTTTTCAAATTGAAGTTTATAAATATAGTTACTATATATATTACAATTATAGTACAAAAATATGTTGCTAAAAATATAAATAATTATATTACATTATTTAATAGCATTATTATTTAATACTTTAAAATAATATTTTTTTAGGTTTTTTGATAAATACTAACTTAACTTGTATATACATTTTTATGTAATATAAAGTATAAATATTAAAATATTAAAATTTTTTATTTATATTTTAAGTACATTATATTAAGTACTATTTTAAAGTAGTAAAAATATTAAATAGTTATTAACTTTTTACCTTTTTTTATATATAGAATATAGAGTTAAAAATATATAGTTTTTTAGTAATTTTTTTAAGTTTTAGTATATTATTATTAAGCTACTTTTTATTTTTATACTTTAGTTATTAACTTTTTATATAAGACTATAATATAAAATGTTAAACTATTTAATAATAATAAATAGTATTTTTCTTATTTATACTTTTTTAAGCTTTTTAATATTTAGTAGTAAAAACTTAATATTCTTTATAAATACTAAGTAGTTATTTTAAGTAAAAATAAAATTAACTTAAATTAAGTATACTAAAAACTTTTACTTTATAATTATATTATAAACTATAATAAAGTAGTAACTTTAACTAAAAAAGTAGTTTTATAAAAAAAAAGTTATAAGAAAATATATAAAAAGTATAAAAAAGTTAAAGTAAATTAGTAGAAAACTAAGTTAAGAAAAAAAGCACTTTATATTAAGTTTAGAAATTATAGAAAGTAGTATAAATATACGTAATAAGTTATAAAAATAAGTTTTAGTAAATAAGCTAAATAAAATAAATAAAAAACTAATTTTTTTATTTTTTCTAGTAGTATTTAATATACTATTTATAGGTATTTATTATACATATATAAAATTTATTATAAGTATAAAGTACTAAATAACTTATAGTTACTTTTAATTTTTTTTAGGTACTCTAAAATTAAGAAGTTGTTTTTAAGTTAAAAAACTATTAAGTAATATAGTTTAATACTATTTTATTATTTACTTTTTATATTTACTTTTTATTTACTAAAGTTTTATTTATTAAATTTAATAAGCTTTATTATATATTAGTAAGTAAAAAAGTATTATAAAAAGTTATATATTAGTTATCTATAAATAGAGTACAGGGCACGGAAGCTATATAAAAAGATATAAAATAAAATAACTATACTCTAGTAAGTTACATACTCATAAATCACTATATTTTTAACAAAAAGCTAGTTAACTATTTATTAGTTAGTTAGAAAAGTAATTACAAAAAAACTAAAATTAGTAAGTATTTACTTTATAATATTTATATACTATTAAAGTTTTATTATAATATAAGTTATAGCTTATAATAATATAATATAAAAAAGTACTAAAAGTTATTATTATATAAAAATATTAAGTTAATGTAGTTATTTAATATATTAAAATTTTTAATACTTATTATTACTTAGTAAAGCTTATTATTTAATAATTTTTTTAGTTATATAATTAAACTAATTTTATTTAACTTAACGTTTTTTATAAGCGAGTGGGCTATACAAGCGAGTGGGCCACTTTTACTAAGAATTACCTTTTCTTTAATAACTTTACGAAAACTTAATATTATTTAACAAAAATTTAAAATTTGCTTTTTAGATACTAAATACAGCTAGTATTAAATTTTCATTATAATATTCCCACGTAATAATAAGTTATTAAGCTTAGAATTTGCTTTTAAAAATTTAGTATTTAGCTATTAATGTTTTAATAACTATTAAATAAGACACTATAGAAATTGAATTTAAGCTATTTTATATATAATTTAGACTTTATTATACTTTTATAGTAATAGAATAAGTAAGTTTTTAAGAACTTTAGGTAAGAGGAAGTTTTAGCCCCTACTTTTTAATTCCTTGAAAACTACTAATACTATAGTCTTTAAATTTTAATATATTATAGATTAGACCTTAAATACCTCGTATTTAAATTTTTAAAATTTATTATTAAGTAATATTATAAATATAAATAGCTAAAAAGCATTTTAAAGTAAAGTAAATTTTAAGCTTAATAACTTATAATTACGTAAGAATATTATAATGCAAATTTAATACGAGCTGTATTTAATATCTAAAACGCGAATTTTAAATTTTTATTAAATAATATTAAGTTTTCGTAAAGTTATTAAAGAAAAGGTAATTCTTGGTAAAAGTGGCCCACTCACTTATATGGCCCACTCACTTATAAAAAACGTTAGTATTAATAGCTAGTTTATAAAATTTAGTAAAGTAAATAATAAAACTTTTTACTTTTAGTAGAACAAATTTAGTTTACTTAAAATAGTAAGTTTTTTATTTAAGATTTTATATATAGTTAATAAAAAAGTAATTAATTGCTTTACTATATATATATTCTAATTTATAAAAGAGTTTATAAGTATTACTAAGTTTTTTTCTAGTTTTAAGTATAGATATAAATGCTAAAAGTGTTTAATAAAATATTAATTAGTATTACTTTTAAGTTTATAATAAAGTTTTTTAATAAAAATAAATAGGCTTTTTTTGCTTTTTAGTAAATACTAAAACGTTAAGTAAATAATTAAATTTTGTTATTACTAATAGTATAGTAAAACTTAGTATAAAAATTAACTATACTTACTTAACTATAATTTAGAAAACTTAAAAATAAATACTAGTTATAGTTATAAGTAGAATTAAAATTATAAAACTTAAGTTACTTAAATAATAAAGTAAAAAAAGTAAATACTGTTTATTTTTAAACTTTTTATAATTTTTTTAGAAAGTATTAATAAATTCTTATTATTATATTTACTAATGTTTTAGCTATACTTATTATTATTTTAGTACTATAGTAAATACATTTTATATTATAGTTATTTACTTTTTAAATAACTACATAAGTTTTATAGTTAAAATAAAAGTATTTAAAAAGTTAAATATTTTACTAATAATATTAGTAGTAGTAGTAACATAATATAGTATTATAAAAGTACTATATATAAAAAGTTAAAAACTTAGAAAAAGTTTTAATTAATTACTATAACGTATTTCATGGGTGAGCTGAATAAATAGGTAAGTTAAATACTTTATTAAAACCCTAATACTATTTTAATCCATAGTACTATTATACCACCTACTAACCTAAAATTGATTTCTTAAGAAGCTAGAATATAGCTTGCTATCTAGGCTTTAATTTAGGCTAAATTTATAGTCTTTAAAATACTATACGCATCTATAATATACCTCTTATAAGTTTAAAAATATAACGTGATGAAATTACCTTATAACGTGATACTATACCCAATTTAATAAAGCTTACAGTTTCTAAAAAGAAGGTAATAAAAAAGTATATTTTTAAGCTAAATTTAAGAGGATTTGCTTTTCTGCTTAATGCTATTTAAGAGATAGCTAATAAACTTCTAGCTAAGTAAAAAATAAGTTTAGTAGATATAAATTAGCCACATACCTTTATTAAGCGTACACTAGGGATTTAAATAAAATATAATTAGAAGCTTAATTATCAGCGTTATAAATAGAAAGAACTAGTAATTATATAAGGCTAGTTTAACCTTATACATAATATAAAGGCTAAGTATAGTATATAGGATGAAGATATCTACAACTTTAATAAATCCAGCTTTTAGATAGGTATAATAACTTAGTAGAAAATTATTATAGACTTTAAGAAACAGCATTAACTAAAGACTTTCTAGTTAAATAATTATAAGTAGATTATAATAATCCTAGCTATTAACACACTAGGGTACGTGATTCTACTTTTTATTATCTATAAAAATAAGAATTATCTTTTTATCTGATACTAAGAACTTAGTATACTATATTAATAGTAATTTAGTATTTCTGATAATAGCTGGATAACTAATAAGCTTAGTCTTATATAGTTAAAGCACTTTAATAAGTATATAAAGAAGCATAGTATTAGTGTGTACTGTTTATTAATTATTAATAGCTATAAAAGCCATAACTTTCTTATATTTATAGAATACTATAAGAAGAATAAGATTATTACTTTATATATACTAGCACACTTATCACACATCTTATAGTTATTAGATGTGGGTTGTTTTTGGCCTTTAAAGAGGGCCTATAAACGCTAAGTTAAGAAGCTAATACGTAACTAATTTAACTATATTACTAAACTAGAGTTCTTATCAGCCTTCTGTGACGCATTTAATATATTAATTACTAAAAGTAATATCTAAGAAAGCTTTTAAGACACTAGCTTAGTTTTATTTAACTTAAATAAGATAATATTAAAACTTAATATTTAATTACGCATGTTTATACTACCTATTAATATAGAGATCATCTGGCAGTTAAAAACCCTAAAGAACTATTATAAATTTAGGTTATAAATAAAGCTAATTACTAATAAGTTAGGTAGTTCTTTTTTATCTTTAAAGAATAAATACTAGTAGCTTATTAAAAGTATTCTTATAATAGCTTAAAAGATAGTGCTTATATGTAATCACGTTACTAAACTTAAAGTAGCTAATAAGACTATATTTTAATAAAAGTAGTGTAAAAGAAAGTGTATCTAGAAAGAAAAAGTACTTAGCTTTAATATTAACTAGAATAAATCCACTAAGAACCCTACTACTGCGAGTTCTAGTAGTAAAAAGAGTTATAATAAGATAAGAGTAAATAAAACTAAACTAACTTAAAAATATTATAATAATTATAGTAGGATTAAACATAACACTTAAATATATAAAATTAATAAAAATAGTACTATAGAATCTAGCAGTGATGAAAATAGTACTATAACTAATAATACTATTAAGTAATAGTACTATAAATAATAGTATTTTAATAGGGTCTTAGTAAAGTATTTAGCTCACCTATTTATTCAGCTCGCCCATAAAATACGTTATATAATATTAAGTAATAATTTAAAATATTACGTAAAACCAAAACATACTATAAACAAAAATATTTAAGTAAAAACTTGTGTACTAATATAAAACTAATATATAAACATATAATATAAAGAAAAGTTTATAAAAAAAAATTATAAAAAACGTTATAAAGTATTATAAATAAAAGTTAATTAGTTACTAAGTATAATAATAAGTAATAAATTAAAAAAATATATAAAAAAAATAAAACAAGTTATAAGTAAAAATATTTAAAGTAAAATTTTATATACTAGTATAAAACTAATACATTAATACATAATATAAAAAAAGGTTTATAAAATATATTTATTAACATAATTTAATTTTAATAAACTATATTATTTTTATTTTATTTAATACTTAATTTAATTTTTTTTAATAAGTTTATATAAGCTAATTTCTTTTTAGATAAATAAAAAACTTTTTAAAAAATATAAAAAGTAATACTTTATATAGTATTTATATTATATTAATAAAAGAAAAAATACTAGTATTAAATTATACTACACTAATACTTTTTATATAAAAGTATTTGAATGTTTATTTTACTTTATTTACTATTTAAGTTATTTTTATTATGTTTATAAGTTACCTTTATAAAGCTATATACTTATTTCTAGCTTTTTTTAAATTTATATATATATAATTACTTTAATAACTACTTATATTTTTTCTAAAAATATATAGCTATTAAAGAAATTTTCTTATTTATTTTTTTGTTAAAAAGTTAATAAAATATAAAACTAGGTATTATTTTACTTTAAATCCTGAACTTAGACTCTTTTATTATACTATAAATAATAAAGAAATATAATCTAGTAATAAAAGTACTTAAAGTTTTTATAGTTAAATACTTAAACTACTAAAAAATATTAAAATAAAAAGTTACTTTTATTTATAGCTTTAGAATATAAATTACTTATATTATATATATATACTATATAATTTAATATAATGTTAAAAAAAAAATTTTCTATTAATTTAAATAACTAAATGCATATACTAAAATATAGTAGTTATATTTTTAAATTTTTACTAGAACTTACTTTTTTCGCCAAAAATTTTTTTATACTATTTCTATACTACTATGCTAACATTACGTAGTTATATACACATTTTTATATTTATTTTAATAGTTTATTAATATAATTTTAATAAAATGTTAATAGTAGCTATTAGGTTTTTAGGCTTTATTGTATAGAAGTATAAAAACTAATTTTATAAAATTTTAATAAACTATATTATATTAAAATAAATATAAACTATTTATATATAATATTTTAAAGTTATAGTATTTAAGTTTTTTATATAATTAAATATATAATTATATAAAAGAAAATTTCTTACATTATTTTATATTAAAGTAATAGCTTTTTAATATAAGAAAATTTATTACTTTATATAGAATTTATTTTTCCAAATAAAAAAGAACTATACTCTTAATGTAATGTGCTACCTTATATTAGGGGTATTTCATGTACTACCGGAATGGTCGCAGGGCTCCGTGCGCTCCCCAAGAACTAATGCGGCCAATTAGACAACAAAAAATAACACAGAGCCCTTGCCCGCATTAGTTCTTGGCGAGCGCACGGAGCCCTGCGGCGATTCCGGCAGTGCATGGGATAGACTCCACATTAGAGGAATAGGCTACTATAGTGAGATCGACTCTTTACTCATTCAATTGATTATGGGGTTGCTGCTCCATTGATTTCAAACGTTCGGTGACATAACAAAGGACCTCAGGCTCAAGTATGGCTTTTTTCTCGTCTGACAAGGAGAGTAGGTGGGCCCTAGCCCTTGTGTGCCCACCACCTAACAACAATATTAAAGTTAAGGAAGTTACTCTGAATACCCATGATTCTCAAAAAGTTCCCCCATGCATTTCATCTTTGGAGTGAAATCATGTCACGTGATTACATTATTTAGGATAGTTATCTGTACTTGGAATCCTGACTGTAGGCTCTTCATTTAATAATATAATTACTTAATTTTGATGACCGGAGTAAAATCTAAGTGGTGAGGGGAAGCGGTGATGCAAGCCATTGGAACCAAGCGTGCTTTGAGGCGCAATGAAACCGGAATTTGCCGTTATCGTGTTCAGCTGGCGCATATCTAACTCTGCGTCGCTCCGTATCTCGTGAGGTTTGTTCAGTGGCTGCTCTCGGCCTTTCGCCAGCTCAGCTGGAGGGGCTGGGTGTGGAGGAGTAAAACTTGAACTTTCTGTCTCACCCTCCAACAATTGCTACCTCTGACCTTCTTAATCGACATGATGGGACCTATTTGCTAATGACTCTAGGAAATTGCCTCAGACAACATGTCGCCAACTGTAGCACACCCTATTGCAACTATTACCAAGCCCGCTAAACGTGACGCCAACAGTATTTGCGGATACTGGCCTGATGCTACAACAAGTAAGCTCGACAACCCAGATCAATTAACTTGGCTACTTACATGGGCAGGCCAGTTCATATGGTCGTCCTGGTGCAATGCTGGCGAACCGTGTGCAATAGATACTTTCACAACGCCGAATATCGTATTCTGTTCACCCTCAGGCTATACTCCTTACACCACCGTCTTCGGGTATGGGAGCTGGCCAAGAGGAGGGTGTGGATTTCGTCAGACTTGTTGGTAGGAGCACTTTGCCTTTTAGATGCTTTCTGCTCATTAATATGCGTCAGTCCAAGCTCACTCCCGAAAGTCGCAACAAAAGTGTGGGATAGTGGTGCGAGCCAAAGTGTCGGTTGCTGGCCCTCAGATGCCTTGGATAAACTCACACTATACACCCAATATAGCGGAGGCCGCTCCATCTTTCTATCCCCAGTAGCCCGTCCATTCCCAACTACAGAGATCCCAGTAACGTCAGCTAATTCCCCCATCTCTGGTTCCCCTTCACCGGCTCGTTCCGCCAGCTCTTCTGCCCCGACTTCGACTTCGACGCCAGCAGCACCCAATAAACCAGGGAATAATAATTCGTTGAAGGTTGGATTAGGGCTTGGAATTCCACTCGGTATCATATTGATCGCGGGGGCCATTCTCCTGATATTCATATTTCGCCGAAGAGCAAAGTCTCAAAAGGGCCCGGATAGACAGCATCAAGAACCAATACGGACAGACTTCCCCGAAAAAATATTAAACAACAGCGTCAAGAGGAAGCCAGTGGGCTCGGCGGTGCCCTCAGATCATCGACGGACCACTGGCTCTACGGAGCTCTCCGGCCAAACAGTCGCGATCCATCCCGAGATCTACGCTACGGAAAGGATTAACTCCATAGGCCCTCAAGATACAGCATCAGCGTCATCCGGAGTCGTGCATGGGGCGTCCGATTCTTCTCCAGCGCTCTCGAGTTCGCCCCCGCGTGAGCGTTGGGCGTCAGACACTACAAGTGCGGAGGGCTACGGAAACAGTCTCCACTCCGAGATCTATAGCATCCAGCAGCAGAGGCGTCGTGTATTAGAAGAGCGCCGCCAGTTGAATGAGGAATATGATCGGCTCATGGAAAATGAGGGACGGGTTATGGCTATGCTTCAGTCGAGAAATCCTGAAGGTGCAAGGCGGGTAGAGGTGCCTTGAGTTCTATTTCACCTTTAGAACCAGCGCACTATTTTACTGATGGAGGAATGCCTCAGATGTTGTCAGTTCCGCTTCACTATAAATTGAGCTTCTATATTTCTGCCACAATATCTTGACTAAGTCAACTTATAATTGAGACTTAATCATCCATTGAAATATATCTAAGAACATGCCTACCAGGTTTTAGCACCCGGCGCACGGTTTCGCCTGACGCACGATTTTCTTGACATTTCTACCCTCCTTTTAAAATCTTGAATATTTAATAGAGTTTTATAAAACTTTCAAGTTAAATTGTTGTATAACGTTTTTCACAAGCGAGTGAACCATACAAGCGAGTGAACCACCTCAACCGAGAATCATAACGCGTCAACTATCAACAACTATGGCTCAACAAATCACGACTGAATCTATCCGCAGCGAAGGTAGACTATTGCTAGCTATCTCAGCTATCCAGCAGGATCAAATCCAGACCATGCGACGCGCGGCAGCAACCTATGAAGTCAACAAGACTACACTCAAGCGACGAATTGATGGAACCACTGCACGACGCGATTGTGAGCCCAATTCAAAGAAACTCACGAAGCTAGAAGAGAGAGCTATTGTCCTGCACATTCTAGACCTGGATTCACGAGGATTCGCGCCTAAGCTCATCTACGTAAGAGAGATGGCTAACTATCTACTGGCTGAGCGATGCAACCTGACAGTCGGCGTTAACTGGCCACACAACTTTGTCAAGAGGACTGAGGAAATTGAGACGAAATATAATAGGAAGTACGACTATCAGCGTGCTCGCTGTGAGGATCCTGCTATTATACAGCCATGGTTCAACCTTGTGCGTAACTTCAAGGCGAAGCATGGCATTACCGACGAAGACACGTACAACTTTGACGAGACAGGCTTCCAGATGGGTGTCTCGTCAACTGCCAAAGTTGTCACAGGCTCTGAGCGACGTAGTCAGCCTAAGGCTGTACAGCCAGGCAATAGAGAATGGGTCACAGTCATCCAAGGCGTGAATAGTCAAGGCTGGCCAATTCCACCGTTTATCATCTTTGCTGGAGTCTATCACCTATCCTGCTGGTATGAGGACCTACTACCAGGCTGGGCAATCTCAATGAGCGAGAATGGCTGGACAACAAATGCGATAGGTATCGACTGGCTAGAGCATTTCGACATGTACACGAAGGATAGGACTGTAGGTGTCAATCGTCTATTGATTCTGGATGGCCATGAGAGCCACGAGTCTCTCGAATTTCAGCTGCTCTGTAAGAAGAAGAATATTCTTACACTCTGCATGCCAGCAAACGCGTCGCATCTATTACAGCCTCTAGATGTAGGCTGCTTTGCACCTCTCAAGCGAGCCTACGGACAGGAGGTTGATAAGCTGGTCAGGAATCACATCTTCCACGTCACCAAGCTTGACTTTCTGCCACTCTTCAAGGCAGCCTATCTAGCTTCGATTACTGAAAGTAATATATGTGGAGGATTTCGAGGTACAGGCCTCATTCCATTTGACCCAGACGTCGTTCTATCTGGGCTAGATGTCAGGCTACAAACACCTGAGCTGCCTACAGAGGCGACTCTATGGGAACCCCAGACACCCAGCAACGTCGCTGAATTAGACAGTCAGTCTACTCACCTACATAGACGTATTGAGCAGCACCAGAATAGCTCACCTACGTCAATTCTGGAATCACTAGGCCAGCTCACGAAGGGTGCGTCGATGATGTTACACGCTAGCGTCCTAATGCGCTCACAGCTGGCCACCCTACAACAGGCCAATGAGGTCATATCAGAGCGTAGGAAGCGCAAAAAGAAGCATATACAGAGATTAGGGACTCTATCGCAGGCAGAAGGTGTAGCTATACTAGCTCAGGCTGATGTTGATGCGCAGATAAGGGTAGAATTAGGTTCTAGCAAGAGACGTGGAGCTAATGGCCCACGACAGCCTAGGCGCTGCGGACGCTGCAGGCAGGCTGGGCACGACGCAAGGAAGTGTACACAGGTTGAGGCTGAGGCTAGCCATCTACCTATCAATTCTGGTAATGATAGCTGATGGTTGTGGGTTGCTATTAGCTGTTGAAGTAGTGGGGGTCGGTTGAGGTGGTTCACTCGCTTGTATGGTTCACTCGCTTGTGAAAAACGTTATAAATTATGTAAATCAAAATCAAAATTTATAAAACAAAATTTTATTTTAAAAAAAAAATTTATATTAAAAAAAAAAATTTTATTAAAAAAAAAATTTAAAAAAAATTTTAAAAAAATTTTAAAAAAAAAAATTTATAAATACAATTTTAAAATTTACTCTTATAATTTTGTCCTATTATTTTCATATATTACGAAATAGAAATATTAAATGTAGTTAGATTAAATCATCTTTTACACTATAAATGTTAATAAAATATATTACCACAAGTTAATATCTTTAAATACATACTTTTAAAAATCATGATTTTTAAGTTTATCTTAATATATTAAATTTATAAGGCACCCAAATACTGGCGAACAGCTCGAGAGGCTCGATCTCTATCTCGCAATTCCTATTGATGAAGAGGTGAAGGATCCTATACAGTGGTACTTCGGGTGCCGCATCGAATTCCCTGTACTCTCCGTCCTCGCCCTCGAACTTCATAGCTGCCCAGCATTGAGCTCTGGTTGGTAGAGAGTTTTCAGCGATCTTGACCGACACTGCAACAGGGATGGCAGCCGCTGTGGGAGGATGGCCTCAAGGAGGAGGAACTTTGGAAGAAGTGGATGCAGATACAGATCCTTGGTATTTGACGCCTGGAAACTACGTCAAGGCTTTGAGATAGGCTTTTTTCATTTACTAATTTTGGACTTATTTTGAAGGATCATTGAAGGATTTTGCGTCGGGAAGTTTGACAGTTTTTTATGAAATTTTCTTCATAACTAAACATATAATAGCTTCGAGGCTATCTCTCTTATTACGCCTACTAAGACCTCACGATAGGCGTCTACATACAAATTTTTTGCTTCATTAAAAACGATCTTGACTATTTTGGCTGGCTTTGTGAGGTTTGCTACCTTTTTGGAGCTCGCATCTGCGCCTCCCAGGTGGCAGAGAGTCCACGCACTCGATATTTTGACGTTTGACAATTGAAAATTTTGGGGATTTGGAAGTCACGTGCAGCGGCAATTCACTGCCAAGACCGATTCAAACGATCGGTTCTGCCGTTTGGGCCAATTGCAGGGCGTCAATCCAACCAATTCAAGGTTCTCTCAGTAGTAAACAATCCAAACCGAGGCCTATCCGACCAGACGCCTGTTTACTGCCCACGCTGTCTGGCACTTCCTAAATGATTGTGCCATGATTTACATGCTTGGAATTCTCTACCTCTGCAAAGACTATTACTTTAACAAGTCTGACAAATCTTTAGGAGACGTTGGAATCTATCAGGAGACCAGGTCTCAGGATTGATCAAACTGACGACACGAGATTAAAGTGTCACATGACAGACTCGGATCATACCTATCTAGGTAGGTATACAATTCCAACCCACTCCTGGAAGGAAGCTCTGTTGTTCTTGCTTTAAAAAAAAAAAAAAAAATTATCATTAGACCGATTATTTTACTTTTTATAGTCGCCGTAATGGAGTTCAAAAAGAAGACCAGTTGCTTGAATGGCCTTCCGAGTCGCCACGCTCGAATGGGTGGTACTGGCTGGAAACACTCAGCTAAATTTGTATTGTTTGGAACCTCAGTGCTTTTTCTGATTTAAATTTACCCTCTTCAGCAGTTTTGATATAATGCAGCATTCCAGATATTATTTCATTCAGGTGTAAGGAGTAAGCATTTGACATCAATGTCAGCGTCAGAGAATGTTGAGGTGAGGCGCAACGAAGTATGCCAAGCTTTTCGGGGCATAGGTTGGAGAGCCGAGCTTAGGTGCAGGATCTGGGAATCGTGGTAAGGAGATGTGGCATGCACGCATTGACTCCAATGGCAGACAGCGCGAAATCGTCACCTTGCCAATCAGATTTCCATGAAAATTAGCGTCAATGCGCGACTAGCGGCTGCCGGGATGGCAACAGCTGGATCGGGTCGCTGCGGAGGTGCCGAATGAGTACCGAGCGATATAAATGGGCAGGCGTACGCTCTTGCATGGAACTTGAGATCCTTCGTTTGATGGCACCAGCAGAAAACAGTAAGAACAAGCCTCACAATTGAACAACCCTAGTTGCAGCTCACCGATTCTGGTAGGAATTGCATCTGAGTTATATCTGAACGTATCGAAGGATTTTGTTGCTCGGAGCTCGCGCAATTGATTGAGGCAAGGCTTGTTAGCGTGAGAGAAGAAAAGAGATATAAAGTTGGCTGGTTGGGACTGGAAGTTTAGACAGGACTAGACATCGAAGGAGATTCCATCAGATCATCATTCATCCATACCCGAACTCTATATCTCCAAATTCTCGAATCATGGCGTCGTTCATAATCCGCGACATCCGCATCTTCACCGGAGAGCAAACCATCGAATCCGGTTTCATTCACATCGAAAACGGCAAAATCAAAGCCGTCGGACTAGCATCAGAAACTCCTTCGATCAGCGCCAAAGTTATTTCCAAACCCGGGCATACCCTCCTCCCAGGCCTCATCGACTGCCACATCCACGCCGACAAAGCCAACCCCGTCGCACTCACCCAATCCCTTCGCTTCGGCGTAACAACAGTCTGTGACATGCACAACGAGCTTCACAACGTCCAACGGCTCAAAAAGCAGACTCTGGAACCCGACACCGCGGACTACAAGACAGCGGGCCAGTCAGCGACAATTGAGAATGGGTGGCCAATTCCAGTCATCACGGCGCATGATAAGAGTCCGGAGACAGCAGCTGAGATAGCCACATGGCCTAAGCTGACGGACCAGAAGAGCGTGAAGGAGTATCTGGAGTGGAATGAGAAGGAGATGCAGCCGGATTATATTAAGTTGATGCATGAGAGCGGGAAAGGACTGGGATTTGAATTGCAGTATCCGACGGTGGAGTTGCAGAAGACTATTGTGGATGAGGCGAGAAAGAGGGGATATTTGACTGTTGCGCATGCGACGTGTTTACCGGATACGTTGACGGTGCTAGAAGCGGGGGTTAATGGGTTGACACATACGATTGTTGACCAGGCGCCTACGCAAGAGCTAGTTAAGGCGTACAAGAAGAATAATGCGTGGTTGAATCCGACGTTGGCGGCGATGGGAAGTCTGACAACAGAAGGGCAAGAGATTCAGGAACGGTTTGCTCATGATGTGAGGGCGGAGGGGTTGATTGGGGAGAAGGAGAAGGGAAATATGTGCAGGTGTATGGCTATGGCTGCGGCGACGGGGAAGGTTCAGCACTCGTATGAGAGTGTGAAGATGTTGAAGAGTGCTGGAATTGATATTGTTTGGTAAGTTGCCGCCTGATGAGCATCCAATCTGTTGCTGACTGGCGGTACCTAGTGGAAGTGACTCTGCGGGCCCAGCGCTGGGAACTGCATGGGGGCTGTCACTGCATCATGAGCTCTATCTATTCGTTCACAAGGTTGGGATGACCCCTGAAGAAGCTCTTCGGTCAGCGACAAGCGTGACTGCGAAGAGATTCCAGTTCTCGGATCGTGGAAGGCTGGCAGACGGGTTGAAGGCGGATTTGCTGTTGGTTGAAGGAAATCCTTTGGATGATATTGATGCGACGCTTAACATCCGGGGTGTTTGGCGTGACGGAGTGCTCTGTTCTGCGCATAAGTCTAAGATAGAAAGCTAAGTAGAGAAAACGGGGACGACACGTGGTGGATCTTGATAATCTTAAGTTTAGTATTCAGCCGTTTTCTTTGCTCATACCTTTCCCTTAGGGACATTTATTGGCGCTCCTGACCAAATCTGCCATTAGACATGATGGACAAGGCCTGGATAGATTAAAACGTGGTGATGGAAGATGGAAAGGGACGAGAACGCGACGATGATCGGCTAAACCTGCCTGGTTCACCAGCCGAGGCAGTGTCGTCAATCCTTCGCATAGTGGGCCTCAGCACCTCAACTCTCGCACTCTCAGCTCTTCCAATGCCATATCAGCTACCAACAGACCCGTTGATTCCATGTGATGACCCTCTTAGCATCGTCGATACCGAAAATCCAACCCAATGGGAAGTGCTCGACCAGCTCCTCCATAATACTTCCGTCCAAATCCACAGGCGCGATAAATCTCCCGCCGACAGCCTCCCGCCCCTGATAGAAGACATTGCGTATAGCGTTCATGGAAACGGAAGCATAGACACTGGATATCTTCGCAAATTCTGTTTGGCAACGGGTTGTGTCCACCCCGTAGCGGTCAGGAACTTACTCTCTACCGCATTCTCGCTCTTGGAACAATTTCCGAGTCATTCTCTCCCAACTCTAAGCAATGATGGAGACATTATATCTTATAATGGAACTCAGATTGACACTCTACTAGCACACCAATTCTTTGGAACTCTCTGTCGACCATCGGGGAATACATGGGGAATACCTTGTTTGACGTCCTGGTTTGTTGCTAACCCTTCCCATCCCCAAGCTGTAGATGGCTACATCTCAACGCTACTCGATCATTTTGCGCAAGGGGGTTATTTGATGGATCAAAGTTTCTCATTCCTACTTCATACTGCTAAGCAGATGCCCGATCCCTTAACATCTAACCACGTCCCGAACATCCAACTACACATTGCATCGGAAGAATCCCAGCTTTCAGACGTCTCAGAGAGTCCCTTTGTCCTCGTCGCCGCACATTCACAGCCAGGGCCTGGCCCGACCGGTACGCAAGAAGAGCGCCTTCAATCCGCATCTCCTGCCCTTAGCACTTCTGCACTCTTCATCCCAACAATACCTTCCGACGCGGCCGTCATAACGTCAGCCTTCCCTGTGCACGCTGCATGGAAGGGTCATAATCGCACTGCTCGACTAGAACGGTTGTTTTCTCCCGAGGAGAGACCGAGAAGATATTATGCACTGGCAGATGCGCTGCCATTGGATGAAATGGAGGAGTCAGATGGACTCAAAGATTTACAACCAGGTTATGTGGAGCGTGAAGTACGGAAGCTGTATGCTGCGTTTTCTGGCGCGCTCAAAATGCTGGAAACGATTGAGAACGGGCCAGGAATACCATGCGTCCTTGACGCCGGTGCTTGGGGCTGCGGAGCATTCGGTGGTAATGTTTTGGTGAAGACCGTTTGCATGATGACTGCGGCCGGAATGGCGGATGTGGAGGTGCACCTCACTTTGCTGGAGCAGAGGGCTGAAGACATTGAGGCTATTAGGCTGCTTCTAAATCGGCGGCTCACAACGGCCGAAATTTGGCGTCGTATCACCTCACCGGATGTGCGTCGGAGCAGGAGTACGGCTGAACTCTCGCCATTTTTGAGCGCTTGAACGGAAGGGCGCCACAAAAGGTGATACAACAAAAACGACGTCGCTTCCACTGACTTTCCTAGACTTGGGTAAACCGAGCTTAGGCACCTGCGGGATGGTTTACAACACCAATTTCAGGTGCTAGACACAGGTATGAAGAGGTTCAGTGTTGGATCAAGAGTGTATTAGAAGGTAAAGGCTCGGGGTGGCTTTAAGTAGGTTAGCTTTCCTATGCTTACAATCACGACGGACTCTCCAACGATTAAGAGACCCGAATCACATACATGTACGAATATGGTCAACTCATAACCTCCGCCATCGATCATGATCAGCCGCCCTCCTGTATTCGTGGCTTGTAAAGCTCGCTAGGTCTTCCCACTCCTGAAGCTCTAGAGGAGCATTTTTTGAATTTTTACCACAAGTGTCCATCCGAGAAGGTGTCCACAGCGTTACGCACTTAATTACTTAGCGCGACCGAGCAATCAAGTCCTATATCAACATTACAATACAGCCGTTCCGTCATGCGACTAATAATCACTGGTGTCAGAGGTTTTGCTGAGCCGCCGCTGAGCCGAGCGGCGCGCCCAGGCCGCTACCTACCCCCGTCGACAACCCGAGGTGTCCACCCCCGCCCTCGGCGCCGCACTGTGGATACTCTCGAGTGTCCATGCCCGCCGCTGAGCTGCACGCTGACCGTCCCCGTACCTTCGCCTCTCGATTGGCCATTGGCCCTGCTGGCCCCTGCCTCTCCGCTTACGTACTGCGTTTTCCTGAGCCCGGTGCGGCCTAGCCGCTGATTCTCTCACGGTTATCCCTCTTTTTGCGCTCTCTCCTCTTTGGGCTTGATGGCCCACTGCGTGCCGTGCTACTGCTGCTGCTACAGCTGCTGCTGTATGGCCCATTCAAAATATATATGGAGGGCTGCTGCCGTCCGGCCTCAACGTGTGTGCGCATCCTTTTGAGCCCATTGCCAGCAGCGTGACATGGCGTCCGTCCGAGAGCAGCGCTGCTGACGCGCGGAAATCGACATCACGAATAATACAGAGCTACGCGTCAATACACAGAGTACTTACTACAATACGCGATTCCCGGCCTCAAAATACAAACCAGGTCTATAACCCGAAGTAGAAGGAGTCCAAGGTATGTAACTAGGCTGCTACTGCTGCTGCTGCTGCTGCTGCTGCTGCTGCTGCTACTACTACTACTACTACTACCACTACTTATACCCATACCCTGCCATGCCCTGTGCTATGTATGCCAGCCCAGGTCTAGCTAACCAGCTCTAGCAATTCTGTGAGCGGAAGTAGTACCAGGACGGCAAGACTATAACAGAGGAGAAGCTACTGCTATTTCTAGTAAAAGAGATTACTAACCGGCCTCTAAGGGCTAAGTCTTGTAAGGTTGGTAGTAACATGCCATAGGATTAAACACACCTCACGTGGTGCTTAGTCTGTAGCTATATTAGTGCCATCACAAATCTCTACTAGGAGCAGAAGGCCCTAAGAATAAATAGCCACTCATCACCCTGTAATAATACTGTATGGGAGTATATTAAGTCCTTGTAGCAGAGGGACACGCAGCAAGACCGCAAGTAGTTTACAGATAAGAGAAAAGATACCTTACTAGATAGCTATACTAAGAACGAATTTAAGCGTGTATGTTATAAGCTATAGACATAGAGCGCCACATCATCTATAAAGTGCTACTTCTATATTTTAGTAGATATTCTCCTAGGTTACTATATGCTTACCCGTAGCAGCGATTGCCGCGCCGCCGAGATATCAAATCTCTTTACCTTTAAGTTTAAAGGTAAGAGGCCTATATGCTGTATGCTATTTATTTTTACTACTTAAGCTAGTAAGTAGAATTAGTATAACTAGCTAGAGATAATTAGCGCCCTACGCTATAAGAAGCTACTTATCTATATACTTAGTAGTCTAGCTTTCTACTTACTCTACCGCTAGGACCTTAATAAGGAGGCCTTTCTAGACCTTAGCTAGTAATTAGTTTAATATAATATCTACCTTATTAAAAAAGGCAGCGCTAATAGCTTTACCATAATCTTATTCTATAACTTACAGTAAGACTAAGTAACTAAAGTATTCTAGTATATAGATATTTTATTATAAAAGAAAACTTATACTAGCTAGAGCACTAGTGTGAAGCTGGTAGAGCTAAAAGAAATTAGTAAAAAGTAAATTTAATATACTAATAAATAGAATTAAAAGTAAATAGTTAGCTACTATCTTAACTTACTATTATAGAAGTTTATAAGGACTATAACTAGCTACTTATTTTAAATAAACTATTTTAAGATCTAGCGCGTAGACATCACGCCGCTAGAGGAACTACTCTTTATAATCTAGTTATAACTAAATACTTAAAAAAGCTACTTTAGTCTATAGGCTGGCTAAATTAATAATCTTATTATAACTAATCTTATAAATCTATTTTTTTACTTTAAGAAGATTATTTTCTAAGATTTAATAGCTCTACAGTAGCAGTTTCCTAACTACTTAATATAAAATTACTTTATATTTTAGTATAAAGTATATATAGCCTTTGTATAGGAAGTTAAGGTATGCTTAGATACTAAGATAATATCTAGCTAGCTATTAATTCTCTATTAGGCTATACTACTACTTATAGACTATCTTTAGGCTATAAACACCCAGAATAAATAGAATAAGTAGAAGATAAAAGAGCTACTAGGTTTAATAAACTAATAGCTTAAGTAATAGATTTTATAGTTCTTATAGCTATAGCTACTTACCTCTAATAGTCTAGTATTCTAGCTTAAGGTATCTTAGTAAATATTAGATAATCTATTTCTATTATTATCTCTATCTCTATCTCTATCTCTGTATTATTAGTAGTAGTTAGATGCTAACTTTAGTAAATATACTTTTATATAAGCTAATATTATAATAACGCTTTTTAGCTATTTATTTAGTTTATGTTTTTTATTATAATAGTTTAAACTAGTACTTAAGTTATAGCTTAAGCAGCTATTAAAGCATTAAATATACTATATAGTTAGAATAGTAGAGAATTTATAGTATAAGTAAATAGTAAGTCTACAAGGCCATTCTTTAATTAATAAATTAAATAAAAAATAAGGGAGTTAATAAAGGGTAAACTACTAAAATAAGCTATAATAATACTTTTTATAATTTAAAACTATTAAAGAGATTAAGCGCGTAGCTTAGATATAAAGAGTTAATAAAATATTACAAGTTACTAACTTACTAACGTAAATTATACTAGTAATAAGCCGTCTAACTAATTGTTATAATAGTTAATTAGTTCCCTCGCTTCCGGATCGGATAGCTCGTTAGACTTAGTGGAAGTTAGTTAACTTAGTAAGGGTAGAAAGAAGCGATACAGTAAGTTGAGGTTCAACAGGATAGTATTAAACTATTTCACTTAAGGTGTAAATCTCAATTTTAGAGTAACTACAAAGAATCAAAAGTAACCGTGAGCCGTCTGATGCCTTATACTTATAGTGAATCCTCCGTGCGTACATTATATACTTGTTGATAGTATATTAGATACTACTAGAGGCTGCTAGAGCTGCCAGAGGCTCTGTTACCTTACTCTACCTCTATCTACCAAGCCCCATTCTATCACGTGGATAATCGCTCCCAATCTACTGGCATGATTCCATATCTCTGTCCTCGCTTCTTAGCCCTTGCCTTGGCTTGCGCCAATGCGTCCCGTGCCCACTTACAATTCTTCCTTTCCAGCTCAAACATACGTTTCTATTCTAGAGCTTTATTGGCTGTCGTTGCCAGTTCCTTCAGCTCCTCAGGTGCAGTTACCTTTTTGTTACCGTTCATAACATTATCCCCCTCTTCTAAGTCTTCGTCCCGGAAGATAGTTTCTTCCTTCCATAAGCAGTATAAAGGCAGCAGGTCTTCCGCTTAGTGTTCCAAACTATAAGACCCTTAACTTCCTTTCCTACCTGCCCAGCCTCCTTATGATGACATGTCCTGAGTCGTCTCTAATACGTGCTCGCTGCCTAGCTTCTCAGATCCGTAACGAACCCCGTCACATGTCGACACCTTGTTTGAACTGTTCCCGCCGAGGCGATAATTGCCTTGTGAACTTGAGTTCTGGTCGTTGCTCAGCCTGTGCTGATCGCAACGTGAAATGCGATTTAATTATCTCACAGCCAGAATGGGATCGTCTTGATCGTGACAAGGAAAAACTCTGTTGTTAACTTGATTCCCTTGAGGATCAGCGCTCTGAGCTCCGCGCTTAAGAGCTGCGACTTCATCGTAAGCTTACAAAAGTAGATTCCAAAGAGAAAGAGATGTTTGATCGAGAGATGGCCTCAATTCGTGAGGTTCAAGCTCTTGAGGAGGCAGAAGCTCGTTCTCGGGGTCAAGAAACTCGCACACCGCAATCTGCAGTACCAGCTTCTTCCCAACCTGCTTTACCTTCCCTTTCCTTTAGTTTGGATTGGAACGCGCTGCAGTTGTCCTTTCTGTGGGATACAGCCCTCATTAGCCTATCTAATAGTACTAGTCAATCAGCTCTAAACTGTTCCTCAGGTTCCTAATTAGCTCCCACGTGTCATCTTCAGGTCTGTACCCTTTCTATCTAACCAAATACTTCCACTAACGCCTGAATTGCTGGTAGTCCAAAATCCGTTGGACCTCATACTCAGTTATGTCTTCTTTGAGTTTGAGTCTTATCTACAATTTAGCATTCTGTGGTACTGGTTCTAATTTTGAAACATGAAAAACTAGGTGAATTCTTGTGTCCTTGGATAGCTGTAGTTTGTAATTCACAGGTCCTATTTATCGCTTAACCTTAAATAGTCCTAATTTAACGTGATCCAGTTTTTTCGATGGTCGTCTTGTTTCTAAATTTTTTCATAGTAGAAAAACCTTATCCCCCTCCTTAAAGATTAGTCCCTCAACCTTAGATCTGTCTTTAGTTTGTTTACTAAGATTGCCTTTATAGGTGATTTTCTATGCGATTTCCTGGTGAAGTTATTGTAGTTCCTTAACTCTTATTCTTACAGATTCTGATATCTTGTCCAGTTTCTGTGGTTCTTAATAAGCTGTAGGTTCATAACCATAGTTCGCGTAGAATAGTGATTTTCCCGTGGTTAATGACTTTACAGAGTTATATACAAACTCAGCCATCAGTAGTAAGTTAATCCAGTTATCTTATTATTCATTAACATACATCTGTAGATATTGTTCTAATGTCTGATTTATCCGTTCTGTTTATCCGTCTGTTTGTAAATGAAATGCTATTAAGAGTTAATACTCAGCTCCTAGCTTCCTAATAAACGTTTTCTAGAATATTAATGTAAACAATTTGTCTCTATCCGTGATGAATTCTCATGGCAATTTATGTCATGTGATTAATAGTCTAATGAGTATAGTTACTAATTCGTCTACTTTAATTTCCGTATACGTTGGTTTAAAGTATACGTACTTTATAAGTCTATCTATAATAACTAGTATCATGTCATACCATTAGCCTTTAAAGGTAGTTGTTGTCGGTATTCCCGTAATAAAGTCTATTATAACTAATTCCCATAGTAGGTCTAGTGAAGGAATTGGTTGTATAAGTCTATATTCTTTATGTCTTAATACTTTATTCTTCTTATACTCAATGCATTCTAAAAGAATAATCCTGACCTTTTTCCATATTCCTGGAATCCAAAAATGCCGGTTGATTCATTCTACAGTTTTTTCAATTCCTTAATGTCCATGCATTTCAGCTGAATGTTAGTTTTTAATAAGTTCAGTCTATAATGCTTCTAGTATAAAAATAGTTCCTATTTCATGCCACTATAGTCGTCTATGGTTATATTTTCTGATTTATTTTTACCATATGTTTTTAATAATGACTACTGTCTTAACATCTATTTATAAGCTTCCTAAGGATCCATCTTATCTTTATTTAAGTATTATATTATGAATTTCTGGTATGTTCTTTATATGGTCTGCTCTCTAACTAAGTGCGTTAGCCACCATGTTTTCTTTTCCTAATTTATAAAGTATTTAAAAATTGAATATAGAAACTAGTTTCTACTATCTGACCTATCGTTAATTTAACTTCTTTATTATTATAAATGTCGTTAGATTCTTATAGTCTAAATATATAATAACTTGATATATAGCTCCTTTCAGGTAATGTCTCCATTTTTCAAATGCTTAAACTATCACTAGTAATTCCTTATTATAAATATCATAGTTTAATTTAGTAGTTATAAGTTTATGAGATAGAAAGTCTACTAGGTATTTACGCCTATTATTTTATACCTATAGTAGGATGGCTTTTATAGCTCCATCTAATATATCCGCATGTATCTCCGTTTAAAGTCATGGATCAAACATTTTTAATATTAATAGTTATTAAAATATTTTTTTTAGTATTATAAAAGCGTTCTCCTCGCGTTATTCTTACTTAAATTATTAATCCTTTTTTAACAATTCTGTTAAGGGTGCTGTAATTTTTGAGTAGTTCTTAATAAATTACCTGCAGAATCCCATAAATCCAAGGAAAGAATAAACTTCTTTAGTGTTTATTAGTATAGGCTAAGATAGTATATTTTTTATTTTATTCAGGTTAACTACTATTCCGTCTCAGGATACTAAGTATTCTAAGAATTTAACTTCCGTCCTGTGGAATATATATTTTTCTGTTTGAATATATAGTTTATGTTCCTTAAGCTTTCGTAGTATTTTCTTAGTATACTTAATATCTTCTTCTAGCATTCCGTTCGTATATACGAGTATATTATTAAGATATACTATTATAAATACATCTAGATATTCTCTCAGCATATAATTAATAATTGTCTGGAATATTACTGGTGTATTAGTAAGTCCTATTAGTATAACTAGATATTTAAATAGTCTATATCTTATTTTAAATGCTATTATCCATTCGTGTCTTTTAGCTATTTATATTTAATAGTATTTATTCTTAATATTAAATAAGCTAAACTATTTAGCTCCTCTAAGTTTATCTATAAGTTCTAATATTAATAGTATAGGGTAGTAGTTCTTAACTATGGCTCTATTAAAATATCTATAATTAATATATAACTTTAGTTTTCTATTTTTTTTTAGTATAAAGAGTATTAGTAAAGCTATCTTGCTTTTACTAGTTTATATATATCTCTTTTATTAATTTTTCTTTAAGAACTTTTATAACTCTTCTTGCTGGTGTATGGGTACTTGATATAATAGTCCTAGTTTTAAATCCATTCCTTCTTTAAGCGTGATTTTATGGTCTTAGTTCTAATATTCTAGTAGTTAGTCTTTAGCTTCTTTAAAAAACCATTCTCTAAATTCCTTTTAGTATTCTTTTAGTACAACAAATTTAATATTATAAAGTATTATTTTCTTTATTTATATTATTACTTATTATTACTATTTATAGTATTCGTTCCTGTTGCCTATAATTTTCCTTTTCTAATTAATAGTTAGATTTTATTATGCTAGCTAGTTCTATCCTAAGATAAAATCCTTACTACCTAAATCTATAATTTTAATATAATAGTTATTTCTGTAACCTGCTACCTAAATAGTCACATTTTATATTTCAAAATTAATTAGACTTTTTCTAAATATTATTAGATTATCGTTTATGCGTCTTACTTATATAGGTTTGTTTAAAACTTTAGTTAGTGTCTAATATCTCTATATCTACTTATTTAATATAAGTATTTTACTAGCCTTACTATCTATAAGTGCTAGTATCTTATTACTATTAATATATATATTTATATATAGCTTATTTTTATGTTTCCTTTAGTTTAGTTAGGTGTATATAATTAATATATTTTTTCTAATCTTTTCTTAGCTCTCTAGTAGCTTAGTTATGGTCTACTAGCTCTCTAGTTTTTTATATATATTTAACTCCTAAGTAGTAGTTATTTCTTTAGTGTTTTTTTTTTAGATCTATAGATCAGACATCTCTAGAGTGTATATACTTTATTATTAAGTATTTTATATATATTCTTAGCTTATTCTCCATAATCCTTACATTTCTATTCTAAGAAATATTCTTAATATGTGAGTTTCTGATGTAATTTTGTAGCTAACTATTCTTTTTAATAGCGTTTAGCTTAGTATAATTAGCATTCTAGCTAGCACTTATCCTATAACAGCTACTTATATTTATCTGAGTTAAGATCCTATAATTTATCTTCTAAGTCTATATAAACTAGTTCTTATTATAGGTTAAATTCCTTTTTATTTACTAGTTACTATAATACTTTCTTTATCCTTAGTTCTTTAATATATACTACGTGTTTATTCTATTTATAGTCTATCTCTATATAGTCTAGTGCTGTATATATCTAGTATTCTTTTTTTATTACTCTATTTACAGTATTGTTATCTTATACCTATAGAATTAGTAAAGTAGCTATTTCCTTTTTCTTATTCTAATTTTATCTTAACTCTAGATATCTAACAGGATGATAGTACGTCGTATGGCTTATAATTAGTATAAATTCTTATCTATAGATTTTATTTATCCATATAGCTAGTGCTTATCTACTAAGTTCTTTATATTATTTATTCTCTACTAACTATAGTACTTATTAGTATTTATATATTCTATCTCCTAAAATAACTTTCTAGTATTTAGTAATATAATATTCTCTTAAATAGTATTCTAATTTGTATATTCAACAGTGCTCTTAGTATACGCGTTATATAATTATTATAAACATTAATTCTTTACCTTCTATTATCTCGTAATCTTTTTTTTATTTAAATTTTTAATCTTTCCTGCAGAATAATCTACCTTCTTGTTTTATAATCTTATAGAATTATTGTATTTCTTTCTTGGTTCTGTATTATGTTGTTGAACTACTGCTTCTTATATTATAGTAATTATATTATTAGGTTACTTTACTAAATAATTCTTTACTTACTAATATAGAATCTTGTATTCTTATTTAAGATGTGTATGGCTTCTATATATCTAATATTACTCTCTTTAAATTCTTTTTATAATTATCTCTTCTGTTACTATGTCTTTTACTTGTTTTATTTAGATTATAGTAATCTTAATTTTCTTAAGCGCCTTAGTTTAGACATAAGCTTTCTTAATATCTACTTATTATTATTTATAGTCTTTAATAAAATATTTCTGTTTTTATAGTCTAGACATGTTTTTTAAGCATAGTATTCTATTCATTTCTTAGCTTACTTTTCTTACTATTTATTAATAAAAGTTCTCTTAATATTAATGTCTATTAGATTATAGGTCTAGAGATTCTTTTTATTTTTCTTAAGTATATAAATTACTAATTTTCCACATGCTTTTTTCTTCTACTTCTGTTAATACTAGTAGTTATTAATAGTTACTACTTATTTAATAATTTCTAATAAAATACTTAGCCATTTTCCTCTAGAGATTTCGTTTTTAATTCTGTTTTTTAATTCTTTATAGTATATTATAACTAATAGTTAGTTTACCTAATTAAGTTATAATTAGATTTATTTAAACTCTACTATGTAGTTAGCTGCTGACGTGTATTACTTAAGTTATTTATAATAATAAGCTCAGTCTTCACGTGTTATAGTATAAATATAGGTTAATAAAATAAGTTAGCTCTATTTCAGCTATACTAAGATAAAAAGAGAAGAGGTATAAAGGGGGCTTATTTCTAAATAAAATAGTATATAACTTAAGTATAAGCTAGTTATACTTTAAGCTTTACGCTAAGTTATAACTAGCGTAGCTAGTTATAATATTATATAGCCTATAGTAAGTAAAGTAAACAGTACTGTTATATTATTAAAGCTTTTAAATTACCTCTATTTCTTTATTAATTTCCCTAAAGACTATAATTATTTCTTATTTAAAGTATTTGTAATTCCTAAAAGTTTATTATATATTATTATTATAATTAGCTAACCTAGCTGCGCCTACGTTAGAATTTCTGTTAGCTAAATAATTTCTAGTTAATAATTTAAATTATTATATAGTTTTTTTTATTATGTTTATACCAGCCGCTAGGATCTAATCTTAGTTAGTTAGAAATAATTTCTAATTAAATTAACAGTATAGGTTTATTATTACTATAAAGGTTTTAAGTTTATCTTAATTATTATTAAACTTTTTAGAAGATTATATTTTTACTATTCCCCCTAGATAATTAGCTCTTACCTATTAATTAATTTTAATTTATTATTATAGATTTACTAAGGCATTATATAACTTTATAATAGCTATTTCTTATTTTTAGATAATTTATTATGCACTTTTCTGTTCTTCTGATATATTTCTAGTTATAAATAAAAATCCTGCTATAACTTCTTTATTACTGCTACTTTCTTCTAATAAGTAAAGTTCTTATTTATTCTTATAATAGGTCGTTATAAACCTTTTGTTTAGATAATACTAGGTTAAAATCTATCTAACTACTTCTTTTACTTTTTTAAGATAGTAGTTATAATATTATAAGTTACTAACTTATTAATATAAATTATACTAGTAATAAGCTGTCTAATTAATTATTATAATAGTTAATTAATTTCCTTACTTCTAAATTAGATAGCTTATTAGACTTAGTAGAAGTTAGTTAACTTAGTAAAGATAGAAAGAAATAATACAGTAAATTAAGATTTAATAGGATAGTATTAAACTATTTTACTTAAGGTATAAATCTTAATTTTAGAATAACTATAAAGAATTAAAAGTAACTATAAGCTGTCTGATGTCTTATACTTATAATAAATCCTCTATATATATATTATATACTTATTAATAGTATATTAGATACTGCTAAATGCTGCTAGAGCTATTAGAGACTTTATTATTTTACTCTATCTTTATTTACTAAGTTCTATTCTATTACGTGGATAATTACTTCTAATCTATTAGTATAGTTTTATATTTCTATTCTTACTTTTTAGCTCTTACCTTAGCTTGCGCTAATATATTCTATATTTACTTATAATTCTTCCTTTCTAACTTAAACATACGTTTCTATTCTAGAGCTTTATTAGCTATTATTACTAGTTTCTTTAGCTTCTTAAGTATAGTTATCTTTTTATTACCGTTTATAACATAAAAAAGCTACTATATAATAGGTAAGCTACTAGTAGTAGTAGATAAAATACTTATTAAACTAGCTTTATAAGTAGCTTAGAGTAGTTAGAAAGGGATATAATAAGTAATAAATTTTCCACTCTATATATAATACATATAAGGTTCTATATAAAAGTATATAGAAATAAGGTTAATTCACTTCCCTAATTAAAATATAATAGTAATATAGTATAGTAGTAATTTTAAATAGCTTATAGAATACTAAAAATAAGAAGATTTACTTATATAGTTATATCAATAGCTATAAAGGTGTATAGATAGTAAATATAAATAAATTTTTAAAGCTATTAAGTATATAAATAATTCTAGTATAAAGCTTAGCTAAAAGTAGCTAAATTAGCTATATAAAGATTACTATAAATAATTTATTAGTATTAGAGGTTTTATTAAGCTACTACTAAGCCAAGTAGCACGCTCAAGCTACTATTTATTTTTATTAATAATCTAAGATATCTATTTCTACTTTTAGTGCTGTATTATAGATACTCTTAAGTATCTATACCTACTACTAAGTTATATACTAATTATTTTTATATCTTTATTTTTTAATTAGTTATTAGCCTTATTAGCTTCTGTTTCTTTGTTTATATATTATATTTTTTTTTAAGTTTAGTATAGCCTAGCCGCTAATTCTCTTATAATTATCTCTCTTTTTATATTCTCTCTTTTTTAGGCTTAATAGTTTATTATATATTATATTATTACTACTACTATAGCTGCTGCTGTATAGTTTATTTAAAATATATATAAAAAGCTACTACTATCTAGCCTTAATATATATATATATTTTTTTAAGTTTATTATTAATAGTGTAATATAGTGTCCGTTTGAAAGCAGCGCTGCTAATATATAAAAATTAATATTATAAATAATATAAAGCTATATATTAATATACAGAGTATTCTTACTATAATACGTAATTCCTAGCTTTAAAATACAAACCAAGTTTATAACCTAAAGTAGAAGGAGTTTAAAGTATATAATTAAACTACTATTATTACTATTACTACTATTATTACTACTATTACTACTATTATTACTATTACTACTATTACTTATATCTATATTCTATTATGTTTTGTGTTATGTATGCTAGCCTAAGTTTAATTAACTAGCTCTAGTAATTCTATAAGTAAAAATAGTACTAGAATAGTAGGACTATAATAGAAAAAAAGCTACTACTATTTTTAGTAAAAGAAATTACTAACTAGCCTTTAAGGGCTAAGTTTTATAAGGTTAGTAGTAATATATTATAGAATTAAATATACCTTATATAGTACTTAGTCTGTAGCTATATTAATACTATTATAAATCTCTACTAAAAGTAAAAGGCCTTAAGAATAAATAGTTACTTATTATCTTATAATAATATTATATAGAAGTATATTAAGTTCCTATAGTAAAAAAATACGTAGTAGGACTATAAGTAGTTTATAGATAAGAAAAAAAATACCTTACTAAATAGCTATACTAAGAATAAATTTAAGTATATATATTATAAGCTATAAATATAGAGTATTATATTATCTATAAAATACTACTTCTATATTTTAGTAGATATTTTTTTAAGTTATTATATATTTACCTATAGTAGTAACTGCCGTGCTGCTGAGATATTAAATCTCTTTACTTTTAAATTTAAAAGTAAAAAATCTATATACTATATACTACTTATTTTTACTACTTAAGCTAGTAAGTAGAATTAGTATAGTTAACTAGAAATAATTAGCACTTTATATTATAAGAAACTATTTATTTATATACTTAGTAGCTTAGTTTTCTATTTACTTTACTACTAGAACCTTAATAAAAAAGCTTTTTTAAACCTTAGTTAGTAATTAGCTTAATATAACGTCTACCTTATTAAAAAAAGTAGTGCTAGTAGTTTTATTATAATCTTATCCTATAACTTACAGCAAGACTAAGTAGCTAGAGTATTCTAATATATAGATATTTTATTATAAAAGAAAACTTATACTGGCTAGAGTACTAGTGCGAAGCTGGTAGAACTAAAAAGAATTAGTAAAAAGCAAATTTAATATACTAGTAGGTAGAACTAAGAGTAGATAGTTAGCTACTATCTTAACTTACTACTATAGAAGTTTATAAGGACTATAGCTGGCTACTTATTTTAGATAGGCTATTTTAAGATCTAGTATATAAGTATCACGCCGCTAGAGAAGCTACTTTCTATAATCTAGCTATAGTTAGATACTTAGAAAAGCTGTTTTAGTCTGTAGGCTGGTTAAATTAATAATCTTACTACAGCCAGTCTTACAAGCCTGCTCTTCTATTTTAGGGAGGTTATTCTCTAAGATTTAGTAGCTCTACAACAGCAGTTCCCTAACTACCTAGTATAGAATCACTCTATGTTCCGGCACAAAGTATATATAGCCTTCGTGTAGGAAGTTGAGGCATGTCTAGATACTAAGGTGACGCCTAGCTGGCTATTGATTCTCTATTAGGCCATGCTGCTACTTGCAGACTACCTTTAGACCGTGAACGCCTAAAACAAGCGGAATAAGCAGGGGATAAAAGAGCTACTAGGTTTAATAAACTAGTAGCTTAAGCAGTAGGCCTCATAGTCCTTACAGCTGCAGCTACTTACCTCTAGCAGCCTAGTGTTCCGGCTTAAGGCATCTTAGTAAACACTGGATAACCTGCTCCTGCCGCCGCCTCCGTCTCTATCTCTACCTCTGTATTATTAGTGGTAGTCAGATGCCGACTCTAGTAAGTACACTTCTGCGTAAGCTAGTATTACGGTGACGCTCTCTAGCCGCTCGCCTAGCTTATGTCCTCTATTGTAACGGCCTAGGCTGGCGCCTAAGCTACAGCTTAAGCAGCTGTCAAAGCATCGAATGTGCTATATAGTTAGGATAGTAGAGGATCTGTAGCGTGAGTGGACAGTAGGCCTACAAGGCCATCCTTTAATTAATAAATTAGATAGGAGATAGGGGAGCTAATGGAGGGCAGGCTGCCAGAGCAAGCTGTAGTAGTACTCTCTATGGCTTAAAGCTATTAAGGAGATCAAGCGCGTAGCTCAGACGCAAAGGGTTAGTAAGGAAGCTGCTATATGGCAGGTAAGCTACCAGCAGCAGCAGATAAGGTGCTTACTGGACTAGCTTTGCAAGCAGCTTAGGGTGGCCAGAAAGGGGCGCGGCAAGCAGTAGATTTTCCGCTCTGTACATAATGTACATGAGGTTCTATGTAGAAGTATATAGAAATAAGGCCGATTCGCTCCCCCAATCAAAGCGCAATAGTGGTACGGTACAGTAGCGGCTTCAAACAGCTTGTAGGGTGCCAAAAATGAGGAGATTTGCTCATGTGGTCGCGTCGGTAGCCGTAAAGGTGTATGGGCAGTGGACACCCTATTGTTATCGAATGTCACTGTACCCCTGTGATGGGGGTGCCAGGTATTCCCGGGAGCAGATCCATTTAGACTCCTCGTTCAAACTCCATGCAAAACGTTTCGAATGTGTGTGGAATCACCTTGTGTGTTAAGATGCCAACCTGCCCAAAAAATCCGTCTCTCGGAATTTCAAGTCGCTAGAGGCAAATTGAGGAAATTATCTCGCTCGGGTAGGTGCACTGGATGCTCCGTACCGAGACATTTTCTACCATGTCCGTCGCATCGCTCGGGTTTGTATCACAATCTAGAGACTTCCGCCTGGGCATACACAATCCAATACATTCTGGAATTGTCGCTTCCACTACTCACGTGTATAGCAATCTGGCAGAGGTTGAATACAGCTACCCTAAGGAATCGCTTCAGAATAGGGTATGTGATACAATCACTTTTATTAGCATCCTGGTGATGGTTCTCAAAAACCAGTTGTTGGATGTGTTGGACGCCATTTTAGGACAGTGAAAGATCGCCTGCAAACATTCACCCTGAAATCGTTTGTCCGTCATTTATTTCTCACATGCTTGCAACCTCTCCACCTCAACCACGACACGCCATCACAATGTTCACAACATCGGTTTCGGAGTAATCCCATCCTTACTTCTCTTCGTTTCCATTCCACGTACTCTTCCCTTCGCCATGGATATTCTTCCTACAGCTCATCGCGCGCATCTCGGTGGGCATATTTCTCGTCAGGCCCAACGTGAACCCAGAGCTCCGCATTACTAGATTCCCCGGCAGAATGTTCCGGTACATGCTCATGGAAACGGTCGCTCAATCTCTAGATGGTGACCAACTGGGAGGCTGCATCCATGCTCTGGTATACGTGTGCATTGCGCTTGGATGTTTTGACGAGTCCTTGCCCGCAAAATGTGTCACCGTATTCGAGGTGTGCCAAGGGCGTAAACGATATGACACGAACAGTAAAACAGGATAGTGATGTGATGAATAGGGGAATATGAGGGTTCTACAGCTCTACCGTCAATTCAATCCGTGTACCTTGGTCACTATTCTGACCGGACGCAGGGTAAAGATGTAAAGCAACCTCATGAATTGAAAACTATGGATGGCTATCCTACTTAAATATGTGCTTTGTAGATGAGAATAGGGGGGATCGACAGGAGACGATCGACAGGAGAACTCAGTATACAAGCAATGGAGTTACCTGAGAGGCCAGCACTCGGTTACAACTATGTCCGTTGGTTGCCTTGTCTTCGACTTCACACGCTACCAAGGCACGGAGTTAGGCGCTGTGAAATTCTTCTTTCTGTATATATGAGTCACCATGGCAATCGAACAGGCACTCTGGGCATTGGATTATTACGAATAAGTGAATCGAGATGGAGCGAGCATCTTAGTCGACCTTGCTAATATGCGTATCCAGGTTAGAAAACACGAACAAGATAATGTTCATGGCTTCGAACGCCAACGGAACCCATGTCGGTAGCTATGGGAATAGATCCTCTGCCCGTACGGATTTTGGACGCCGACGGGCGGTCAACCCGGGATGTTTGGTAATAGATACGGATTCTGGGTAGGGTATCTCTGTGAAGGAGAACAAAGAGGAATATCAAGGTGCCTGAAAGTCTGTGAATAACGATACATGGCATGGGCAAGCAAAGCCAGAAAGGATCTGGCATTGTCGATCAGTTTTAACGGATTTAGCCAGTGCTTGCCGGACGCATAATTCTGCCAATGGAGGTATTCAATCCCTGTGAGTGCCTCATCTTAAAGTTCTTTCCAGACGAAGCGAATCATAGCTCTCCAGTATTCGATACTAGGCCAAATTGCAATTGAGTTCTCTCTATTACGAGCTATCATCCAGCCAAGAAAGATTTCTATAGCAGCCTGCACTCGATCATATGCATCTGCAGCGTCTGCTATATTGTAGTAGTAGTCCGCACGACCAATACGGACTCTGACAAAATGCCTTGCCAGATCGAGTACTATCCGCGCTATAATTCCAACCGATTCCCATTCGCGAAGAACATAGCTATCATCTTCTAGGTATCATGGCGCCGAAAAGACATGAAATAGTTCTAAACGGATCCTTCGCATACAGCCGGATTCAGGATATAATGTGCTATTGCATGGAAAGTCTAACCGCTCTCCCTGCACCATAGACATCACACCAAAACGCTCCGATGACACGGACAATACACGCGCTCCTTCTCTTATCAATGCACTCCATCCCATTATCCAAGCACCCAGTTTCACACCTGCAAACCCCACCTTTACCGACACCTACCCCACACGCCACTCCACATAACCCTCATCCACCCTCCACATCTTTAGCTACCTCTTTCATTTCCTGATTAGTTCTCTTTCCCCTCCTCTCGTTCCGTCTAACAAATATATCCCGAATCCCTGCGAAGACACTGATGCCAAGAGAAGCCAAGTACACTGAAATATCCCTGCGTGCCCCAATCAGTCGTGAGAGCGGAATGCGGAGATAGAGTTACGCGCCTCAAACAACATCCCAACAGCCAAGGCTCGACATGGCGCTTTCATCATTTCGCCATACATTCCGCTAGATCCAAGAGCTATGATCGTGGCCAGAGAACCGAGGAATATTGGATACATGGGGTTTGTGGATTGGGAGAAGTAGATGAAGACGAGAAGGGCGGGATACCGGAACGCAGACGCCAAGACGACACCCACGAGCAAGACATTCAAGAGAGAGATGTCTGGGTGAGATGGAGCACTTGTAGCTCCGAACAACGCGTGTCGCAGTACGGAATCGGAGCAGAGCCGGAAACGTAAGGGTCGGAGCCGCTGGATTCTCTCGTCGTATCTCGTCAAGTTTGTCTTGTCTAAATGCGTTAGTAGTGCGATCGCGGAGATGAGATGAAAACTTACCGTAACATTCTTGCCGAGGGAGGAGGGAAGAAGGAAGTACATGTTGTCGAAGGAAATGAGATAGTGAAGTTCAAGCTGCTCCCATTGGTCTGAAAGAATATGATCTGCGATGATGCTAGTGCACAGTAAGTTACTGCGATGCGAATACTTTTTGCGATATCCTGGTGGAAGGGTTTGTTATCATGGCGAACAGAGATTAAAGTAGCCAGTATGACAGCGAGGATGTGGAGAGCGAGGTTAGGAATTGGAGTTGAGCGGATGTGGAGTCAGAGCAGCATCGTCAAAGATATGCGGCGTTTCGTCATTACCAGTCGTTGCAATATTTTGGTTATGATCGTAGATTCCATCTTAGAAACCAATTTGAAGTGAAAAATTGCGAGGATAGTCGATGTTGGTTTAACATCTGTTATAATAGAGGTGGTGGGGAGGTGAAATGAATGAAGTGAATAGGTAATGTGGTGAAGTGAAGCAAACACTTGACTCACGGGTAAGTGCATGAAAGTGGTGAATGAGCGATGGAAACGGAAGGAAAGGGCAGACAAACGGTTTGGGTACGCAAGATCAAAAAGAAGGAAAGAGGATTCGTTGACTTCTGTACTTTCACCTGTTGTCGTCGCGCTCCACTCGGCAACGCGTTTGACTTTTGTGAATGGAGCTGTATGCAGCTGGCCGTGCCATGCAGTTGACCAGGTATGTTGAATGCCGTTGTCTACTCTTTCTTTCTTAGCTTTTGCATCTTTCTTCCGAGCATGAGACCTTGCGGAAAATCGAGAGGTCAGGTCACGTCACTTGTCGGAAAACAAGTACGTCAGTGAAGCTCGTTGGCGTGAAATTATCTGACATCTCATATTTACACCTCATCTACCCTCTTTATTCTCCTCGTCCAGCACCAGTCTCCCGGCCAGCTCTTCCTTCTCTGCCTCAGTCCGTCTCAAAACAAAACTCCACCCCAACGCCACAAGCGCAACCAAACACAGCCAAGCCCACCACACAACGCCAACAACTCCCATATCAATACCCCAGGCCAAAATCAATCCCCCGATCATAGGGCCTCCAGCGCTCGCCAGTGCACTAAGCGCGTTTCCTGCGCCGTGAACCGTACCCAGGACACTTTTCTGCGGGGTAGCCTCGGTGAGAAGAAGAACGGAACTTGGGATCGCCATGGTTCTTCCCATTACCTGCGCAAAGAGTATAGCGGCCATCGCGGGCCATCGTGCGACCAAGTGTCCGGACAGCAGTGATAAGTAGGGAACGAAAAGATATGCAGCGGGGAAAATCATGTTCGCTAGTCGGAATGCACCCAATGTTCCAATTCGGCGTTGGATTCGAGGGTAAATAAACAGCTGCAAAAGAATACCGCAAATGCCGAACGCAGCAAGGTACATTCCAACAGTAGGGGATGCTAAGCCCAGCCCTCCAGTGAAGCGGAAAACGGTCGGGTGGAGATTAGGCTCAGTCGGCATGCACAGGTAGACGGGGAAGATATGGATGAAGGTCGAGTTGTGAAGGGGTAGGAGCCCGAATGAGAAGAGAGTCATCAAAAGGTGGCGAGTCCAGATTTGGCGGAAGGGCAGTCGATGAGTTCTGGGCGTGGGGGGTGGGGAAGGTGTAGACTCAGTCGGAGTGGAAGTGCCAGTGGAAGATACGTCAGTGACGGCACAATCGGCCATCAAGATTTCGGTCTCCTCGATTTGGACGGCTGTGTAACCGGATGCGTCTCTTCGGAACACAGATCGCTTGAAGAAACCAGTGATTGATTTACCAACGGCAATTCCTAGATCCCAATCATGTTCCTTGGTTGGAAGACTTTCTTTTAGACCAAGGGTAGCCAGTGTCAAACAGATGCCGAGCACAGTGCCATTGAAGATAGCGGGTAGAGCGTATGGATATTTGACCGCCCAAGGTACGCCTCCCGGATTTTGGGAAACATTCAAAAGGCCGTTTGGACCAAAGAGCCAAGACATGTTGTGTATTGGGTCGGCTAAGCATCCTCCTATGGCCAAGGCTACTACTCTTCCCGAATTGAATACCAAAGGCACGGCCAGAAACGCTCGCGTCTGATACCTCCTCTCTTTTACAATCTCCGCAGTCATGGTTCTCATTACTCCTCGGATCCCGTTCGCCATACCTGCAATGACCCTCCAAAATAGCAGCGCTCCAAAGCTCCTTGAAAAGCCGAAAGAGATATTGGCAATGACGCTAATTGTGAGACCAATGAGAATGATGCGTTTGCGTCCGTAGCTATCGGAGATGCGGCCCCAGAACATGCTTGTTGACATTTGGCCGAGCGGAAAGGCAGCGACGAGGATGCCAGTTAGGCGGGAAATCTGTTGAGGAGCGGTCGGGTGGTCGGGATCATCGAGAATAGACTTGACTAGGTAGTAGATGTAGGGAAGGAGGCAGGCGTTTGAAAGAGGGTCCGATAGGCGACACAACGCAAGAAGCAGGAGCTGCCTCTTATGCGGAAGTGTCTTCCAAGTGACCTTGTCTTCCGGAGGAAGAATTGTCAAGACTGGAGTCTTATGTTCCGTTGACGGAGCTACCATTGTGAGCAATTCTTCTGATAGCGATGGGTCGAGGTCGAAGTACCTGCAAGAAGCCTCTCCTCCTCCTCTGCTACTTCTCTGTTAGTCATCTTGGGTTAATAAATAGTTATCGGACCATCGAATGTTGAATTCGCGTGGGTTAATCCGAAGTGATGTCAAAGACGCTTGGTATTCATGAAAAGGAAAATAATGATGGGATGGTTCCAAACACGACCTCTAGGTAAGGAGTGACTAGAAGTCGTGCAAGATCAACTCCTTGAATTGGCGCAGCATGTGCTTTTGAGGCTCGTCCTGAACCAGGATCAACCCAGATCTCGCCATTTAATGTGCTCATCATATCTAGGGTTCGTCGGCTGTATGTTGCGGATAGAGCAGGAACTTTGTCCAAGTATCTTGAGAAGGTCCAGCTTTCCTTCTAGAAGAAATGGGACCGATTATAGTGTATATTGAGATTGTGTCGCACGAGATAAAAGCGCGATCAAACAAGAGATTATGGTTGGGGTATGATTGGTCGGAAGTTTCAATTCGGTGCGACTCTTGATTCGCCTGCCATTTCAGCCGTCCCCTCCTCACTTTCCACGGTTAAGGGCTCGGCATTTGCTATTTAGCCTTCATATATGCAGCTGGGGTCAATGGGCCGGTGCTCGGACTATGACAAGCTGTTAACTCCGTATTGATGTTCGAGGGTGGGTTGAGGCGTCAAAGGGGGGATACTCGCGCCACGCACCCTCCTCGCTCCGCTCGGGGGTGCTCCCGGGCTCAACGCCCACACCAAGCTCAATGCCCCAAATGCCAAGTCCAATTTTCCCATACAAAATCCGCACGCCAAGTTCGTACGCACCTCAGACTCCACAACAACATTGTTATATAATTTTATAAAAATTATATTATCTTAGTTGTTCACTATTCGACTTGTTGAATGTGCGAAAAGAAGTTAAAAAAAGCTCCTTTTGCGATTATTGTATATGAATTGGGCGTTGAGCCTGGTGTGGGCGTTGAGCCTGGGAGCACCCCGAGCGGAGCGAGGAGGGTGCGTGGCGCGAGTACTGTCGGCTGACCATGGACGCCTCGTCCCTTGTCGTATGTTCCTGCTCGACGGTGTCTTCTTAGGACTGTCAGCGAAAGCCGCTTAGGCGCTGGGAAGCTGAGCTTTGCTTCTGCGTTTGAGATATTTCCTGATGTTGTCGATCACAGGAAGAGAAGGGGAGATTAGACCTCTCCACAGCTCGGAGGGACAAGGGACGCGGTGCGGGGATGAAAACACTCCCGCTAGGCCTTCGGACAAGCTTATTTTCCGAGCCAACGACATATCTGTATCCTATCATTCTGCTCGTCCCTAGCCACTTTCTTTGCTTTTCAAACAAGGCCACGAGCTTCTTCCGCAATCGATGATCGCTTTGCCATGTTTCTCTGCATCTCTTCTAGCTGCGTGGTCACTACGGGCTGCGTGCAGCGACACGCCCAACGTTGCCTGATGAACCCTGACGACCTTACACAAATGGCATAGCCAAGTTCCGCTTGACAGCAAACGTAAATGGGCGCCGTAAGCCAAGTCGATTCAATGTTACACAAAATCCCACCTGTGACTTTTCGAATTGTACTTGGTCGAGGCCAAATCGAAGTGCTCTTTGGCTGTCGCATATATCGCTAAACACTCGATTTTCAGCCTTTCTTCGGGCCCAAACATGTCTTCCGCTGCATTAGCGTAGAAGCCTAGGCCACTCGGAGAGAAAGTAGACCCCAACCTTTGGAGTCGAATCCTCCGGGGATAGCAAACATCGACCACTCATGCCCATGACAGCGCGGTTCTTCACTGCAAACCGTGCACCTGGACCATTTGAGCCCTTGCACATCATTACCGTAACCTGCATGCCGTGCTCATGAGCCAACTGGAAAACGTGGGGGATAGTTCGAAACGGGAGCGCACTGGGGAAGGAAGGGACAGGGGAGAGATGCTGCATGGCTGCAACTTAAAGCTCAAGCTCACCTACCCCTCGGTGCGACTTCAGCCTTTTCGCAACCTCAAGTCGACACCAGCAGATATCAATATCGCTTTGTTCGTGCTTTGAGTCGCATCATGGCGTACCCTCCTACTGCGTCCAACGCACCTCTGCCCGTTAAGGCCTCCGTTCGTCTTATGACTATTTGTATCTTCTTTGGTCTCGCATCACTCGCTTGGGGGTAGGTAGCGAGCTAGAGTCCTGCAGATCTCTGCTAACTTGAGACATTTAGATATAATATTGGAGTAATGGCCACGATATACGTCCATCCGGGTTTCAAAAAAGCCCTGCACAATCCAAGCTCTGCAAAAACGGGACTGATCACGTCCATATACTATCTTGGTACATGGTTGAGCTATCTGTTTGTATCACACCCGCTGGCAGATAGGTTTGGTCGACGAGTAGCAGCTGCTTCTGGGGTGTTCATCACAGGAATTGGCGCTGCAATTCAGACCAGCGCACGATCACCTGGCGGATTAGGCATGATGATCACAGGGCGTATCGTCTGCGGATTTGGCCTAGCTATTGTCTCGACATCTGTTCCGCTCTATCAGAGGTTAGCGAAATGCCCTAGCTCTCGGCCATGACTAATGTGAGCAACATAGCGAAATTTCGCCAGCGAAGCATCGAGGTCGTTACGTTGTCATCAATCATGTTGGGCTGGTGGCTGGTCTGGCGACGGCATTCTGGTAGTTCTGCATATCCCACTGTTCCTATGAGAAATGGCTAAGACATCTTAGGGTTGGCTATGGTGTCAGTCACTGGGAGTCGATGCGTGGGAATTACTACGGCTGGAAACTTTCTATGGCCGTCCAGTTTATTTTTGAGTTCTTCTTCCTGTTGGGGGTTTTCTTCTGTCCCGAGACGTAAGTCATCTTCTGAGATTTGCATGCTGAACAGTCGGCTAATGCTGGGCAAGCCCACGCTGGCTCGCGGAGCAAGGCCGCAACCAAGAAGCCAGGGAAAACCTCGCATGGCTCCGCGCCTTAGATCCCTCTGATGAAATCGTCGCCGGTGAGATGCGAGAAATCGAGAAGGATATCGAAGAACGCAAGCTTGCGACGAACCAATCCTGGACAGTTCTTTTCACCCACCGACCTCTCTTCAACCGTTTCTGGCGTGCCGCACTCCTACAGTTTATGGCTCAAATGTGCGGCAATACTTCCATGAAGTACTATCTTCCGTCGATCTTCATGTCACTTGGCATCAACCGAAAGCTCTCTTTGATGATTGGCGGTATCGAGAGTACTTTGAAAATCGGGTGCACAATCATCGATACATTCCTAGTTGATAGGTGGGGGAGAAGAATCACACTTGTTGGGGCCTGTGTCGTTATGAGCATATCTTTGCTGGTATAATTTGATTCCCAAGTATTCCTTGTATGATGCTAACAATGCTTCAGTTGAACGGCGCGCTTCCCTTAGCGTACCCCAATAACGTCAATCACGCAGCGGACTACGTCTGCGTGCTCTTCATTTTCCTATACACGTTTGGGTACTCGATTGGATTTGGTCCTGCCGCTTGGGTTTACGGCTCAGAGGTATTAGTTCTCCTAAAGGAGCTTATTGTTGTCACCTAACTTGAATGTAGATCTTTCCAACAAACTTTCGAGCTAAAGGTCTCAACATTGCAGCCTCAGGAGGCTCAATCGGCTCAATTGTGGCTTCGCAAGTCTGGCCAGTCGGCATGCGAAACATCGGACCCAAGACCCATTTCATCTTCATGTGCAACAACATCGTTTCTGGGATCATTATTTGTAAGCCTCAATATTCTAAGGATACTCCTAAAAGCTAAGCAGCTAACAAAAATCAGGGTTTTTCTATCCTGAGACCAAGCGCCGTTCCCTGGAAGATATGGAGGCTCTCTTCGATCCCAACTACAAATCTCGTAGTCACCTTGAAAGCGCAACAGACCCTCGTGAATCCGACGAGGACGGTTTGCCAGAAGCTGTACCCCCCAAAAATGCCCGTGCCTGACAATTAAGGCCTCTTCTCAGCGACTTCGATGATCGCGGAGAAGCCTGACAGTAGGATCGGCCATGAACAACAAGCGCGACTGGATCGGTATTTGTTTTTGATCCCACAAGCAGGTGTGACTGTAATTAATTGTAATTCGATGTACGGAGACGGGAGAGGACACTGAATCTGATTATTTTTGGAACGATGAATTATATCATAATTCGAGATCTTACATAAGTCAGCGGCTTCTGGTCAGTGAGATTTGACGTATTCGCACCAATCCCCACGAGGGCTTGACTGGTCCGGCATACTTATTGCCGTAGCATTTTTTGCCCCCCAATATGATATGACAGCCAGGCCGCATGGCGCTAGCGAGCCGTCAAAAGTAAGTCGTCAAAAACGTGGGGACCCCACTGCGACCCGCCCTTGCTGACGGCTTGGACAAGCTGCACTCAAGAATTCTTGTCTAGCTGGCCACTCGATCCCACGGTGACAAGTCATTATTCAACATGGGGGAGCCTTCTGCTTTTGTTGCAAGTTTTTCTCTTTGCTGCCACTGTCGTGGAATACTTCACTTTCGTGTTGTGGAACGCTTCGTCTCTTGCGCTGACGTTGAGGCCTGTACTTACATGACCTCTTGAACGATCGCATTTTGTTAGACCTTTAAAAACTCGCGTCTCTTGCACATTTCGGAACCCTTTTTCGCCTTTTTCGACATCACTATTCTTACTCCTAGTCAAAGTAGTCATCACTATCCAAGATGCTCTCCGCAAAGCCCGCAGAAGAAGCTCCCCCTCGCCCCTCCATCCCTCGCCCACCCGCACCATCCTTCTTCCCCTTCCATATCGTCCCCGGCCTCTCCAATTTTCGTGACGTCGGTGGCTGGCCCATCGCTTCACCCGACTCTCCTGACCAAATCATCGGCCATGTGCGCAAAGGGATCCTCTACCGCGGCTCCGACACCAACAATATTAAACCCGAAGGGGAGGTTAAATTAAGGGAGCTGGGAATCAAGACGGACTTCGACCTAAGAAGTAAACAGCAGATCGAGAAAGCGGGTGGATATAAGGAAGTGGAAGGGAGTAAGCGGGTGTGGACACCGGTGTTTAAGGAGGAGCAGTATACGGAGGAGGAGGCGAGGAGGAGGTATGAGCTTTATGCTGGGGAGGGGACGGATGTAGGTATTCAATCCCGATCTTCCTCCCTCAAATCTCCCTCAAGCATGGAGAAATTGCTGATGCTTGAAAATAGGGCATCGTAACAGCCTTTATTGAAATCCTGATCTCCGGCGCTCACCCCTTCGCCAGTATCCTCCGGCACTTACTCTCCACGATCCCTCCCCCAAACCCTTCCTCTCCCTACCCTTCAACGCCTCAACCGGCCCTCTTTATGCACTGCACAACCGGCAACAACCGCACCGGAATTTTCATCTCCCTCTTACTCCTCCTGCTCAACGTCCCACACGCCTCTATCTGTGAAGAATACGCGTTATCGGAGCAAGGACTTGCGCCTACACGGCACATCAATGTTGGGAGATTGCTGAAGAAGGGAGCGTTTAAAGAGTATGGGGAAGAAGAGGGACGTAGGAAGTGTGAGAGGATGGTTGGGGCGAGGGAGGAGAGTATGTGGGCGTTGATTGAGGAAGTCAAAAGGAGATGGGGTGGGCCGGAGGGGTATTTTTTGGGGGATGTTGGTTTGAGTGAGGAGGAAATTGGAAAGCTGAGGGGGGTTTTTGCGGTTAGGGAGGAAAGTAAGGATGGGGATGCGAACGGTGATGGTGAATCTGGAGTTGAAGCCGAGCTGTAGCTTTGGAAGGATATTTAGAGGGAAGGGTGGCAAATATCGTCTCAGTGCGGGGTCGAGGAGAGGAGCCGAGCCGAGCTGGGTCCGGCGGAAGTGTGGCGTATTTCGAGTTCAGCTGTGAAAGAAGGACGAATGGCATATGCGATATAGCGGAGAGTTCCAAGAATCCTTTGTCGGATTCTGAGATAGAGTTTGAGATAACGAGGACGTATCTTGGCATATCGAATAAGCAAAATGTGGGATGATTCTTTTCAGCCATATCCTGCATTTGCGATAATGTAGCCCATCTTCTGTCTCTTTGCAATGAATACCATCGTGGCTCTTCTTCAGTTATGCTCATTCTCCCTCTCCCAAAATCTATCTTTCACAAACTTTCCCGCAGGCCGGCTCTTCACTCCTTCTTCGCCCACTCTCAACCTGGCGTGGACAAACCGAAACCAATACGTTAATATATCGCTCTCGCGCTTCGACTGGTACGGGGGTGGTGATATATTTCAAGCTTTCGTAACAAGTAGTTCTCCTTCCTCGGCCGTCTCAATGGTCTACTTACGCATTACGACCAGAGTTCTACACCAAGGATGAGGTCCAATACAAACTTCCAAGCAACCTCGGTCAGGGTGTCTACGCATTTTTCATCTCGACGGTAGACAAGGATCCCGCAGAGACGCCATTTTTTGCGTACGTAACAGACGATCAAATATCCGGGAACAGTTCTACGAATCCAGCTCCGAGTGCACCAGCTTCTTCCAAAGGGGGTTTGTCGCAGGCCGATAAAGTGGGGATTGGATTGGGCGTGCCGTTTGGGATTCTTCTGCTGGGGTTTATTGGGCTTGCTGTTTGGTTTGCCCGGAAATGGAAAGGAGAGGGACCGAACGAACGAAAGCATGATTTGAGACAGGAAACCATTATGAGCCGGCCAGACGTCGCGGAGTTGGCAGGCGCTGAGCGGCGGGCTACGGAATTGGAAGCTATAACTTGAGTACATTAAGATTTCTAAGAAATACTATGTTGGAGATTGAAGATTGCTCTTGAGTTGAATCCTAGGGCAGGGGAGCGTTGACATGGAACAATATGGGATGAAGCAGATGAGATGTTTCATGTTGATGTGACCTAGAGTGTTAGCTACGATACATGGAACGGCGCAGAAGTTGGGACAGGTTGGAAAAGCAGGAAGACCTTCGGTGAAAAGAAGAGATATACTAATGGCTTGGACTCATGTTAAGAACGAAGAAAATCGTTATAAATTATCCGTGTCTATATATACAGAAGCCGTTCCAGTACAATGCAATAGACGTGATATCGTAAACCTGCTTGGCTGAGGTATTAACACAACTCCATGCTCGATTACGCCTTGCGGTCGCTCCCAAAACTTATCAGCATGAGCGATTGAAGCATAATCAGATACTCACCTATCCATATGTGATCTTATCTGGCAGATCTGGCAGTGCCTTATCTGGGCTTGTTGTCTGATCTACCTTGCTCTTCCCTTTGGCGGCACTCCTAGCTACCACTTCTTGCATCTTCAGCATCTCCACCTTCTCCACCACCTTCCGACAAATGTCCCTATGCGCGCCTTCCATACTCTTCCTCACAAACGGCATCATATACCATGCACATTGTACCTCAACATCTTCTACAAGCACCCAATCTGCATATCCGACGCCCTCGCCTTCTCCGTCTACCTCTCCGTCATCCGCGCCGCCTGGTATTACCCTAAACTCCGCTCGCAGCATAACACCGCTTGTATCCGCCCTCGTCTTGATTCCATGAGGCGTATCTTGGAAGCAGGATGGAAATGTTATATATTTCTTCCCCCACTCCCCAATCCCAGGGATCACCGTAACGCCTTCGGTGACTTCGTAGGTGGTGATGGGATTCAGGTCTACCGGGTACCAGTACGGGTCTTTCTTGGTTTCGGGAGCGGTTTCTGGGAGTTTCTTGTGTCTGGTGGTAAGTGCTTGCAGTGTCAAGCAGGTATTGTGGTCATGGAGCGCGGCGACGATGTCTTCGCGGGAGAGGTGCGAGGGAATGAGGGCGGCGACGTGGAGGTGGTGTTTAGCGAGCGTCATTGTTGCACCGGTGTGATTAGGTCTTGAAAGCTAAGAGAAAGGAAAATTTATGTCGGAAACGCGACATAGTAGTACAGGAACGGTGGTGGAGCTTTATCTCAGGCGCCGCTGAGTGAGGTGCGCTATATTCAGCTGAGGCGTAGCAGCCTCCAGGTTATGGGAACGCTAACGTCATTGGGGTTCGGAAATGTCCGTTGCCGAGACTCAACACCAATTAAGTATCACGCATTTCCAAAAAAAGGATAGTCAAGTAGATATGCCAGAAGCGACGATAGGAAGCTCCATGCCCTTTGAATATGATCTATGTATCCAAATGGGTTGTAATATCTGCATGACCGGCCTTGTTTTGCAGCTGAAAAGATATGACAAGTGAATTGACTTCTCTACCGCAATTGGCACCTTAAGAATGTTCTGCTGGCACCCCTAACTCTGGGTTTATGGTCCCTGGCCATGCCAACAACAGGAAAGGTGGCGAAAATGCGTAAGTAAAGAGATTTTTTTGGCTCGTAAAGGAATTTGGATTAGAGGGATGCTTCCTTCCTTGATTCCATATTCAAATGTGTTCCTACACTGTGTCTCGACTTCTGCGAGCGGACGGTCTGCCTTTGTCGGCGAAATTGCACATTTCGTTCACCCGTTTCCCCGTTCGATGGTGTCTAAAAGAATTGCATCACTATCATTACTAACATCTTGCAAAACAGAGGCAATTTTTAGCGTTATCTACCTAGGTGTGCTTTCCAAGAACAGCAAGGTCTATATCCACCCAGGTTTGCGACTTGTGAGCCGCACGTGGTTCAACCGAAGCGAACCATGACCGAATTCCGAAACAGTGTAGCTTTAGATTAAGCTTGTGTGTACTTAAACATTAGGTACAGTGCTGAAGACCACTTTGATGACCTTGGAAAGGCGGATTCGGAATGGGAACGCTTCGGAACGTTTCGCTGCTGCCTACATTAGTTTGCAGCAGTGATGCCCGGGCGGCCAAGGATGCCGGCACCCAATGGCCGTCGGTGTACATACAAGCGGGGCAACGGTAAAGGCGGGAGGCTATGGATGGTAGGCCAATCATAAGGCACGGATTCTTCGTTACAACGGAGAAATCCGTGTAACGCAAAGCTGGCAAGTGTGTCGCTCTTGTCCATGGCCGTGGGCCAACACTCACTCAGCCACAGGAGGACCTTGCAAAGCTTTGTGAAGCAGAGGTCGTCCATCGGGAGACGTGAGTCGCGCCCCACGGGTACCTAGTACCAGAAATAGTTACTGACAAACGAGCATTTTGACTGTTAACTGTTTGCCGTGATGCGGCTCTTTCAAAGCATTTGCCGCTTGTCGCAGTACCACCCAAGCATTGATATCAGGTCGAACAAGTGGTGCACGTTAACTCGTTGACTTGTGCTGTTCCAATTGTTCCTTGCCCTTCCTGGCAGGGCTAGCCCTGCCGGGAGACCGCTGACTAGTCGTTAGATCTCCCTATGATAATCACTATTGGGTGCTGGGGGAGAGGCAATCGATTGCTCACTGCGTATCTAGCAGCAACCAACGCTAACAACCATTACATCTCGCCTTTTGGGGCCCCGCAACTTGGTCTGCCGTTTAATTTTGCTCTCTGGAGGTATTTACGGAAGTGGGCCGTATGAGAAGTAGAGTACTTTCTGGAACGCAGTCCTCGTTCAAGATACAGTCACAACGTGGCATTTGGCATTTACATAGTGTTTTTGTCAACGAAATAGTTCCGCGTTTCTCTTGAGAATCAGTGTGTTCCCAATAGAGTGGATTTAATCGGACGCCTGTGGTGACAGTCAACTGTCGCCGAGCAAGCGAAATTTGCTCAAGGAGTTAGGTACATCAAAACGCCGTACTGGAGAATAAGTGGAAAAACCTCTTGATGTGGGAAGTATGCCTTGCAAGCGTGGCTGAGCTAACGGATAAAGGTTACACATGGTGCCGCTTGCACTCACTGCAGCGCGTCGGGGATTGAAGGCTGCAGCGCCCGCCTCGAGGCGAAAGCAAGCGTTGCACGAACCCCAACTCACCTCCACTCCGTCCCCCACAGCTCACAGACAGACACACGACGGCCACCTCACTCCATCACCTTCCAACCGCACTTAGTTCGACATTTTGTGGGTTGCAACCCATACCAGACTCTCTCGTTCCCTTGTTTTCGGGCCTCGTTTTCAGCACCAAAACCACGGAAACACCAGCTGGTCGTGACCCAATTCTACAAAACGTCGTTGAGACCTGCGACCCGCGGACTCTCCTCTCACGCCTGCCCAGGATACTTTGACCATTGAACAACTTCAAACGAATTCTTACACCACCTTTCCCTTCTAAATTTACAGAGTACTACCTATTTACATCTGACCGCTGTACTGGTAAGTGCACCGTCAATCGCTGCGTTGCTGGCTGCTCTCGACCACTGCACTGCACATCATGGCATCATGGTTGACATCACCGCGCCTAGGAGCATACGGCAGCACCAACCTCGTATTGGGGTGGTGCATAGCAGAGAAGCGGGTAACCACCGCCGGAGCAAACTTCATCGGCCAGGATGAAGCTCCCCCAACCGACATCAACACTACCACCACCTACCACATCTCCACAACCGGAAGTCACGACACTGGAAGTATCGGCCAGCCGAATAAGAAAAGAGAACCAATTACAGCTTGATGAAAACACAGTGTCAGATCGTAAGTGTTGTTAGCATTCCCAGCCTTGCGTATGCCAAGACTATCCATGCATCCTTACCCATCCCGATTAGAAAAACACGGTCGTGTTTCCCTTTGCTTACAATTTATAGTGTCATCAGGCCCTCCTTCCCCCATCCCACAACAAGATCTCGATGACAAGATCGAGGTTGTCCGTACTATTACGAATCATCCCACAAACAAAGCCACTCAAGACTCGATACCAAAAACCTGTCGGGTGAACTCGAGCAATCTCATAACTTACGATCCAAGGCCCCCGTCAAAACGGAAAGCAAAACGTAAACACCGGTGGAAGGATGTCTGGAAAGGAGTGTACCTCTACGTAAAGTCCAGGTACTGCAACCTTCGCAAAAAAGAACCTTCCGATGGCGACGACGACGACGACTGGGTCAGGACTATCTCAGTTGCCTTCGTCGTGGACGGCGAAGAGATATTGCGCCACGGCAGAGCGAAATTCGACACCGGGAATCCAAAGAACCTGATATCCCCAGCATTCGCAGCCAAATTTGGCTTCGTTTTCGAATCGGGTGACGGAGACGCTGTCCTTGAACTTCCAGGAAACGGTCGATACATCTCCATCGCAAAGGTAGTCGGAAGATGGACGGGCAGGCAGAATGCATCTCGCGATCGACGCTTCTTCTTCGATCCGAGGTTTATGGATGCTGAGTTCGAGGTATCGAATCGCACGGAACGCTTCGACGTTGTCATCGGCTATGAGACAATCGCGAAAGAGAAGTTGATCATATGGAGCCCTAATGCAGCGTTCACTGGCTTCCGCACCAAACCAGCCACCTTTGACAGTAAGTGTTCCTTGAACTGTATTTGTTCCACGAAAGTAACCTTGTGTAGAGAACGAAATTGAGAGAGCTGCAGAGAAGCAGAAGAAGAACATACAGGAGAATGACGCACGTAAGAAGGCTCTGCAGGAGAGGAAGGTAATTAGATTTCCTTGCCATGTTAGACGAAGCCTGACGTGTTGCAGTCAAAGCTTTCTTCCTCCCGAGACGACGGCCCGAACGATGGCTTGGCCGCTGCAACCCAGAAAGCGTAGATGCCGAAACCCCCGAGGTGCAATGAGCATGGCCATCGCACAATACGTCCTCGATATGATCAACATACAGATATTCTCTTCTTACATTCCTTTTTCTAGAATTCCACAACGGCATATTCATAGTGTGTTGTTAGGTTATGAAATGGATGAAGGGCTGTTATCTTTTCGGTGGGATGTAAAAGTCCATCTCAGTCTGTGATGCTTTCCTTTTCGTTCGATACCAGGATGGGTTTCATGATTTATGGTTGAGCATAGCAAGGTTCCCATCTCTTTCCTAGACTCCTGGCATCTTTTTCTGGGGTTGCCTTGTCTGTGTCTCCCTTCACCTCTTGCTCCCATGCCAATGAAAAATGGATCTGGATGTATTATCACCCCTACAACAAGACCAATACTGCATGAGATACAGAATCTCAATTCGAACATCTTCCATTCTTTTCATGTGCCTTGGTTTGCAATTGTTGAATCCATACGGTGGCGGCCTATGGTGCGAGTCCATGCAAGCCCCATAGACACCAGCCTCGATTGAATGAGCATACTCTGTCCTGTTACAGCTCTTTTCTCCGCATTCGAATCGAGCTCGCTGCGAATGATGAATCCATCCCATGGAGCCTGGATCCAATGGGTTGAAGTTCGATCGTGACAATATGATTGACGGCGATGGCTCGGTCCTACGCAAAAGGGAAACAGTCAGTTGACCGAACATGTAAGGATAATGCTCTCATCATTCCTTTATGGAATATCAATATCCGTTGTCCATGATCTCAATTCCATATTCTACACACGCGTGCAAACGGAGTATTACTCCTTCGAGATGCATGGGGAGTTCTAAGTTGGTGAGGAAGACAAGTAATACAAATTGAAGTCGCAAATGCCTGGAGGTAAAATATAGTGATTAGTCATCCGCACGCGCAGACTTGGCAGAGAACTTCAACAAAATCACGAACTTTAACAGAAAATAAACCCTAAAACTTTTCAGGAAGATCTATAATCCCCTAAAAAATAATACTTTGGATAATCTTTCTGGGGTCTCTTGTAGTTGTGGGGAATGTGGGCAACTATTCTGATTGACCAGCACGGGGATTGTTTTGGGCGCAACCCTGGCGCCATCGCCCGTCTCTTCCAACCTCCTCATCCCGAAATATCTCCTAGCATATGGATGCGTGCTACTGCACCGTTGCCAGTTAACTATTAACAGTGGCAGTAAAAAGGAGTATCGTGTATTTAGCACCTAGTCTTCCCTCCTCCTGGGCCGTTGCCCTTGGAGCTTTGCGCACGTGTTTATTTTGTTAGCGTTATCATTCAAATTGTTGAAACCCATCCCAACGAGCCGCCTGCATCATCCCTTCTCAATAGTTCTGCTATTGTGGGCTATTCTCAATTCCAGTTGCTCAAGAAAGTAAGTAACCACCCAGTCGACTCCGCCAAACTGTAAGGGGAAGGATTCAGGGAGAGGTGGAAAGTGGGCAATGACAAGTGCAAATAGTTCAGGTGAGCTAGTAAGTCCCGGAGAACATTCATGTATGTTTGCCGCACATCCATGTGTGAACGCTGCTTCAAGAAGTGTCCAAACCAATGCTCAGCGTACATATCTGGAGCCGCTCGACGTGTTCGGATGTGTTGTGAGGTCACATGGCTGATTTCATTTTCCCAGAGCTAGGAAGATCCTCAGAAATTCAGAGACTGGGTATTCAAAGTCTTTCGCTGTAATGTTTAACGCATCCACAGGTGCTCCAGGTCGACTGCTGATAGCTAATTGCGAACTATGGGACATACAAGCTTAAACCCTCAAGGTTCTGATGTTATTGATATTAAACCCGACTTTTCAATTCGGGAATCCCCCTATTCTTCTGTATTCTTAACTGAATTACATGCAAGGCGACATAAACACGGGTCATGACATTATAACAAATGTCACCTACACTAGACGCTGTTTGAAGACTCAATCAGTGTTCCATGCCTCCTTCATGCCGGTCCATGTTTTAAAACCACCGATCTGCTCTCAAATGTAGCTACGGCTATGCGCAACTTTCACACTATTTATCTTGCTCATGCTTGCCGCGACTTGTTGTAATGCTAAACGTTGTGGAGTCAGCAGGGCGATGTGTCTTTTAAAGTGACAAGAATCGATTGAAAGACTCGGCTAGAGACTATTATGCCAAACACATCGCTATCTTCAGAAAGTTTTCTTGCCACTGGTTTGATCTTACTGATCTTCTTCTCTCTTGATGTCGCCTCTTCCCTATAAGATTTTGTACATTATCTAAGATCTTTTATTTGATTTCTTTATTATTTATCGAAATTAAACTCAATCCGGTTTGCGTTCTCCTTGCATTTCCCCGCCCTTCAACTTCCTCTGCCATTTCCCGATACAGTCTTATCGGTCCCAACGAACACCACTTGAACCGCAGCGAACCTACGCAAGTCAGCCTTCATCTAATTTTTTTTTCCGCCGTCGTGTCAACCTACGCTGCCGTTACTCCAAAGACTTCTGCCCGCTTTGCGTTTGTGCAAGTACTTAGACAAGCCGATATCAGGAGGTTGAAGGCCGCGATGATTCCTAACCTCGCCAGCATAGAGTTCACATAGTATAGAACCACAATTGAGCCTATTGGGATCAAGGATGCCGCGATACTCGTAATCCAGGACGTTATCCGGAAGATTGTGCTGTCCTCAAACCCGACAGCCCCATGGACCCGAGATGCCTTCTTGAATCGAGCGCAACCGCATCGGAAAAGGTTAACAACCGCGTTCTCCGCAACCCACTTCGAGAAAGCGTCTTCATTTTGGCGAGGTCGTAGTGCAATCAGGTCTGGAGAGAACCCATTTGGGTTCGTGATTGAACCCCAAGTTGTAGCATCGTCTCCGATTAATGCAAGTGACCCCATCTCTTTCGTCGCCAGGAAACGCTGCATATAATTCAGATCCCACTTATCCGGCTCCTGGAGATTGGCAACAGTTGATGCTTGAATGAGTGCCTCGTCTAACACCTAGGTTAGCGAGTTGCAGAGTTAAATTAGGCGGCCAGGGAAATACTATATTCCTTGAGTTTTCGTCTTAGTTTCATGATAAGATCAAGTTGCTCTGTCTCTCCATCATCTTGGGATTGGCTCAGCCAAAACCAGTCCAACGCGTACTGGGACTTCATGCCTTTCTCATCATTGCTATCCGCAGCTTCGCGCTCTATCAACTTCTTCTCTAAAGCAATAAGCTCAGCCTGCAGATAAAGTAAATTTCGAGCATTGAGAGATGCAAATGTTCGAAACATAGCCGTTTCAGGTAGGCGTCCCATCTGCCCAGCCAACTTGGGATACCCAGTCACTAGGCCACCCAAAGGATCATCCGAAAACCCCGCCATGGTTTCTTGTTTGCGATCGATATCTTACTAGGAATGTTATCATGAAGTGTATAGTGGCTTGATATATCTCAGGAGCGGAGCGCTGCAGTCAGCCTTCAGCCTGGCAGGCTGCGCTAGGTCATCTTATCGAGCAAGGAAGACTGAAGACACGTTGAAGGTATGAGGCTCACATCCCATCCAGTAAGGACTAGAGTTGGCCTTGATACTCAATCATATACGGCCACGACCTATCCAACCTTGGAATGCGTTTCGATGTGTGATGCCTTATTCATCACTTCGGCGTTTCGGTGGCTTTGACCAGCGCCAAAACACGTAAGAAACCCGTCTGGCAGCAATAGCACGACATTGCGTTTGTCTACTTTGGCGAATTTTTTCCTTGTTATAACTCATGAGATTACAAAATGAATATCCTGGCATGATCGATTGAAGCCGATATCTCAGCCTTGTAGTCGTCATGAGAAGTTAACTTTCGGTAAAGGCCAAAAGTTATCTTGGGTGGCTCGTGCACGGAACAGGAGAAGACGCCTGTGCCCCGCTCATAAAGGGCAAACGCCCTGTTCCTCCTACAAGGCAGACTGAAAGGTGAACTCAGCCTTGCGGCACACATCGCTGTAAGTCCTGCAAACCATCGCTTTTCCACCACCTGCGGCTCTAATACGTATAGAAAACCCCACACAATGCTTTCATGTTTCCGAATAACAAGTATACGTCCAAGGGCAAAGGTGAGCCCATTTCGTCTTCCGCAGCATTACGTTCATCAGCGCTAACGATACTCAGCGGAAGTCCCGACGGCCCAAGTCCAGCACAATAGAGATCCACACACACTCTTCGCATTCGACAGCAGGAACATGGAGACTCGCTGAGTTGTCATATGATACAGCATCCGATACAAACTTTATCTCTCAAAAGCTCGTCAAGAACGTCCTTGATAAACGAATACGAACTCTGGAGAAAGAGCCTCGGGAATGGATAACACGGCAGAATGAATGCCAACAACTCGTGGAAGGCTATGTGGACTTGGTATGGTGTTTTGAACGGTCACCGAGGAGGGTACATGGGCCTACACGGTTCGTAGTGTCGGCAGTCTACGATCCACCATACGATGCAGTGCTTGGAAGGAGAGATTCCATAAAGCATGGCATCATGACCGAGAAAGATTGCGGATGATGAAATGTAAGTATCTTTGCGCATACTTGGGGCACAGCGCTAACACGGCAATACCAGCTGGCCTCGGGACATCGATGGAATGTCGCAATACGTTTTTTTAACATTTGGTATAACAATTCATTATGCTGGGAATCAAGCAGATATCTCTCTATCAAATGGTTTGAACATTTCAACTCCTTTGGCTCTTTTATTTTCTTTGTCTTCAAATTAGGCACTCAAAGTTTCGGAGCACCCAAGAAAGGCTGGGGCCCCAACCTTCTCGTTTTCAGCATAGGACGCAACGAAGGCGATAACAGAGGCGCAGCAACCATCTAGACTCGCAAAATTCAGGAATCGCCTTTAGGGTTATTCACATCATAATCTCATATGTGACTAACTACATCGAACCAAAAAAAGCGCCGAGACTGCGTCCGACTAGTACATTACATAAGCGCACAACGAGTAAATTCATATATCTCTTGCCAGATTCAATCTACTCTGCGAGGTAATAAACGACGATTAGTTGGTTCTTGTGGTTCTTCCCGGAGTTGCAGTTGCCCGAATGCACCATTCACTACGCAAAATCTCTTCTAGGCTAACTTCTTGCGCAGATGTATCGACCATTGGTTGCCAGTGATATGTTTATTCTTCCCATAAAGTCCACAGATACCCGTCTCGAATTTGCCAATTCCTTAACAATCTTGGAAAAGTTGCCGATGTCGGCTTGTCAATACTTAGCCCACAAAAGACATCTGGAGAATTGGAGCCCAGCATCATCACAGCTCGCATGCCCTTCTTCATCACGTCTATAAAGGGGTATCTCAAAATTGTACTCCTGCAAATATTCGTGGGTATATCGTAGATGCACCAAAACTCGATGGTTTTGGTACCGCTGCAAGTGTGAGGATGACCACATCCACACCAGTCTCGTCACTACTTCTCAGAACCAATTTATTCCTAGGACACCTACCACCCGATGACTGGAAAGCGCTGAATAATCTAAGATAAAGTTTTGAAAAATACTATTAAGTATTGTGGTTTTTAGAAGAACTTTAAGAAAAGTGTGCGCCAGGTGAGCCCATGCGTCAGGTGGGAAAAGATTGTAAATTAAAGAGTATCCATGAGGCTTCTACACCCAAAAATTAATCAGCATAGGCGCCTACACTTATTTCCAAAGCCGCATCTACAGTTTGATAGAAATTCAACGATATGGCTGAGATTCCGGGTCTACATAAATAATTTGTGTGGCGGATCGGAAGATCTGTCATATGCCAAGAATTGCATAAATTCTACACACGCTAAATCCTAGCCAATCACCCCGAAGTCCAACTCAACCTATAAAACGAGGCTTCAACCTTTCTAGCCTCGTTTTAGCCTTGAGGGATATTGATTATCTGGTAACGATCATGTCCCAGGCTTCTCATGGGGCGCGTTTAAGTACCACGAACTGCGCTGAGGACGAGGTCCGTATCTATTCCAACATTCAGCCTCTACCTAGATCAGGGCGATGATAAATTCTAGTAATTGACAACCTGTCGCGATGATTTCTTTTTGATATATAACTACTCCATCATCGTTAGCTTTGCTAACACCATATAATCTCTTATTTTTTAATACCCTCGATGCCACATTATTTTGATCTAAGCTCGCTATTGTTCACAATAAGTCGATCGCTCTTCATCCCAAGTATCTGGCATGGCAAGACGTGCGGAAAATCTCAGCTGTAAGCCTCGTTCGGCGATTGAAGTTGATGTAGACATCGCTGGGAACGGAGTAAGTGCCTCTTTCATACTGCCGCCCAATCTTTTTGGAATTTGAGCAAAAGAGGGAAGATACGCTACAAAAAAGATCAACGCGAGTCTAGATGTGAGTGCAAAAGTACAGCCAGATATATCCTTTTTATTCAACACACCGTGCCAACTATATGGCGTCTCCTAACTGTTTCCGATAAGGTCTAGGTATTAGCCGCATTCCTCGTCTCCACAGTCGCTACTGTTACCGCGATGGTATATAGTTACTTGTCTGGCCCATTACCCGAATGGTCTCGGAATGAAACCGACAAACCATCATTGCACACTACCATGCAGCGGCTTCTGCCAGCAACTTCTTCCGTGGATCTGTTCAGGTTGAATAAAAACGAAGGAGTTGGCAATGAATCGACTTGGAATGAAAGCGCCACAACTGCACCCTTCCACCAGCCTATCCCGCGAAACACGACAAGAAGCTTTTTTACGTTTCATTCTAACCCTGAGTGACCAACAACTGATTACGGGGCTAGCGATCCTAATTGGAGCATTATCGAATAAATATAGAATTTCTCCTTATGAGTTCTGTTTCGCGTTCAGTCTCGCATGGTTTTTCTCCATTACGCATCTTGCAGCCCTTGACGCTCTACGAGGTTACTTTATTCATAACCAAGTCATCAGGAACTGGCGTGTTTTCAGATTGTTTACCTTTTTAGTTCTCTAGATTTGCTCGGTTATTTTTGATACAGGTGATAAATGATGAAACGATTCCAATGCAATGTATCATTGACGATGTATATTTTCGACATCTTACAATCGTAGCTAGTGCATTAATCTCTTAAGGACTTGCAGTATCTTTTCTTCCCCGGAGTTATGGATCTAGAATTGCACGGTTGTATGGGAAGGCTGGTAACACTACCTCGCTGCTGGCACTATAAATTTTCTGGATAATAACTAGAAGTCTGAGAAAAGAGTATAACACTACTGAAGGGGCTTATCAAATCCTTGAATAACTGGAAGTGGAGTCACAAGCGTCCAGTCTCCGGAAAGCACTGGAGCGCTTATCAGATTCCGATTAGAGTTAGCGCCGCCGTTTAAAGGAAATTTATTGTAACTTCCTTGCAAACTTATTCGCCTTTTATCTACGCGCTAATGAACTCGCTTTTAGCTTCACGTAGGAGATTTACCAACTGGTTGATACACGTTGAGGTAGTAAGAGTAGCGTGAAGGTAGATTGTTCCATAGGATTCGGACAAATCAATGCTTTATTCTTACCCGTTCTTCCCATGCTGGCAGCTATGGAGATATGCCAGGGTATTAAAATATCCCACCTTCCATTGCCTGAGAATGGATTCGAATACCAATTTACACCAGAATTGAGGAACTCAAAGAGCCATGATACGCCACAAATTCTAGGAGTCAATCCCTCAACAAGCCTCCAACAATTTAGTTGGAACTAAGAAGAGGGAGTTAATACACTTCCAGCGAAAGCTTCCACGGAGAAGGCGAAGACAATTCTCGCCACTTAGAAGAGTTAGATGATGAATACCGATTGGCTCTTCCCAAATCAAACGATATTTTCCAGCTGATACCTATTCGATCCAACACGCATGGGACTCTGCGACTTCTCAAGATGACTTCAGATCAGTTTCCAATTCGAAGGCTAAATTGTTAGACTAATTCAAAATTCTGCAAGCTATCAAAAAATCTCTCCCGTCAATTCGAGGCATACGATCATACTTTGCTTCAAATTTCTTACAGCTATTTGGCTCGGCATTGTATACAATCTGCCACGTAAAGGAACTAGGATTGCTACCGATTTAATTATCATAATACTTGCCGGGCGTCTCGTCTTGAACGCGTCGTATGAAGCAAAGGAGTACCTATTCAGGTCTCACCACAAGTGGGGACATATGTTCGCTGATCTCGGTCAAGCAATTCCCCCTCTCAACAACCCTCCAAGCGACGAAGTATAACCCGACAGGAATGTTGGATTGACGGGCTAACTATTGAACGCGCGTATTATTGTCAGATATATCTTTGCGGTACAGGCCAGAGTATTCTTGATGCTTATAGAAAAATTCCTGAAATTGAAAGTGGGGGAGTTCAACTGGCCGTGAGAAAACAACAAGCAGTAGTCTAATTTGCACTGAATCTACATAACCGCATTGTCTCTTGAACTACTCTGGTTAGTAGCATCCACCATGGCGGTATTGAAAGCTGTAAAGATGCGCCCGTCTCTGACCGGACGCAGTGTAAAGATGTCAAGCAACCTCATGAATTGAAAACTATGGATGGCTATCCTACTTAAATATGTGCTTTGTAGATGAGAATAGGGGGGATCGACAGGAGACGATCGGCAGGAGACGATCGTCAGGAGAAGATCGTCAGGAGAGGATCATCAGGAGGATCAACAGGAGAACTCAGTATACACGCAATGGAGTTACCTGAGAGGCCAGCACTCGGTTACACCGTCAGACGCAATCAAACTACCTTGGAGTCAAACTATATGATAGGCTCTCAGACTTGAATGAATAATTTGCGCCGGTTAAAACCTAGGGGGAAAGAAGGAGAGATACAATCTGGAAGCTGGAGGAGAACTTTTGAAACCATTGAATCTGTAGTGGTGAAATCAGTTTAATTTTCAATCCTTCAGGCAAGGAAGAATGAGAGACTCTGAAAAATCGGCGCAAAGTCCGTTGGCGGGGACAACTAATCTCTAAGCATTCGTTCCCGTAGGTTTAATACCTTGGGCGGGCCAGAGCCCGTGGAATGCGCGGTGCCGGACGACTCGCCTTCCATTTTCACATCCATCGCCGCCTGATCGGCGCGAGATAACAGGCGAAGAATCCTGCTGCGCGATGATGGGTGCTGATTACACGGTCCCTGTTATGTGGTCATTCGCTTGTGTGCTGACTGGATAATAGGAAGTTTTCAAAATCCAGTAGGAACACACATGGAACAGCCAGTGGTCGATGAAAAGATGTGGAACCATGCCACAGGCGGTACGAATACGCAACATGTGGCGCAGAGCAGTCATGTTGTCCACTCATGGAACAATAAAATCGTGCGTCGTTGCTCGAAGATAGGACACCAGGGGCTGTGCTTCGAAAGACGTTGATAATAATGAAATTCTGATGTCTTAACCCTCCTGCCTTTATTGCCCGCACCGCTTTCCTAATACCTTAGAAGTTCACTTCAGAACCCCAATGGAATCACCGATAAGATCTATTCTCTCAGCATCCAATCGGTTACCCCAGGCCGGCATATTAAATTAGCACGTGATTCTGCGGACGCCATCTTCCGAAGATTTGACGCCCTTAACGCCCGTGACTTCCTATATAAGAAATGCGAACTAGCCACTCTGGAAATGATACTGTTGAAAGTTGAGATGTCTGATAACAAGAGCGGGAGAGGGATGAAAAGCGAATACGCAGTGCATTGGCATTGGCTAAGCTCTGACCGGACGCAGGGAAAAGATGTAAAGCAACCTCATGAATTGAAAACCATAGATGGCTATCCTACTTAAATATGTGCTTTGTAGATGAGAATAGGGGGGATCGACAGGAGACGATCGTCAGGAGAAGATCGTCAGGAGAAGATCATCAGGAGGATCATCAGGAGGATCAACAGGAGAACTCAGTATACAAGCAATGGAGCTACCTGAGAGGCCAGCACTCGGTTACATAAGCCAATCTGCAAGTGGCGGAGACATCACGCAATTTGACCTTGTCATGCAGATCAGGGAAAAGTTGAGGGAAAAGCTGAAGGAAATAGTAAGGCACCATCATTCTGTTTGAAGCGTCGGCAATTTCAGTAGCCGATTTGCCATAGATGCAGCGTTTATGCAGTTCAGCGTGTCGCCGTCTTCACACCTCGGCCTGCAACTCAGAAATTCACATTCTGGCCAACAAATATCCTCGCTTCCTTGATTCCAATCGCATCAATTGCTGTGCTGGTTCGCTTCCATTTAACAACGATGTGACTCAGGGCAATTGCGGCTTTCGACATTCTTATATTAGTTTGCTTGATAGGTTTCGCCGGGGCCACGCGAACAGAAGTCTTCGTAGTCATGGCGGCGAAAGTTCTATCTTTAAACGCAACACATGACCACACCTGGCTCCAACCCAGGTTCGCTGCCGTCCAAGTCGTCTACGTGGGAACGGACAGCGGAACATCAAACACCGTGTTGAGCGCCGGCTTCTCTTTGAACGGAGCCTGCCACCACTAGGAAGATGACTGGTTTGAATGGATGAACGATATTTCCGCTGGACATATCCTGTGGGAGAGAGTAGCGTTTCGTGTATTACCAGAGATCTATCGAGAGTAACGAAGGGATGTAATGAAATAGTGTTACAAGGTCGGGCTCTTGGAAGTTGCACGATTGCACTTTGTTTTTGGTAGGAAATATTGTTGATGAAAACCCTTGAAAATACTTCATGGCGCGATGGAAGACGAAAGGAAACTGTGGTCGTGACTTGATTTATTTGATGATAATATCTACAATAGCCGAGTGCCCCCAGCTCCACATCGGGAGCGGAACAGCAATCGATAATTTGAAGTCAGTCCCGCATCAAATGCCCAGTCCGTTTGGCGTCGACAACTTTCATTCCAGCAAGCATCCTGTGTTCTCCTCCACCCATTCAATATCATCGATCCGGGTGTTCGAGATGCCGAAGCTGCGTATAATATTGCTCGAATCAAATTGAAGGGCGCGATGGGGTAGCCGCGTCAGCGAGCGGGAATCATGAGCCAGCCTAGAGTGAATGTGATCACAGATGGTCCATCCAGCAGTGATTCCAACGTGGGTGATAGGCGGCCATCAAGCGGTGATTGCCCGTGGCTTCAGCACTACTGTCCATCCTAGACGTCTTTCTAATGCTTCCGCAGCCGATATCCAGGTAACTCCAGGAGGGGGTGCCCCTGAGGCCCAGCCAGTGTTGCTTGGCGTCGGTAGAGTTCTCTTCTTGCAGGAAGTTTCAACACGACCGTATTTCCCGTAACGGCCACAATGGCCTCCTAGTTGTTCCCTGACTTTTGCTTTCAAAGCCCTAATAGCAACATCGCCATGGATGCGCAGGACTGCGTCAAAGAGGGTGAGGTGCTCTCTTAGTCTTGGAACTCGCTACGCCATGACTATGGTCGAAGAGCCAACCTCTTTACGGGCCTGTCTCGAATCATACTTTCGTTGGCTCGGGTACTTTCCAACGCATTGCGTCGCTAAAGATCGACAATTACGATGCCCTGAGCCTTACAAACCGCTCTCTAACATGTACAGTACGTTACAGCAATTGGAGAACTGCGGCATTCCGATGGTTATTTCAAGGCACCTAACATATGCCACCACCAACGCGTATTTGTCAGATCTCCTTGCATGCCATGAAAACCGTATACGGTACATGCTGAATTCCACGCATGATACAGCGGATGGTCAAGAGCAGCTCTCGGCTCTGATGACATAGGCCTGCGGAAGCCTGTGAAAGGTTGACCGGCCAAGCTGGCCAGGGAGGGAAGGCTAAAATTCGCGAAGAGATATGTCAGCATACCCGTAGCAAAGGACAGGACAAATCAGTTGATATTCACCTTGACGACACGAGAGTCCGCGGTTTCGTTGGTCGCAGTGTAACAAGCAGGTTGATAAGTTGCGTGAATTTTAGGCGCCGTACGGCCGAAATATACTGTGTCGCAGCCGCTCACTGCGGCGGAGGAGTGGCCCTGGAGAGATGAAGGAACCCCCAGTCTCATTCACCACCCTGGAATGCTCCAACTGCAGTTTCAGGATGTAAGTTTGGTAACTACCTTCACTGAACCTCGTACTAATGCCTATGTAGTTCGACCACCCACTCCCTTAGACGCAGACGACCCGGAGAGGTTGGGACAAAACACTACAACAGTTCATCGTGTTGCAGGCTGCAAGCCACTCAGGTATCACATCAGCAGTGATACAGCTACATAATTTGAGTACTGTCTCTACTCATGTTTTGCATATGCTTTGTACGGGTTCTTTTACGTCCGTAGTCACTCTCTATGGCTTATGTAGAGCAGCTTTACCAATCAATTTATGAGCAGGTCGCTGCTACATTGATTCCCTGCACTCGGTGACACATCGTGGCACCCGCCTTCCACCGTCAGACGCAGAGACTTGCCGCTGGGTGCCAGTAGATCAAGGAGTGTGGAGCAGCGTCTTCCTTCCAGAGCCAACACCTACGGGTGAACCGAGGGATTTAGGACAAAGAGACTCGTCAATAGCTGCCGCAGGCAGTGCGGGACAACTTTCATTCAGGAGTTGTACACTCAGGCGTTAGCGAACTGGCGGGGGCTGGATAAGATAATTAACCCTGATTCAAAATCGCAACTAACGGTAACTGGGGTCAGTATATCAAGTGGATTATCTAACGCTCCATCATCCTCAGTTTGTGCATCTAAATTGGAATAAAGAAATCATGTAACAGCTTGCCTCATTTCTGCACCTCTTCGTCAAACACCGCAAGGAATTCAACGTCACCTTTTATATAGGTTGGCTCTGGGCAACTGAATACCTTTGGAGGTTTGAATTCCAGTCATTTTCGCCGTCTCATATCCAACCGGGAGAATTCCCTGTAGCGCGCACAGTGAACATGCTTTGAATTTTCGTTGTTGCCGTTCGTCCGCTGGCAAAGCTTTTAGTTCGCAGAATGCTAAAATAGCCACCGCCCTGCAGGTTATTAGACATGAACATGAGAGTATTACAGGAACAAGGTACCTTAAACCCAAGTGCAGTTTTCAGAACCTCCCAAATCGGGCCAAGAGCTTTTCCCCATATATGTGGATAAAAATGTGCATCGAAATATGTCACATCATTATACATGAACTTGTTCTCTTTTGACCTTTCACATTTCTTCAACTAGTCGATAATTTTCCCTATCTATTGTTCTGCACTTTGAAGTGAATTAATTTCTCTTATCTGGGGGTGATGTGGGCTATAGCTCTTCAATATTGTAATTAAGCTGAAAAGCTTGCTGACGTTTCGTAGTGATGGAGGATTTGAGAGCACTTTTGTACGTATCTGCGTGTTTCCGGAACCTAATACAGTTTATTCTGACCTTATGTGTACTTTGAGTTGCCTCCTTCAATTTAGCGCGTAGGGCTTTTGCAAAAAGGGCCCCTGTGGGTAGTCACACGTTTGGAGACTGTGATCGTGGTTGGTAGTTTTGGGGACGACGTCGACAAACATATCCAAAGCACAAGGCTTGATTCTAGGCATCGGCCTTGAAGGGCACGTATGTTGAATCAGATTTGGATGGGTATCGGAATAAATCCGTATCCGAGTCGACAAATCATGAGATCCGCCAACGCCGGGCACAAAGAAAAAGGTACAACAAAAAAGTGCGAAATGACTGCCCCTCAAGCCTGAACCTCACATGGAGGCAGAATCTGGATTATGATGCTTTAATTTTATATGGCAGCTTGTCCGTGTGTCAAAATCCTTGTCTAGTAGGCCCCTTAAAGGGGAAGTAAGGCAGCCTTCGCGAGAAGGCACTCATACAAGCAATTACTTACTCGAGAGAAGAAATAGAAGCAGTTAACGTAATCTGCACTCCATTTGGCATGTGATAAGGAGATAATAGATTCATCAAGGACCCATAAATGGGAAACCTAGGTCACCCTCACTGTGTCCAAGATCTCACGAGTGATTCACCGGCATAGGCACGTGATAATTGGAGGAGTTGAAAGCCCGTACATCGTTTGGTATGACAATTGGACAGGTAGGATGTTCTGGCAAGCAATGGAGGCGTTGGTTATCGGACACAAACTAGATGGAGTACCGCTGAGGTTTCTTGTGGTTACGCTCTAGTCACTGGTTTTGGCTCGACATCTACATTTCACACGCAGTGAAGCGGGAATATAGTACTGGCGAAGATGCAGTTATAAAACCTCCGGGCTTAGGCACAAGAAGGCGAGACTGGGCGTAAAAGGGATATATTTGGTTGAGAAACGTTTCAAAAGAATTGATTTCTCGTCGGATTAGAAAGTGGAACGAGGGGTCACAGCAGAGGCAGAAGATATGGAGGACATCAGTGAACGTGAACGAGTGGCTGCAGCAATTAGGGTTAAATGAAACCGTACTAAATCAACCCAATCCATCCAACAGACTAACAGCAGAACGTCCCACCGAACTCAGTGTCAGCCTTCTAGATGTAGGCTCCTCCACGCGAACCTCCAGAGTGCGTTGAAGATAAGCACTGTCATTGTGTATACAGCGTCGTTACCGCCGTTATGCATCTTTAGAGGGTAGGAGCCCAGGATATCTTGGATGAGCTTGTGATAGCTAGGGCGGGTGGCTGCTACCAGGGCTCATTCTCCAACTGCTGCGTATCAGAATTCCTGTAACGATATCTGGTGCATGGATGTCAAAGCTAGCCTCTTCTTTGAGAAACTTATCTTCGTCGCGCCAAGAATGGCCAACAAGGACCGCTTTCTGGTATATGAACTCTCCCTCTAGCGTTTCCTGATCGGGCACACAGATATCCTCGTAAAATTTGTCGGTGAGGTCATCCCGGTCAACAATCGTACTAACCCCAAACTCGAACCTGTCATCAGCGAAAAGAGGCCAGCTGCGGCGGCCGAGTTCATCGGTGCGCAAGTCTACGATATCGTCGGTCCAGTACTGTTTTATTTTTGCCTTGCTCATCCATTTGGAGGACTGGTGGCTGGGCCCGATTTTTTTGGATGTCACGGGCGTACAGAGTGCAAATGCCGAGTTTGATGAGTTTCCAGTGTTGGTAGGTTATAATGGGAGCCACTTTGCAGCCTTGATGTCGATGGATATGAGGATGCAACCCTCCGGAGACCCATAGAGACGGATTAGGGGACACAAAACTGAACGAAGCTAGAGGACTAAATAAAGGCGTACGATTCGTCCAGCCCAAGTATTCGAGCTATCGCTTGGCGGCCGAGGGAACGATCCAGGGGTTCAGCCATGTTGCCGGGGAAAAGTTGCGGGATCTTGTGGCAATAAACGTAGGAGTAGAGCTATCTGTTTGCAATAGCAGAATTTTAAGAATAAATAGAGCTTTAAATAGTAGACGGTCGACATGGCAATACAGTCCGAGCATCAGCTTCACGTGACCTTGTTAAGAAGATATTGGTTTAGGGATAAGACAACTTTCTCGGATTGTTAGTGGACCAACCGTGTTGTACACATGCCTTGCTGACCTAAACCCACGTTTCTGGGGCAATCCAGCTGTGTCAATGTCCTACTGAAATTGTCACGGAGAGTATTCTAACGATATAAATCAACTGATTCCACTGTTTTAAAAGTTGATTGGATAATTCTTTTGAAATCAGATAAGCGGAAACATCGATGAGAACGAGGAGAGACAAAAGAATTTGATCTTTTTTCAGTGCATATCTTGATTACTTTGGAGTGGAATAGTAAGACCACTGCGTGTTTACCATGATATATCCCAGTACATACACGTATTTATGATATAGTCACACGTGCAGGGTAAGTAGGGGTTTAAATAATCTTTAGATTGACGCTTGATTATTAGGTAAAAGTTGAAGGATGCAAGACAGAACATGCCAAATACTGGCTTGGAAAAGTGCTGAACATGGGACTTTTAAGGGAATGGTTGGAAAACTTATCATGGTCAAATGATTTGATTGCCGCTGGAGAGGGTAGTTTTGTGATGATGGCTAGCAGTTTCGCCATAGTAGTACATTAACCGCGACCGTCGGCCAAAATGAATAAAATGGCGTTGTCAACTTCCTTTGCTAACTTGTTGGGATGTCGGGAGGCGTGCAGGCCATCGTAGGAACTCCTATTAAAGAAAATGGGAAATACTGGCCCTGATATTCATTAGGAGTAAGAGCAGCAACGGTGGAGGAATTGAGATGAAGTAGTGAATATTCGCAGCATGAAATTTGTCTATCTGCCAAGCCGCCAAGAACCTCCGCTTATTTCCAAATTATCGAACCTTATCCCATTAACACCAGAAAAAGCAATGGAGCCATCTTGAACACTCCTCTCTACGCCTCAACGGCGTCACTTTCACATGGATCTATCCATCCCACCCCCCGAAATCACTGTTCTCCTCCTCGGCGACCCAGAAGTCGGTAAGTCGACCTTTCTGTCGTAGGTATCCCCACCTCCCCCACCTCAGCCCCTCCATCCAGCTCCAAACGAACTCCATTAACATATAAAAGGAGATTAACGCTTGGGATCCGTCCTTGTAATGATGGCCTCCCACCCTACGAGCTCCCTGTCCTTCGGGACATGGACCAACCCTTCGTCTTCGACATTAAACTCTACAACCGCCCTTACACCCTGCACTTCTACGACACCGCCTCCCCCACAAACTATACCCTCCTGCGTCCGTCCTTCATAATCCTCGCCTACGACATTTCGCGCCGCGACACTCTATACTCCCTTCGTCAACACTGGCGTACACTCATAAACTCACACTTCAACTACGATGAAGCCTTACCCGTTATGGTTTTGGGCTTGAAGAGGGATTTAAGGAAAGAGTGGACGGAAGCAGAGAAGGTGGATGGTGGAAAAGGGGAGAGCGTTATGCCGCAAGAAGGATTAGGTGTCGCGCAGGAATTGAGGTGTGATCGGTATGGGGAGTGCAGTGCGCTTACGGGGGAGCTTTGTAGGGAGGTGTTGGAGGATGTGGCGAGGACGTGCGCGAAGACGACAACGGAGAAAGGAGGGAGAAGTGAAGGGGGGTGTGTTGTTTTGTAGGTTTGAACGGTAGAGACTATGCGGCCCCTTCAGGGCAGATGAAGAAAGAGGGGTTTATCACAATTCAATTCTTTCTTCTTCTTTTATTATTTTTATTTTTAATTTTAATTTTTAAGAGTAATTTAGATTTGATGATGCTTGTACCGTATAGAAATTCACGAAATTCATCATATCCTCCATCCGTGAGCTGGTATAGGTGTATCCAGAAAAATGGGAAAGCTTTGAGTGATCAATCAGTGCAAGAGTGAAGATTAAGAGAGACTAATTACCAGAATACAAACGACATAACGAGGCTAGAGATAAGAGCATGAAATTACACAGACGTAAGTTGTCCTATATAGTCTCTGAAGAGTATGCTGAGAAATAAATGCCTAGCATTTCATGTTACGCAGCGCCATCGGCGTGGCGGAGCAGCTGTCTTTAAATCGTATGATATCACACAGCCTAGCACGTATAAAATGCTTTGCTCCCATGGATATCATTGGTATTTCTTTGGCTTGATTTGCTCCAGGCTACTAGGTGATGGATTCTATGATGCCTAGCTCATTAATGTAAAACGCCTAGGAGGACTTACGAAAGACGCCCCAAACGGCAGGTACCTAACTAAAACCCAACGATAATCGGTTTTACAAGTATAGGACTCTGAGAGAACATGAGGTTCGATTGATAGAGATAGGACCTAGAGAGCCCGGTGATAATATCGTCATTAAAATCATTCATGTATCACTCCCTATCAACGAACCCGCTGGCCCTTACGGCACCCATATTTTGAACCTCTATCATATACTTGGGGATATGACAATCTAAAAGAGGAGATTCGTGCCTAGGAGGTGGAATAGTACAAGTGACTTATAATCTAGCCTCTGCGCTCCGTCGACTTCAGCACATCGATATCAAAAAAATAAATCTGGGCGGACGCAATTTACATCCATTAGCAAGAAATTCGAGAACAGAATCATGAAGGAAGCCTAGTGATCACAATGTCCTAATCCGCAGACCGGGTCCTGGTGTACCTTGGAGAGGAAGATCAATACTCCGCCCAGGCAATGGTTTACACCAGTAATGTTCGGGGCAAGATATCCTGGAGCTCTTCCAAAGCAGTATCCCATTTACTCCAAAAACCTTGGTTCAGTAGAATATGGGTGGTGCAAGAGATAGCAAGATGTAGAGCCGCCACCGCAATCTGTGGCTCGAAGCCGTATTCTGGGACTGTTTCAATAGATGGCCGTTCCGTCACCCGCCTGAGCTGATCAGTGGTGCTTCCAAAATATCGGATATCCTAAATTACGCATCTGGCTTCATTCAGAGGCGGGGAACGTTGCTAAAATTACTGCCTGAGACATTTTTGTGCTTGTTCTCCGCTGTTCAGCGCTAAAAAGATTTTAACCTACTCTCCTAGGTACCGGACTGGTCCACACCCTGTCTTGCTGACCCATTGGCTTCTAGATGTACATACGTGCTCCCCTATGGTGCTAGCGGCCGATTGTGCAAAGTCGAAATGGATCCAGATACCACCATTCGCGCAATGGGGGTAAGAGTCGGCGTGATACGTCGTGTCCGTGGTGCGGCCACGAAATTATCAATATTTGGGCCGAAGTTCCTGCAATCTTGGATGGGAATGGCACGCGAAACAGTTCGTCGCCCTTAATATGCCCCAGACCCGCAAATTCTAACGATTCTCAGACTTGTCGTAGCGTAAAAACAACCCCAGAAAACGTGAAAAAATTCCGGACAATACGAGTTTCCTCCACGGTCTTTCGGCCAGATCCTCAAGCGCTCTTGAGGAAGGCGACCAAGACCCCGCCTTTAAATAGCTGGAATCGTACTGGCTAAGGGAATACGAAAATCTACTTGCATTCGAAGAATTTCGATCTGCGGATGCAATGCTATTTCATCATCGTGTGACAAGGTGCAACATTTGGTCGCGTGTCTGTCGTTGCAGAATCCGACTTCATGGGGCTTGCGCCAAATGTTACGAAGATTAGGGATGTTATTGTTATTCTGCTTGGCGGAACTGTTCCTTATGTATTATGTGATCAGGGAGAAGGGAGGGACGAGTTAATAGTGGAGTATTATATTAATAGGATAGTGGATTGCGAGGCGTTGCATCATGTGAGAGGTGAGTTGGAGGTTAAAGGATATATATTGCCTTTGACTAGTACCGTACATTGTTCGTCACCGCTAGCGTGGTTTACTATTGAATAGGGGGTGAGGTTATTGTGTAACAGTTACAATTTTGGTAGAATTTGCCTATATATATTGTCCTTGAGGTTAAAGACCAGTTTCGTAGGGGTCACGAAGCCAGGTCCATGTCGCAGCAATGATGAACCATGGAAGAACGTCTATCCACCTAGTTCAAAGTAACTTAATATTATTTCCATAGCCTTCACTCTTCATTCTACATACACATAATCCCAATAAAAATATTCATTACATCAACATTACCGTCCCATATGCCCTTCAAGCCTTCTCTATATCTCTAATATCAACCCGGAATAGCCGCCTGGCTCGCCCTCAAAGATCCCACAACCGTAAATGCCAGCAACGGACTAATGATATAAGAGATAGTCAAAACCTTGGCAATCTTCCTCTCATCCTCAACCCCTGCATCGCTAACCTGAACCATGGTAATCAACTTCATAGCGGGCGGTCCCGTAGGCATTAACATCATGGCAAACCACATCATCGGATCATCGCCTAGTAATCCACCTTTCCCTTCCTTCACGAGCGCATAAATCACCCCAATACTAAACACTGGCCAAACGATAAACCGGATGACGAGGATGAAAGTAATGGTAAGCCAGGGTAACGATGAAGAAGATCCGGACCCTTCGGATAAGGATTTGGACTCCTGGTAGCTTGTGTACAGCGAAATCCCCGCAACAACCAAAGGCAACGGGACGAACAGCGATCCAATACTTTTCCAACTCTCCGTCAACCAGGCAGTGAAGATACCCCCTTCAGAAGTATCGCTGAAAAATGCTCTATGCAACGCAGGCGTAAGGCCGATAATCACACCAAGCACAGCACCCAGCAACGGCCCGTTCAGGAAGTCGTAAAAAAATAGCAACCACCACTGGGTCCGCGGACTTAGGTCTCGCCATTTAATCCGCGGGATGAAGTACGGGTGTCTATCAATAGTCGTGAATTTGGGCTTTGAAGGAAAGAACGTGATTTGGGTGACTGACCCTAGGCGCTGGCGCGGAGTAGGTGGGCCCAGAAGTGCGGTTTCCTCGTTTGTAGGGCTGGAACCAGATTCCGGGTTTTCTTCTGAGAAGGAGGGAAGAGACTTATAATCATCTGGTTCTGGAGCATGCTCGGTATCGATGAGTCGGGGCCCGACGGCGAAGGTTAAGCAGGAGGATACAGTTGCGAAGACCAGGAAATAGCTCTTTGCACGTTCAATCGCTTCACGTGTGGATTCATTCGTAACGATGAGGTCTTTGAGAATCCCGGTCTCATCTAAGGATTGAATCAAAAGCAACGGATAACTCGTAGTGTTGTTAAACATAATGGCCGCGGTGATCCAATCCGGAAATCCGAAAAGTAGGTGGGCGCCAACTCCAATCACGAAACTGATAACATGACAGATGAAAGCCCAAGCCAAAATAATGAGATAGCGATGCGCAGACCCAAGATGCAGTTCCGACCCGATTTTGACCAGGAGGAGGGCTGGTAGGAACATTTTGACGCATATCTTGGATATCGACTTGCCGTTCTTGCTGTCCAGCAATCCCAGCCTGGCTGCAATGCCGCCATATGAAATCACAAGCAGGACAGACAATGATGCCTGTACGGCGGCGAGGAGGGAGGATACGAGACCGGAGGAGGACATGGGGGAGGGTGATTGGATGGATGAGGCTGGCGGAGGTGAATTGGAGGGTGAATGAGTGATGGGTTTATATGATTACGTACAGTGTGGAGTTGCCTTTTCCTGCGTATGTTTTGTCACGGAGTGGGGAACGCACGCAATTGATAGGCGGAATCAGCTTAGCGCGCCACCTGCATAACCAAGTTGTTGGAAACCAGAGGTGCGATAATATGGCTTGAGAACATCATCCTTGCTGGTGCTTTGTGGTAATGAGAGATGGAATTTGTTCTTCGCTTATCTTAGATTTTCTTTTGGGATAGGTACCAAACCTCGACTATCTGTTTGGCCGTTTTGTGAGCCGATCGTGAATAGCTCTGCAAGACAAAACAATCACGTGATCAAGGAATCTAGCCCCCCGTCCATTACAATCCTTCAGCACTTGAGCAGACTCAGGCTGCTTCCTCGTCCTCTATGTCTCAGATGCCAGCCTGACCGCACCATCCCCATCTTTCTCTTTATTGTTCTCTGCCTTCTTGCCCCGATTCCTCTTCTTCCTGGGCGGCGACATATCAACTCCACCACCGGTACTTCCGTCATCATTCCTCTCAATATCCTCTCGTCTCCTCTTCTTCGAAATCATTTTACCTCCACTATCCACGCCCCCAGCCTCAACCTCCTCCTCCCGCTTCTCCTCTCCCATCAATCTCAAATACCACAACTGTGCCTCCGCAGTACAGACATACCACCGTCTATGCTCATAACTTCCTCCTTTCTCTTCTCCCTTCTAACGGTCGCCACTTTATCGAATAATTTCCCTCCCTCACCTGTAGTCATGCTCTCCAACACCTCTGTTTCCCTTCCTAAAACACAACAACTCCACTTATCTCCGTCGACTTTCCTAAACCCCACCGCAGTTCCCTTTCCATAGAAGATATTCGAATACAAGCTACCTCCACACATCGCTCAGGTATTTCGTCTCCATCTGGAATGAGGTTGGAATGGAGAGGATCGGGACCGGAGACGGAGTATGCTAAGTTGGGTTGGTCGCGGAGGGACAGGAAGGAAGGAAGGGAGAGGGAAAGGATGTGGAAGGAGATTGGGTATCTGAAACTGCGGTACTGGATCATGGTCAAGTTTTCGATTGTGGTATTGGTGGGTGTGTTTGGCATTTTAACGATAGGTGAAGGGTGATGACGATTATGCTGGGAATGGTAGGGGTTGAGGTTGAGGTTGCTGGATAAGGGACTTAGGGAAATTGGATGGAAGGGTGATTATAAGATGGTGAGGTAGGTATTCACGGTCGCGATTTATAGAAGAGAAGTGAGACTTATTCTTCATAGGAAAGACGGAAGATAGACATTATAGGTCTCAGGAGAAAGAAAGGATCCTTCTTGGCATCTACTGCATACTCACAGCTGCGGCGGGAACACTATAAATTGCATCCCTTTCACCATTCCTGCTCCGACCTTACACTGTTTGTAATTATGGCTATAGGAAGGTGTAGAAAGCTATATCTATGTAAGGGATCACAGATACAGCTGGGAGTTTAGGGTGGCGCAGGTGAAGTTCAAGGCGGATATACTCCTGTGTATCCCGCCGGAACTGGGGGAAGGGATCGGTGCTGGATCATGGTTTACATGAACTCTGAAACGAAGTTATTAGGGACAAGAGTCAAGCAAGAACCTAGAAATTTAGGTGGGAGGAGGTGTTGGGTCATTTGGATACCTCGTATCGAAGTGCAATTTGATGGATTCGAGGAGAATTGTGTTGCGAGAACCATGTGAGATTTATGATGTGAAGTAATACGGTAATCTTGGCGCGGGAAGACGTATTCAAGCGCAATGAAGTTCTGAAAAGGGAGATACCGGTTTTGGATTGGGTGAGGAGGTATCTTATTAGCATTCGATTATGCCAAAAGAGTCCAGTTTGCAGAGGATGTGAACGGCGACTGTTGCTCTTCCAAACTTGAAACTGGCTTTTAATTCCCGAAGTCTAATGAGTCTATTTATCCACAAGGATAATTTCTTTGAGCGCATCGATGCCACAATCCAGTGCCTTGCGATTAGCTGATTCTCACGTGTGACATGATTATCGAATGGCTGAAAGGCTGTCCCGGCGACCACATAATACTATTGATAGCCAACCTTGGTTTCTGCTGCTCTTGTACCAATATGCTACCGAGTCATAGTTCTTAATTATGTATAGTGATCAAAAATCTCCCATTCCCCGAAGGCAATCTTCCCCCAACCCCTTTCCTGCATCCAGAAAATGTGCTCGTTCTCATTGGGACGTGGATATTCCTGCTCCTCTAATGGACAAATATATGCGACATACTTAGCTCCTGATGGGCCTTTCGGCTCCATTAATTTCCTGCATCAACACTGCAAGTCTTTGAGAAGTGGTAAATGCCCTGATTCTGGATCAAGCTTTCCTGTCAAGCAACATGTCCCGACTTTCTCGGGGCGGACTAATCATATCTCAACCTCCCATGTCTACCAACTTCGATTCCAGATCACCTACACACTCCCAGTGTGCGTCGTCGTAACAAGCGCAAATCCAGGCGAACTTCTAGGAAACCCGCGCGATGTCGATCAAACGAATGCATTCAAATTAAGCCAGTAGCCCCACTTCCAGTGGCCGTCCCGTTCTTAAGCTGTCCCGCACAGATCATTGGCCAAAGTGCAGCGGGCTACAAACTTCAGGCATTTGGGCTTAACAATGGATACTGTAAACTTAAAAAGGCGTTAGTATCAGAAAGTCTGCCTTGTCGATTTTGACTGCCGGGGAGCTGTGCCACAATACACTTACTGGTTTTACGTTCAGACTCTGTGGGCCGAACCCGCAGGATTGACGGCTTATTCGAGTGGAATGACTGAAACGTTCCAATTTAAAATGTTGATATGATACCATCATTTCAAATCCATATTGGTGTGGCTATTTTAGCCGCTCGGAATAAACATACCACTGTATAGTGGAGAATGGCCGAAGGAGTCCGCCACGGAAGCTATTCGATGTGTAACTGTGGTATCTGACCACTGCGGTTTAGCGTCTCTATTCTTTATTTTATGATTGGCCTCATCTACTTTATTATAGCAGAATTGTGGCCTACCTAGTGCTGCAGCGCAAACCGTGCTTTCAGCTGACTCTGTTGTGGTACAATGTTGCTGTACTCCGTAAGGGTGAAGGAAAAGGATCATCACCAATATCCAAATCCCGTTACTTCCAAATATCTCTTGCGGCCTTCCGCCCAATGCTATAAAGGAGTAATGATGTCTCCTATATATCCACTGTGACTTTAACTCTATCACCCATAACGCCCATCTCAATTTCTTAAATATTTCAGTTCCACCATGAAGCTTGTAAGTTGTCTAGATGTGATAAAAGCTTGTCCCTAATTCTCCATAGTTCTCTCTTACTGCCGCTACCTCCCTCGTTGCCAGCCAAATAGGAGCAATAGCAGTGTTCACTGAACTCTCGCCTTGCGTTAACCCCACTTCTCCTCCACAAAGCTCACTTCTCCACAAACCTGTCCAGTATATATAGTGGCAAGTACAACCCCCAATACAAACCTCTGCGAATGCTAATACAATTCCGTAACCAGGTCTCTTCACAATAGGATTCAGTGCAGATGGCACTACTACGTCTGTTTCATCAGATGGATCCTCACTCCACCATCTAGAATCGCAGGACTTAGCGGCAAGGGAGTAGTCGTCGTGCCTTTGTGTTTTTATTGAGATAGAGTCATCAAGATCAGGAATTTCGGAAATAGGTTGTAGATCTGAAGTTGGGGGAGAGTTTTCGATGGTCCTGGAAAGCCAGTTGAGCAGAGTTTGGGTAGTTTGATCTTGCTCTGGTTACTTGTTCAAGGTGTTTCCGGCCGCTACCGTAAACTCTACCCTTTGTGGCCGTTATCCCATCAGGTCCCCGGCTAAAATTCAACGTATCGGCATGTTTTCCTCCTTCCATTTCTCCCTGATCTAATTTGACCATTTCCCCTGGCTGTGACTTTTCTGTTCTCTTCTCTTCGCTGTGTGATATTTCCGTTGCGGAACCTCTATCTGTTGCTGTTATACTTCTTGCTAGGTCTGTCTCTGATGTTCTCCATTTTAAATGCTCTGATTTCTTGATATTTATTCTCCATCCCATCTCTGCACCAATAGGATTGGATAAAAGGTCGTGTGCATCTTAGGCGGACGAGTTATAGAGGCTAGTGGGCGTATGAAGGTGGACAATATTGTGGGGTTCTGGGCTGATGGCTTCGTGAGACTGATGGGAGCTATTTTCTACAGGCCGGCTCGATGGTGAAGGGGTAAAGCGCTAGGTCTGGGTTTGCCGAAACGGAGTTATCTGGGAATTTAGAGAGTGCGCCCTTTTCTGCGGGTTCTGATTCAAATTCAGATCCAAAGTGTGATTCACGCTCTAGCTCACGATCTAATTCAGACTTTCGTTCGGGATCTGGTTCGGACTCTAACTCGGACTCTAGTTCAGAGAATAAACGCCGTTGACGATTAGAAGTACGGGCCACGAGGGGAACGCTACCTCTAGGACCACGGGGTGCGAAAGGAACGTTTCTCCCAGACTAAAGGGTGCGAAAGTAATGCTACTCTCAGGACTAGGGTTTGTGGAAGGAACACTACTCCCACATAGTGAGGGTTCTTTATCAGTGGGAGGGATGGTGGGGCTGTAACACTCGGAAGGTTGCTTCAGTGAGCTCTCCGAATGAATCTGCGAGGCGTCGAATGATGAGAGTTCTTGATCCAAGATCGAAGAGATCTCCAATGAGGGATATTGAGGTGTTATGAATTGCCTTGGGTGGTCTGGATGAAGCTGCTAGGGGTCGAGCTGTCGAGTGTCTATCCCGACCCAGGCTTCTTCGAACAGTCGGAAGCATTGAGGGCTAGAGGGAGCTTGAGGTGATATGAATTGCTCTGAGTCGTCTGAGCAAGCTAACTAATTGCCGGGTCGTTTCGAGTATTCCAGAGGGGGGCGCTGAAACCGTTGTCCATCGCTCCTGGATGTTTGGATTCTAGTTGTCTGGAGGCTGAGCCTGTCTAGACATTATAGGATTGATATTTAAAGAAAACCAACGCACTAGGTGGTCAGATTAAGTGGTTATGAATATGGCCAGTACATAAAGCTATGGGATAGGTGACAGAGCACACGGGCAGTTGTGCACAAGATGTGCCGCAGAGGTGAGGCGTCCATAATGCCCTGATTGGTCGAAAGCCTTTACACCGCCAGAGGTGGCGCAGCGCTCTGCCTGTTCTTTAGCACAGGTGTGCGCTCTACATGTTAATATGTTCATTATTGTGCTTCCTGTTGCCACAGGTAAGCAAGTCTCAACACCGACTATGCAGATATTGATTTTCTGGATACGCTTCATATGCACCACCCACGTTTTGATAGAGTTAATGCCACAAATGTGTGTCCAAGTTTTGCATATAACATGGCCATGCTTACGAAAGCAATATTCTGTTGGCAAAACTGCGATAGGCAACCTTGCTACCATGCGCCAAGCATAGGCAGAACTCAAGGCACCACCGCCACAACAGCAACGTAAGTCATCAAGGATTCGTACTATCGTTACTGCCTAATCGATTATTATGTATTTAATCAGTCATTACCTTCAGTAAGCAATGAATGCAATTTTATTCCTTTAAAGACAATATTTATAAGAACTTCATGCTGCCAAATATAACCTCCATGAGGTTATGAGCCCGGCTTTGCGAATCTCATATATCACTCGTTTTCGTACGACCTGATCCAAATTGTCTATCAATTAAATCCTCACGGCTGTCAAAAATGACAAAAGAGACCGGAGTACCAAAGCTCAAAGGAGCTGCAAATCTTGCCATATGGCTGTTCAGGCTTAAAAAGTACATGACAGCAAAAGGCACATGGGACGCAGTTGAATTTATTCCGTACAATCAAAGTACGCGGCAAAAGTCTCCATCAAACCCACGTCAGAGCGACAGTGGAACGTCTGTTGCCCCTGATAGTTTATCACAAGAACCAGTCAGAGAGACAATTGAGACAGAGACACCCTCACCTAGACAGACAAAAACTAATCCGGAAAAGAAGCCGAAATTTGGAGCTACAAGCGACTACCAAAAATTCGACTTTAGCTTAGAATTTATGAAGGACTAAAACGACTGGGTACTACATCCCGACAATGGTAAAGCAATCAACGATATCATTATCTACTGCAAGGACATACCAGCACGAAAAGTCGACAGAATCCTGGCAGCTCAATGGGTCATCGATACCCTTATTAAGCACTACAAGATCAACACAGAACTACAGAAGTATCTAGTTGTTGAATGGATCTGGACTACGACGTACGCTTCATGCAAAGACATGGAAGACTACACCAACAAATTCGGAATCCTTATCCAAGACATTGCACGGCAAAAGATCACAATTGACTTTATGCTCAAGCATGCAATAATCCACAATCTTGGAACGTACTTTACGTCCTTTCAAGAACGAAAACGTGATACAGGCATCGAATCGCTTTCGTACGATACTCTTATAAGTCAACTCCATGACGAAGAGCTCGTGAATAAATCTCAATCCAAAGCTGCTTCATATGCAACAAACACAAGAAGCAAGAAGCAGAGTCAAAGTCAAAGCAAATTGCCTGGCATAGGTAAAGTACACAAGTCAAAGACTTGCCCATAGTGTAAAAGGGAAGGCAAGAAAGAAGAAGACTACTAGTTTAAGCACCCAGAAAAGGCTACAGACAGCTGGCGTAAGAAGCAAAAGGATCTTTAAAAGGATGAAGACGGCAAAGCGACATGGCTTACCCTAACTAATACCCTAACTAATACCTTTCCAAGCTTCTTTACCTACAGCGACAAATGCAAGACAACGTACGACACTTTATTAAAGGTCAATGTCTGCAATAACTCTACCTGGTTTACCGAGATGCATGCTGCCAGCAGGACCCTAAGCGGAATAGGAGAAACCGTATAAATCCTATAAAAAGGAACAATACGGCTTCCATGTCAGCTTCAGAACGGCAAAACTTTCTTCCACACTGTCAAAGATGTTTGGTATCACCTAGACAGCCCTATCAACATCTTGTCAGCCATGAGAATGAGACGCGGGGGCTATACTCTTGATTGGAAAGACGGAGAAATCAAAGATTGAAAAGGCAACGAAGTGGCTGTAGCATACGAAGAAGATAGAATCATTCTTATACGTACAGCAAAAACAGACCCGTACATGGCACTGGCCACAAAGCCATTGCCAACCAAGAAGGTGTCAGCAGAGCAGCTCCATTAAATGATGGGACACATGGGATACAGCAACCTCATGAAGCTCATGAAGAACACTACTGGACTAAAGCTAAAGAGCTACCGCCATGGCACCTGCACATACTGCCTAGAATCTAAGCTTTGAAAACGACCGTTTAGCGAACGACAGCGCGCAAAGCGAGAAGGAGAGATTCTCTACCTAGACCTCATACCACTAATCAAGCCAGAAGGATACAATTAAAAGCATGGATACATTTCCATGACTGACGATTTTACTACCGGCACGGAAATAGGGCTTATTCGCTCTAAGGACGAAGCTCTAAACTACGTAAAAGAGCTACAAGCTCGCCGAAAAGCACAGGGAAAACCCCCTATTGCGTACATTTTCTCAGACCGAGATTCTGTATTCATGAGTCAAGACTTTAAAGAATGGATGAAGGAAGAGGGGATTACTCACCAGCCTACTATACGAGACACTCCACAAGAGAATGGACTTACTGAAATCACCTAATTCCACCTCCATGAAAAAGCAACGTCAATGCTAGCAGATCAGAATCTTCCAAGATTTCTCTAGCCACTAGCAATCAAATACGCTGTGGAACTAAAAAACAGAAGCCTAGTACGAAGACTGAATGGCAAGACGCCATATGAAGTCATCAATAAATGCAAACCGGACCTATCCAAAATCCTGATATTCAGAACAGTTGTATACTATCAGAATAGCCAAAAAGCTCAATCTGAGAAGGTTACACCACGCAGAATCAGAGAGAGATTTGTCGGATTTACAGACGGATCTAATAAATCAATTATTAAAGTCTGGAAAGAAGGAACACGGCAGATTACAGAGGAACGAAATTTCGAACCTGACGACGACTGTAAACCGTACAACGGGCATCAATTTACAGACGAAGAAGAACTCGACTTTAGAGAAGATACACGGCAAGCGTTAATAGGCAGCTAATCACCCAGTTAATCATTAAATCCTCCACCCAGCCTACATCCTGAACCAGCAATTAATAGCGAAATGGCCATGCGACATGGGACGTATGAACCCACAGTCGAAATCGAGCAGAGCCTATCTCATGAGAGGGAGCTGGACAGGCCACATGAGCCAAGCCCTGCACTATTAGAGAGAGACACTTAATATAGCAGAGAGCGCATGCAAAGTGTGATTCATGTCAGGCCGCGAATGATCGAAAACGCTAAAAGAGAAGCACAACAAGATGCTGCAACAAGCCCTGAGATAGAATCACTAATCCAGGAGCCACCCTCTTCAACGGAACCACCACAGCAATCAACACGAAACAATAGAGGACAACCATCTCTAAAATTCCATGACGAGTATAGGTATGCAATCTCAACAAAGCTAGTGACAGCAGAAGCCGCAGCAAGCGTACGGAAGGCGATTGCACTTACCGGAGCCCCTAACGAGCATTTCTACACGCTGTATACAGCAATACTTAATGAAATCAACCATGCCCATCAAAGCTTCTACTCATACCTTGATGACGCCCTAGAGCAGGCTGCAATCGTAGCTAACACAGGCACGTACGAGGAGCCAGGTCTAAATAATCCAGAGCCGAAATCCTTTACAGAAGCAATGCAACAGCCAGATAGCACAAAATGGAAAGAAGCAACAGATATTGAGATGAAACAGCATCAAGATAATGGGACATTTAAACTCGTCGAATTACCCGCAGGGCGCACAGCGCTAGATGAAAAGTGGGTATTCAAAGTCAAAAGAGAAGCCAACAATCAAATTACCAAGTACAAGGCTAGATTCATAGGAAAAGGATTTATGCAGCAATTTGGCATCAATTACGACTAGACATATGCTGGAGTCGTACGAGCATCTTCAGTACGAACGATATTCGCACTTACAGCACTATTTGACCACGACATTGTACAACTCGACTTCGTGACGGCATACCTCAATTCTGACCTTAACGAAGAAATCTACGTCAAGCAAGCACCTGGTTACGTCCAAAAGGGCAAGGAACATCTTGTTTATAGAGTTAAGAAAGGCCTGTACGGACTGAAACAATCAGCACGCGAGTGGGCAAAACAGCTTACAAGCTTTCTCATTAAAATCAGATTCAGGCCACTTACGGCAGACAATAACGTATTTGTCAAAAGTACTATCTGCACGGGACTCACGATTACAGTCTACGTGGACGACGTTAAGCTTATTGGTAGCAACAAGCCAGCCATGAAGCAGGTCATCAATCAGCTAAGTAAGGAATTTAAGACGACTAATCTAGGAGATATTAAGCACTACCTTGGAATGGAAATCAAACGCGACTGTAGCATGAGGACAATCACGCTCAGCCAGCAAGCATACATTAAAAGGATTCTCAACAAATATAGGTATAGCAAGCATGGACGTAGGGTAAAGACGCCAATAGTAACAGGTCAACGCCTTAACCCATTTGACAGCATCGCCACTAAAGCTTCAAGATAAGAATTTGCCGCCCAGCTAGGATCGATTATGTACGCTATGATTACTACTCGGCTAGATATAGCATTTGCAGTCTCATCTCTTGCACAGCACATAAATAACCCTGGACCTGAGCACTGGCAAGCAATCAAAAGGATCTTCTTCTACCTGCGCAGTACGATCGATTACTGTATCACATTCAGAGAAGAAAGCAACGACAAAATTGCTAGGTATACAGATGCCAGCTTTGCTGAAGATTCTGCAACCAGACGCTCAACAGGAGCCTATATTTTTACCCTGAACGGAGGACCTATCAGCTAGACTTCAAAGCGTCAGCTGACAGTCGCTTTATCGACTATAGAAGCAGAATACATGGCCATGTGTTAAGCCGCAAGAGAAGCCATCTAGCTCAGGCAACTGCTTACTGAATTGGGACTTCATCATGAATCCATCAAGATTCACGCAGACAATAAAAGCGCTATTGCTTTGGGCAAGAACCCTGAATTCCATAAGCGTAGCAAGCACATCAACGTACAATACCACTACGTATGAGAGCAGGTACAAAGCGGACGAATCACCACACCCTACCTGCCAACCAATCAAATGGTAGCAGACGGCTTAACCAAAGCTGTCAGTCCAGAATTGCATCTTCGATTTATCAATCACTGCAGGCTCGACCCTGACAAGAAGAGGCATGATTAAGACATCTCCAAAAGCATCGTACGCAAGCTTGAGAGGGAGTGTTGGCAAAACCGCGATAGGCAACCTTACTACCATGCGCCAAGCGTAGGCAGAACTCAAGGCACCACCGCCACAACAGCAACGTGAGTCATCAAGGATTCGTACTATCGTTACTACCTAATCGATTATTATGTATTTAATCAGTCATTACCTTTAGTAAGCAAAGACCTCCATGATATTCATATAGCGAAAATCAGTGAGCCGCAGTTGTAGTGTCCAAAACCCCTAACGGCCGAACCAGAAATCGTTACGGCTTGTGACAACCTCGTTCTGATGAAAAACTATCGGCCACTTGAAGAGACGGCCGAAAAAAGGTTCGATTTATAGTCTTTACCACGAGCACAATAGCATTCGTCTCCACACGATTTCTTTGAAAATGGAAGAGTTAGACAGTGATGTGATAGCAAAGATCCGCAATCTGTGCCCAGAAGATACTGCACAGCACCTAGGAATACTCAGGCCAATCCGTCGTACGCTTTCCATGCAGAGAGTTACAGTCGAAACAGTAGACCTAGTGAAAGTAAGGACAAATCCTTCCCCCACTCATCCCAAGATTAGAACCCAGCTGACTAGTTAGCCACTCGACCTGGAAGCCCAAGAACCAAGGTACTAGTACATCAAGTAAATTACTCGAGATAACCTTCTCACAACCGCTTTGCATGATCCTTTAGTACTTTCTCCAACTTCTAGCATCGTCGCCAAGTATCTTTCCGATGAGACTTTCTATAGGGATATCAGACTTCTCAACAGTCAAACAGTTAGTCTGGGAGGCTTATAGCCTGTTTAACTGCATCTTTCGACCCGATTAGATTGATTGGACTGACTGCCAAGCCTTCTGGCGTGAATTGAGACTATTTAACTGTTTGATAACGTAAGCGTTCTTTAGACTAATTAACTAACTGATTGATTGACTAATTAGCTTTATGTGTACTTAAACTGCTCTAATTGGGCGGCAATTTTGTTTAACTCGTTTTGGGAGAGCTCCGGAGTAGGAGGTGTAGTAATAGTAGGCACTTATTTAATGCCAATCCTCTTCCAACTCTTAAGGGACTATAAGGCGGCAATTAACTCAGGCTTCATACGCAGCCTCTGGGTGCCAATTAAGTCTCCAAGCTTACTGAAGGTCCTCTTACAGTTGGTGGAGGAAGCTGGAATAGAGTAGATATCAAGCGCAAGCTTAGCTAGAGTAGGAAACTACTTCTCATAAAGAAGCTAGTACCGTATAGGGTTAAGAGAGAGCGGGTCGTCTTCTGCTAAGGGCAGTTAGCGCTTCTAGACTTTGTACTTATCGTTAAGTGCCTCCTCTACTTAGCAGAGGGCTGCCTTCATAGAGTTCTCTAGGAAAGTTAATTAACTAGATAATAACGATATACGTGGCTTTTTAGCTGGATATTGATTACTAGGTGAGCTTCTGCTTGCCTTAACAGCTAGCTTCTCTTTATACGACCTGTAGAGCTTTATGAAGCCTTTATTATTATTTAGCAGCCAGTTCTTTTTGTGATCAGGGCTATTCTTCTTCTTATTATAATTATCTAGTACTCCCCATAAAGCTTCTAGGTGGAGCTTGTAGTGAGGATAGAGAATTATTATAGTATAGTAAATTAGTAAGTTATTAAACTTATGTTAGTATTCCAAGAGTTTTGCGTGCGCTAGGTTAATGTTAATTTTTAAGTAATTCTCTAAAGTATTAAGATTATTATAATCTACTTATAAGAGCTAATCTTTCTGCTCTTTAAGCTTATTAAGAATTTACTTAAAAATAATAACTATTTCCTAGATAGCTCTATGACGGCTGACGTTGCCTTTATTTTTAAGAAGCTTTATAGCTTCTAGAAAGAGCTCTAGAAGCTTAGTATACTTATTTATTATCATCTAATTCTTAGCTGTTAATTTTTTTTCTTAAATATATATCCTAGACTCTACCCTTCGTGATTGAGTATTCTAGTATTAAGAGACTAACTCAATTCTATTTTCTTCTATCTTAATATGTGTATAGTTATTAATTGGGCTGTATAGTAGAGCAGCTTTTTATATAGCTAGAAAGTAAAAATTCTAGTAAGTCCTTACTAGATAGATAAGCTTGTATATTTCTATTAACTTATTAAGACGCTTAGCATCTTTAACTTGTAGTCTCTTAAATAACTTCTAGGTTTATACAGTATAAATAAACGTGATAATATTAAAAAGAATACTAATAAAACTATACTTATATTACTTATTAAAAAACGCTTTTTTTTCCTAGTAATTAGTTAGCAGGCGGTAGGAAGGTAAGTGTTATAAATATATTTTAAAATATAATATAAAGAGATAACTCTATATGTGATTATATAATAGCATGATATTATATAATTACTATTAGTTAATAGATAAAGGGATATACCTATCTACTTTTATAGCCAAAAAATATTATTTAATTAATATTTTATTTAATCTTAAGACTTAAGAGCCTTATGCCTTGCTTTTATAATAGTAAGAAAACTAGAGACTTAGTTTTACCTATATATTTAAGTTTTTATTCTTAAAGGCTTTCTTATTCTTGCCCTAGATAACTAGCTAGATACTTAAGTTAAGAATATAATATATATAACATAGTTATTAATAAGAAGCCTAAAAGTTAAACTTATTAGCTAAGGCCTTAATAGTAGTATTATTATTTATAGTATTATTAAGTACAAAGTAGCTAAGTCTTATTTTATTAATTTTAAAGATCTAGAGAGTTTTACTTACTATATAGGCAATATTCTCGCCACTATAGTAGTTATAGAGTTAAGGTAATTTAAGTATGTAGTCTTTAACTTTACTCTACTTATTTAGATAATATATATAAATTCCTATAAGGACACGTTTGCTACTGTAGGTAGTTTAGTTATTAAAGAATATATAAATAAGCAATTAGGCCTTCTTTAGGTATTGTATGACTATAGAAATTATGGCACGATATTTGGTAAGAATATAAACGCAGAGAGAGTTAGCACTCTGCTAAACTAACTACTCTATAAATAGATTTATAGCAGCAATCATCTAGTGGAAAGACAGAGTCTTAATTACTTAAAGAGCTTAATAATTAGCTACTACCTAGTTAAGAAGGGCTTACCAGAACTTCTTTTATGAGAAACTAGACGCTAGTTCATTCACCACCTCTTGCAACACCTCAGCGCCCCAGAATTATAACTAATAGACGATCAAGCTTGTATTTAGTAGCAAGCTGAAGTTTATCTTGCTATCTCTGCTGTAGCCATGGCCTAGGGCGTTAGCTAAGAGGTGCATGCCAATAAAGGAAGTTAATATATATACATTATATTCACTACCCTTCATTTTGTGAGTATGGTAGTATTTGTAGAGCCACCACCTTTTCTGCCTATAGCGATGCCATAGAGACCAGCTGTAATTATATATCCAGCTTAGATTACCCTTTGTATGCTCCTTGTCCCTTATTTATAGGCGTAGCACGCGTTTCCAGTTAATACTGTCATACTAAGCCTTCTGATTGTTGCTATCTACGAGTGTAGCATTGTCATCTGGCGCGTCATCGGGCTCAGGAGTAATAGAAGGCATGATTGGGGGTGGATTTCGGCAGTTTTCGCGTGCGACATGTTGCTTGAAGACGTTCTCAGCGTTCCGGTTCATGCTATAGGGCGGCGTAACGGTAGGAGAGCGCGTGGAGTGGAGTATGTAGGTGTTAATAGTCGACGCGATGTCAGAGTTCAGATGGCTCGTGTAATTAACCTAGTTTGTTTACCCTAAACACTAAGAAACTATCACCAGATTGGCTAGGAGCGTTAACACCTGCCCTATTAACTTCAGCACCTGTCACCCCTACTGTGGTAGGAACTAGTCTTAGTCAATCAAACAGTTAGTCTGGAGACTCTAGGACTGACTGACTGGCTAAATGGAGCCTCTTAGACTGATTGACTGATTGCTTACTTAATCAATCAGTTAATCAGTCCGACTGACACGGACTAATTGTTGAGAACTCTGGGGGATATAGGTACCGGTCCACAAGTATAGTCTCTATAAGGCATATACTCTCACGGTCTACTAAGAGAATTAGAAAGATCATACCTACTGCATGAAAGTGGGCCCATGGCGGTACAGTTGCACAGTGCATACCTTGATACGTCCGGAATCACTTCAGACCCATCGTGATCTTTAACCTCAACCTCAAAACGGCCTGAGCCCAGCCTGCCAGGGTGATGGGCACTTCTTTAGAGGTTTGCACTTCCTGCGGAAGCGATGTCCAGGGGGGAATATCGAAAGAACTTGCACCTTTTTTTTCTCCTTAATAAGGAGGATTTTCTAATTATGTTATCATAACGAGGCTTGCGCCTGCACCGGCAAAGGACGAGGTATCACGACATAGGAAGAAGGGGAAAACTTAATACAAGAAGCCGCAATTCGGGAAGACAAATCGAAAGTAGTTCCTAATTTCAGTTCGTCCCTACCCCCATCACGTGTTTCCAAGGCCCTGGGTTTAATTTTTAATTTTTCAAATATTTAAAGTTTTAAAACTTAAATTTTTTTTGGTTACCTAGGTACACAAAGTAAGTGCTCCGTTGAAAACGCTTGATCTCACCAGCAATCCTGTATATCCTGTATATCCTGATGAAAACCGTGATAATCCTCTTTGGATACCGGATTTGGAGCTTGAAAACCTTTACAGAGCAGCTGAAAGTTGGGACACTAAAAGAAAGGGATGTAGGGGGTAGGAGTGCGCCCTTTGATAAAGCGCTTTCGCGATGCTAGATATAACCCGAATTTGCCGAACCCTTCGTGGTGATTTCCTGTCCCTTCATTGCTGCTTTCTCGTTCTGCGTCGTGACTTCCTTTCGTCGGAAGTTCGGTCAGAGAAAGGAAAGAGGGGCTTCCAGTTCTTTCCGAACGCCAAGCACCCCGCCACTGCGTCAACAAAGCCACCGCCATCGACATCAGGCCTCCTGTCACCTCTAACACTTACACCTCGCTCGATTTACAAACTTCTTGGGCTTCAATGCAGCCGATTTGTGCCTTCTACTTCCACCATGGTGGTTATCGTTGACCTGGACGACGACACGCCCGACCCCTCCACGCACGCGTCGGGCTTTCCAAGCATCAAGCTGCTACACCACTCGCTCCAGAGCTGCATCGATAACGGCCATGTCGCGACTGACGTGGAGGACGACCGCCCAAATCCGAACATCAATGGATTTTCAGCCGCCCTGAGCTGTTATCCGTGAGCTTTTGCCAACCAAAACTCGCTGCCAGAGTTGGAATGACATCGGCTAACCAGCTAACCAAACAGTATTGTTAGACAGCTGGCCAGTGAGCTGGATCTCAATACCCTGCATGATCTATCCAGGGCCTGCAGACAGTTTCGGGCGAATCTGCTCGATTATCGTGACCAGCTTGTTAGACATACGCTGCATTGTGAGAATGAGGATATGGATGCCGAGGCGCGGTTGGTGCACACGTTGAAGGGCGCCCAGTCTGCGCGGAACGAGGGGAATGCTTATCTTCGTGAGAGACAGCTTACGAACGGGAAGGTGGGGAAGTGTGCGAGGGATATGGTGGGCGAGTGTCAGCGATGCGGAAAGGTAATTTGTCGGGTTCGTTCGCTCACCTTCTTCATCGCCTGTATCTCTCACCAAAAACATCTAACCATCCACAGAATTGCACCATAAAGCCACCCCCGACACCCACCCTCCGAGCCCGCCACCGCCGTCTCTGCCGCACCTGCACCAAAGCCCCCCTTCACCTCCTCACTACACCACGCCGCGCCCGCTCCTCCTCAACCCTCCACACACCTTCTCCCCCATCCTCCCCCAAACCCTCTCCAATCCTCTTTGACGAGCAAGGTTCTCAGGCCTTTACAGCCCCGGCCTTCCAACGCACGCCCTGCTCCTGCGACACCTCAGTCTGGCTCTGCCAACCCTGCGGCCAGCATCTTCGCTCGGCGGACACAATGTACGTCCGAGGCTGGACATGGCGCACTCGATACTCACACTATCTCGGCGGTGTTGGTACAGGCGCAGGGGAGGGTAACGAGGGTGTAGAATGCGGTCGCGGGCCCTCTTGCCTCGCCGCTAAAATCGTGGAGCACGAGATGGACTGTGATGCCGAGATGCTGGCGGCGTTTGAGGGGAAGGGGAAAGAGAGTGGGAGAAGTTGGAAGGGGAGTTCTTATATGGCGCAGGAGATTGAGGGGGTGGGTGGGGTTGTGAAAATGAAGGCTAAGAAGCAGGTGCTTGTTGGGCATGTGGTTAAAATATATGAAGACGAGAAGGACTGCTCCATCCAGTATCTGGGCCGGGAAAACGAGGGGAGGCTGAGGAGTTGGTGTGCGTGGTGTGAGAGAGTGGTTCTGGGCCAGTCCGATCTGGAGGAGCGGGATGGGAAGAGACCAGCTAGTAGCAGCGGCTCGGATTCTTCGGGGAAGTAATAGAAGACAGGGGTTGAGGGGCTGTTATGGCTGTGGATCTTTGACCCTGGCTAATTTTACTTCGGGGTATGATAGGGTACGTATATATACAGAGGAGGACGGAAGCTGGGTGGCATATGCATGCATCCACGTGGGCGCTGGGGGGCGATCGATCTCTAGATTGATAATACTGGCTTCTTAGTATAAATACACGAAATACATGCTTTAGTCATGCTGTAGTGCATGTGTTTCAAGACCGATATAATATGCCGATAGTATAAGAAGGAAATTTCAGCCAAGTTCAATGAAAATTAGAATGAAACAGGTCAGCAGGCCGTGGTGAGAAAATCCAGCATAACGGCGTAGGAATTAAGAGAAAAGGGGTCAAGACGGTGAGGATGAGGTAGGAAAACTTTGGTTAGCTGCTGTTCAGGCTGGAATATCGTGTTTCTAAGTTCGGCTGAGCAGGAAGGTAAATTAGCTAGATTTCGGAAGAGAGGGGATGAAAGGGATAAGAAGTGATTCTAAATATAGACCTAGAATATAGGAAAGAAAGGGCTTGATGAGGCGTGACTAACTGGTAGAGTACATGATGCTACATATTAGCAGGAGAAGGGTCGGTGAACCAGGGGGTGCATAGAGTGAGGCTTTTGGAATAGTACGAGGGAAGCAGAGGGGTAAGCCGATGTTAGGTTGGATAGAACGATGGTAGTATTCAGCCGCAGTTTCTTTTTTCGGGCACCCAGGTATTAATGTTATTGATGGGAATTTTAATTTGTCCACCTGGCGAAGATGTAACGGAACAGCATTGATTGGTACTGTAGCCTACACTTGTTTGTTACCGCCTACACTAGGTCCATTACCGCCTACACTAGGTCCATTACCGCCTACACTAGGTCCATCTGCCTTCATTAGTCCCTTCTAGCCTCCTTGCTACCTGCTTGGCGCTCATCTGCCTAGTCACTCATTTACATATATATACATCATCTAGATAGCCCTTAATTCATCATGGGTTGCTACATTGATTCCCTGCACTCGGTTACAGAAGAAGTTATTTTAAAGGAAGAAGAAAACCAGGGAAATTGGTTGTTAGACGGAAAAGGAAGGAAATAATAGACTCGGGTGACAGGGAAATCCGGTCGAAGTTTAGGAAAGAAGCGGTTTATGGAGTATGATAGGAATAAAGGCGTTTGTCGTGGAGAAAAGGGCGCAAGGCGGCTAGTGTGGAAAGAACAAGGGTAGCGGATAGGTGTAAAGGTAACTTAAGGTAAAGCGTTTAAAAGGAGAATGAGTGTGGTTTTGATTGAGGGTAAGGGAATGGTTTTGTTACATAATAAGCGAATATGGCCTAGAGGATTTGAGAGGTATGAGTTGAGAGAGTGGAAATGGACTGCGTTCTAAGGGCCCAAGGTAAGGAGGAACAGGGTCAAATAGGGAAATGATAGTGTGGGATGGGTCGGAAGCTAATTTGTTAGGTGAGTACTTTTATTTTGAGAGAAGAAATTTGTTTTAAATGGAGGAAAGGAAACGAAAGGTGTAATCCGGGATGAATAAAGACTCTCAAGTTTCTGGAACTGATAGAACGGGAATGGGAGTGTGAAGTATGTCAGGGTGTGCTAGGGGACCAGACTCGCTAACAAGCAATTAATTAATCCAAACTGCCTCCTACTTGATTGATTGTTCAGTAGGATCGCTCGAGGATTTGATTGATAACTGACTGCCTGATTGCTGGAGCTTACTAATACATATATTTTGCTACCCTACGGAGTAGAATAACCTTCATCGCCTGAGTCTACATTCCATTTGTAGTTGTCAATTTGTGCAGCTACTGTAGGGTCTTCAACAATGGCTCCTTCTAGCGTAGCGGTTAATTTGGCTCCGAATTTGTTAGTAAATAGACCACGTACGCATATAATTACATACCTACTTGCTGCCCCCCTAGGGCTTCTTCATTTACACCTTACTACATATGATAGTAGGTATTATCTAGAGCTTCATCTATATTCTTCTTAACCCCAAAAAATGCCAAGCTTACTTGTTACCGTGATTAGAGCTTGTGGAGATTGAGAGACTGAACAAGATTGCATTAAG